>JAJSOF020000019.1:125498962-126085443 GCA_025594305.2 Periplaneta americana | reverse complement strand
TTATAAGCATTCTTCCGAAACTATTGAATCTCCAAACTCAGTACAAGAAGACTTTCTCACTTAACACATTGACTTGTTACCACTTACTACCCATAGAAAGCATATTTTTCACATATAAGATGTTGTTTGAATCCATAAATAAGATGTTACACACTCTGAAATGAATAGATAATGCGTTAGTTTGTGTAATGTAGATAACAAGTTAATAATTCTAAACTCTACAATCATTAAGGTAATACCGTTGCTTCAAAGTGAAACACTGACTTATATTATACAAGTTAAAAATTTATTTTGAAGCTAATGCTTTAGTTTCAAATGAAAAGAAAACAGAATCATTAACATTTAAGCTAATTAAAAATCTTGCTCAACAAATTGTTCATATAACATGCTTGGAATTGTGGTTGACACAAAGCTAACTTCCGACAACGTATTGAGATTTTAAGTATTAAATTATCCAGGATTTAATTTTTTTAAAGTGTAAAAATAATTTCACCATTAAAATATATTAAGACTGCCGATTATGCATATTTTAACAGTACATTAAAATATGGCACCTTATTATGGGGCAACAGTACTTACATCATCAAGATTTTTAAATTATAGAAAAAAGGCATCAGGATTCGTCTGAAACAAGGCATCAGGATTAGTCTGAAAAAATGCATCAGGATTAGTCTGAAAAAAGGCATCAGGATTAGTCTATCACCATTTCTCATTATCATGATCATTGTCGTCCTTTATTTATTAACGAGAAAATCTTAGCTGTCACAAGTTTATATATTTTTTAATTATTAATGTATATCAAGCAAAATTTTAATAATTACACTTTTACGAAATATTGTCATGATCATAATATTAGGTAATTAAATACGTTTCAGCGACCAAAATGTCGATTAATAAAAACCAGCAATAACTGAGATAATAGCAATAAAACTGCCTAATAAAATACATAGGCCTACATAGACTATTTATTTACTTTATGCAGTCGCGAATTTATAAATGTTATCTGTAACTTAATTGGCTCATTAGCAAGCCTTTATATGATAAAAAAATGTTTAATTCCAAGGTCTATTAGACTATTTCAGTGGCTAAAGACTGTTATGTAAATAATAATAATAATATATATAGTACGATTATTTATTCCTGACAGTCGCCGGTCAGGCGAGTACATCAAGTTACACCAAGGGATGTTCAGGTTAGTCTGTCTCCTGCAGTCAGAGCGATCAGATGTCACGCATGCGGTATAATGTTGTTTCCCGTACAGTTAAGCTGTACTGCATTCCTTTACCGGCCCCTCGCCCTTACCTCTATCCCGGAACTCTCCCACTACTCCTATTACTTCCCCTCTTTCGCGTCGCTAAGCTGTCAGGACTAAATAATCGGTCTGTACGAGTGAGAGTCAAAAAGTAACCTTAATAATTGTTTGTTAGTTATTTAATATAAAGTTTGTTACACGAATTTATATAAAATTATATTATTGTTTTGAAAAATCAGAATGTCCAGTATTTATGTAGTTTACATAAGGAAGTAAGATTATAGTAAGGTTTATTTTAAATTAATAAAACAGTTTTTTAATTATGAAATAAAATTACATTCCTATATTTCTTTTAACAGTGGACAACTACTTTAATAGATTATATTTCCGCTCAATGTTAATTACTACATACAGGCAACGAATGATAATATAGCACTAACGTCATGGAATTTAATATTCTGATACGTATGTCATAAAATCAAATGGCGTAATCTTACCAGCCATGTTGACTTTGTTTGTCGGGAACCACTGCTGACTGGATTGTAATAATATATTGCAATCCAGAAGGCGGTGTTGGGAAACAAACAAATTATGGCGCCAAAATTGAAATCATACCGTGCTGTATTAAGTCAATGTACCCAGAACGCTTTGCCTACTAGTGTTTAATATCATGCCCATTAGGGGCTTTAGATTGTATCATTAAGTCAATGTATTCGAGAACTTTTTAATGCAAAATAATACCCTTACCTCATATTTAGTTGGTACAAAATTATCCCGATATATTGCCCTAATATATTTCCGGCATAAATCTTCTTCCTTAGGGAATAAAAATACACTGACTTTCGAACCAGGTAAATAATTGCCTTTAGAGGTAGGTACAAACATTGGCGTGGCATATTCGTATATTCACATGTAAATGAATGCACCCTATGCTGTCAACCAGACTCAAGAATGGATCAGAAACACCTGCTGCATTGTACAGAAATATCAAGACTCTGCGAGAATCCAAGTGGACTTTACTGGAGGCAACAGGCAAAATGAGTTAAAGGATCCCAACTACTCAGCCAGCCACGTTTTACAAAGTTCAACTTATATATTATTTTAATGTACCGAAGTACATATGATATTTCCATGCAGATATTCTGCGTCATCATATGATGAAAGAGTAATGGAACGGAGAAAAATTCTCAGCCGGCACTGGGATTTGAACCCGGGTTTTCAGCTCTACGTGCTGATGCTTTATCCACTAAGCCACACCGGATACCACCCCAGCGTCGGACACAATCGTCTCAGATTAAGTTCCAACTCTTGGGTTCCCTCTAGTGGCCGCCCTCTACACTACGTCATAGATGTCTATGAACGTAGGACCGAAGTCCACACATGTGCTGAGGTGCACTCATTATGAGTGACTAGTTTGGGCGGGACCCAAAGGAATAAGCGCCGTCTTAAATCACGAAGTGATTTACACATATCATATATATTATTTTAATGTACCGAAGTACACATGATATTTCCATGCAGATATTCTGCGTCATCATACGATGAAAGAGTAATGGAATGGCTTAGTGGATAAAGCATCAGCACGTAGAGCTGAAAACCCGGGTTCGAATCCCAGTGCCGGAGAGAATTTTTCTCCGTTCCATTACTCTTTCATCGTATAAAGTTCAACTTATCAGCAACAAGGGTACTGTCTCACCATCAGAATAAAAGCTCTGAGTTTGGCATAAACACGATAAATACGGAGAGTGCATGACGAAAATAAGAAAATAATAATAATACTACCCAGACAGATGATTTACTACACACCACGAGGAAAAATATTTATTGGAAGACCTCACAAGAGATGGTTGGACCCTGTAAACAGGCCACTAGCCCTACTCCTTGAAAGGATGATACAGCCCTTTGGTAAAATCCTACAAGTCAAGTTCTTGTAGTTTCTTAATTTCGTTTGCCAAAAAGATTTAATTAATTTTCCTTAAGTAACATGCTCTAGGTACTGTATGTTTTCCGAAATAAAATATAAGTTTCTAAGAAACAATTCCTTGTACAAGTACATACAGATTTAATTCTACTGCTATGATACTGCAAATAAATCAGATGGGATACAATTTGTTCATTTATTGAGATTCTTCCAATAATAAAGTTATTCCTGAACCCTGACATGTATGACACACCCCCACAATTGTCCAACCCTTGGTCAGTACACTCATCACTCCATCGTCCTTGGCATGAGATACATAAACAGTCCTTATGGGTAGCACGCTTCACGAAGTCGCTCGTGTGTGCAGGAGTCTTTGCTGCTCCTGCTCTACAGCAACAAATGAAAGATTACTCATCTACAATCCAGATTAAACATGAACGTGTCATCTCTGCTGTCAAGTTCAGATTTCAAACAATGCTCGTCTCCAGTTAATAAGAGCATGATTTATAATATGATGTATGATATCTATACTAATAATAAATCTGTAGCCGAAATTTTTCTGGTAATTTTCGATTTTCCAAAAATAATTGGTCCTAACATATATAATTAATCACCCTGAAATCGAAAATCGCTTTTTTGAAATTTTTGTTTGTATGTCTGTCTGTCTGTATGTTTGTTACCTTTTCACGCGATAATGGCTGAACCGATTTATATGAAAATTGGAATATAAATTAAGTTCGTTGTAACTTAGATTATAGGCTATATGGCATTCAAAATACGTTAATTAAAAGGGGGGTTATAAGGGGGCCTGAATTAAATAAATCGAAATATCTCGCTTATTATTGATTTTTGTGAAAAATGTTACATAACAAAAGTTTCTTTAAAAATGATTTCTGATAAGTTTTATTCTTTGAAACATTTTGATAGGACTGATATTTAATGAGATAAATGAGTTTTAAAATTAAAATAACTGCCATCTAAGGCGGTGTATTGAAATAAAAACAAATGACTTCGTCTATAAGGGGCCTTGGACACAAATCGAAAGCTATGAAACATAGCCTACAGAGAATGTTTCTGTGTTTGTATGAAGTAATATCGGAAGCTAAATTAACCGATTTGTATAATTAATTATTATTATATCATTGGAAAGTGTAGTTTCTCTGGATGGACATAATGCTATAATGTTATTATAGTAACTTGTGAGTGAATTGAGGACAGGTAAGATTAAAATAGCTTCTTATGCACAGAAAACTTGATAGGTTATTCAGTATATTCATTACCTGTATTTCTTAAAATAATGTTTATGAACATATTCATTTTTATCTCAGAGAATTAACGAACGAGAGTGTATTGATTTAGTATGCAGTAATACAGTAGTACGTTAGCTTAGCAATCCATTATTTTATAATTCAAATTTTAACTATGGTCAATTGAATCGTGTTAAAATACATAAAATACATATGCAATAAATGCAATGGAAAAAAATTGGGTAATGAGCCAAGCAGATTATGTTGCGCTGTTGTAAAAGTTGTTCCTCCTGAGATTCAAGAGCTGCCACAACAAATTAAAAACTTTCTAATTCGAGTACATCCGTTATCAACACACTTTTTCATAATATAATATAATATAAACATAATAATAAATCTGTAGCCAAAATTTTTCTGTTAATTTTCGCTTTTCCAAAAATAATTGGTAATAACAATTAAGAAACATGTTAAAGGAATTGTCATTGCACCAAATGAGTGGTCTCTGGATCAAAATGATCGCATTTTAATATTTTAAATACAATTTAAATTAAGCAACATATTAAACGATTTATCCTTCTATCAAACACGAATGTTCCCTGGATCAAATGTCCTATTTTAATTATGTAATTACTTTATATTTATTTCTAATGGGTGCAGCGGAGCGCACGGGTATGGCTAGTATATATATATTTCTCAAAATCTTCGGTCCTGCTGGCCCTTCACATTTCTGTATTCGGGCCAACATTCCCTTGCTTGCACTATTTACAACTTTAAACAAGACGTATTTTGACACTTGAAGCCTTTTCTTGCTAAGTCTTTCATGTCCCTTCACTTTCACTTGACCATTCTTTTACTTTTCTACTTCCCTTCTCTTATTCTCAGTTCCCTTAAAAATCATTCCTACTTTCATAACTAACTTAATACTTTAAATAACAATACATATAACTTATTTAATATATAAGACCTAACCCTTGTTGACTACTTCACTAAAAAACTTGAACTATTATTATATTCACTGTCTAAACTCTTCTCACACAACACATTAGCGCTCGTATCCTAGCAACATTGCTTTCACTTTATTTATAACACTATTTAACACTGAAAAAAGTACAATAGTTCATTACCATTTATCCGTTACCTAGCTAACCTACTATTATTTCAGCCCATTGATGCACCATTTCCTCAGATTATAGACAGGTTTTTCTCCACTATTGCCCCCTCTTTTCTCACTCCTGGCACGCTTTACACACTCAATACTTCCCCTTCTATTCCCTGCACTTATTTCGCTTCCTCGTTCACCAGTCTCTTCTTTCGTCGGTTCAGCATTCCTCTCTCTCCCCTTCTGCCTTTCTCCACTTCTGTTGCCATCTGATACTATGCTTGTTCCACTGGCTTGACGTCATTACTGGTCGTCTACTAGATGGTGCAGCCGCTGCCTTAGAGTTCACCGCCTGAGTGGAATTTGCTGATGATGGATTCTTTCGACATTCTTCCCTCGCAATCTCCTGAGTCACTGTCCTCATGTCTTCTGCAACTATACCTTTTCTAT
This sequence comes from Periplaneta americana, assembly GCA_025594305.2. Taxonomy (NCBI): domain Eukaryota; kingdom Metazoa; phylum Arthropoda; class Insecta; order Blattodea; family Blattidae; genus Periplaneta; species Periplaneta americana. Next base: position 126,079,474 of record JAJSOF020000019.1, on the reverse strand, counting down.
TTCTTCCACTATTATTAACAATCTTTCTAACTCTCTCCTTTATCTCTAATCTTTTCCTTTCGTCAATATTCTCTCCATTTTCCGCCGCATTCAAGTTTTCCAAACAAAATTCAACATCAAATAATACCCCCGTTAATTTTCAATTTGTCCTTAATTAATTTTGCATAATGTCCATTATTCCTAGCTGCTTTCATAAACGGATGATTTATAATAAGCTACAAAGTTCATGTACTGCCTTGAGCAAAAATTCTTCTTTGCTGCCACCAGTCTGTACTAGAGTTCTTCTCTGTTCCATTTCCAACACCTAAATGGCATATTGAATCAAAAAGTTTCACAATATCAAATAATAACGTTGCTGTAATTTATTTTTAACAGGTTATATTTCTTCCAAAGAAAATATACAGCACATTCTTTCTACACTTTTTACATTGTAAGTACTAAAATTACTCAAAAACGAAGGCCACACTTCAAAATTTGCGTATTTTGTAAGTCTTCTTTTATTGGTGCACTTTGCAATAGCACTGCACAAAGACTTGTGAACTTTCTGAATAGCATTCTATAAAGACTCTTTATGTACATCATAAATAATGCATGGCAGTTTACTCTTCGTCGTCAGGCAGTGGTGAAGGAGAAGAAGCAAGAAGAAATAGAAAAGGATGAAGAGAAAAACAAAGCACAAAAAAGAAAAATGACAGGGGAATAATCGAATTCGTATAATTGCGTGAAACATTTATGCTGTTCGTGATTGTTATTGTGAGCATAGTTGGAATTGTAAGGATGTTTGGGATATGAAATAAAATTCCGGTAAGGTGAACTGGGGTAAGTGTAAATTTGGAGCAAGTGTAACCCATGCCATTAAACGCATAAAGGCGTGTTTGTAAAGTGGCGCCAACTAGAAACTACTTCACGTATTTGGTAATTTTGATTTATTAGTGGTAAAATTTGTGCCAGCATCTGCGGTTATACCATTTATATTTATATTCTTCTCTATCATATTTATATTATTTAAAAAATTAAGGCAAAACCACCACTTCTATATTCAACATTAAAACCAGAAACCAATTCAGGTAAATTTTGTAATCATTCAATTGAATCTCTTGTTTGTGTTGGAAATAAAATTTGTCGATTACATCCTATCCTTTCTTTCTTGAGTGGAAACATTTTCGCGCCAAAAATATAAAATTCTGATTCAATGTGTCTTTTGATTCTTTCAATTTGTCTTAAGCAGAAGTTCTTAGGAACATAAAGAATGATTTTTATTTAGTTTATATCATTTTGTCATTTAAATATTTGCAGTGTATTAAATGCCCAAAATATAAAATTCTGATTCGATGTGTCTTTTGATTCTTTCAATTTGTCTTAACCAAAAGTTCTTAGGAACATAAAGAATGACTTTTATTTAGTTTATATCATTTTGTCATTTAAATATTTGCAGTGTATTTTCTATTCCACAAATAATACCCTTAAGATGATTAATACTATTTATATTCTTCTCTATCATATTTATATTATTTAAAAAATTAAGGCAAAACCACCACTTCTATATTCAACATTAAAACCAGAAACCAAATCAAGTAAATTTTGCAATCAATCAATTGAATTTCTTATTTGTGTTAGAAATAAAGTTTGTTGATTAGTTCCTATTCTTTCTTTCATGAGTGGAAACGTTTTCGCGCCAAAAATATAAAATTCTTATTCGATGTGTGAAAAGTTCTTAGGAACATAAAGAATGATTTTTATTTAGTTTGTATCATTTTGTCATTTAAATATTTGCAGTGTATTAAATGCCCAAAATATAAAATTCTCATTCTATATATCTTTCGATTCTTTCAATTTGTCTTAAGCTAAAGTTCTTAGGCACATAAAGAATGCTTTTTATTTAGTCTGGGTGTCATTTTGTCATTTAAATATTTACAGTGTATTAAATGCTAAAAATATAAAATTCTCATTCTAAACAGAATGTAATGTTGTTTCATATCCACTTGGCCAAAGACATATTCAGATCTTTTCTGCATGAAATTACTTGGTTACACTAGCCCCAGTACTTGGGGCAAGTGTAACCTATGAACCGACAAATATGTTTTGTGTTTGTGGATCTCAACTTAATAACGCAATTTTTCTTCCTTTTCACCCTAGTTAGATAAGGTATTGCTGGTCACCTGTTCAAATTTTAGACAAATTTTAATTTAAATTCAGTAAGTTATTAAATGTCAAAGTTGAACTATTAAATTGATGGATTCTGCTTACTTCTATTTACCTTACTTCTTTTCATTTCTGACTTTATACTCCCCACATTAAAATTAAACGAGGCAGAGTCTTCTCGTTAATTACTTCACAAATGCTTCCTCATTCCATGAGGCCTAGTCTCGAGACAACAATGCAACTGATAGTCGAAACGATTAACACATCAATATCACGCCAATTAGTTGTTTGAAATTATAATGAATAATAATATGTCATCACAGAGAATTGGATTCATCTGGAAATTAATACCACAGTTAAATACTTTAGAATTAGACTATGTTAAATCAATTATTTCTATCTGTATGCTCCCCGTATTTATTAATCACCCTCATTTGTGTAAGAATAATAATGAATTCATTATGATGTCACATTCATAATATGTTGTTACAAAGAATTGGATTCATCTGGAAATTAATACCGTAGCCAAGTACCTTAGAATTATAGACTACTATCACAGTCTACTATATACAGTCGCGAAGCTTGAGGTGATTTTTTACAAATCTCGTGATAAAGCGCTCCAAGCGGTTAGCAACTAGAAACAATAGACTGTCCACGGTCGACTTTGGACTGTGTCGTATTTCTATCGAGTGCTAGCTCGTTGCGTATTTCACATTGATGCTTGTGAAATGTTCGTTATTGGTTGTAATGAAAATGTTAATGGCTAAAATACAATAATTGGAATGATAATATTTTACTAGAGACGTAGAAAAATTAAGTTTGTTTTAATGAAATTTATTGATCGCGTTTTATTTTCAATTCTGATGCGACTATTATTGCTCAGGCCTACTTTTTTTTTTTCAAAGGATATGTTTTTAATTATAGCTGTTAATTTTGTTGTTATTTTTATTTGTTACTTTACTAGAGATGTAGAAAAAGTCTGTTACAATAAAATTTATTTCCAATTCTGGTGTCATTATTATTGTTTAACCTCATCCCACTTTGTTAACTACGTAAGCCTACACTACAAGTACCGGTACACGTAAGTTACTCCATTAATTCATATTTCCATTATTATTGTTGTAAAGGGAAATGCAAATTAATATTTATTGGTTTCATAGTTAATTATCGCTCTAATCTTGAATGAGTGAAGCGATTATAGTAAATTTCAGTTCGTTTTGCACAAACAAAAATAATATTAACCTATTTCTTGCAGGTATCTTCGAGTTTATGGTGGAATTTAATATACTTAATTAAAATAATAAATTAACTGTTTATGCATTTATTCATACAGAAAATAATGGAAGGAAAATTTCACAGGCACCTTCGCAAATTTACACACTTTGCACTGGGCTCAATATATACTTCATTAAAATAATAAATTAACTTTATGCATTTAATATTTAAATAATGGAAGGAAGGTGTTAATTTTTCCAAAAGAACACAACGAATGTGTAACATATTTTGTCGTCTACTAGGAGAGAGATCTGCAATGATGAGGCGATAGTAGCGATCCTAGTGGTGGGCAACTACCCATGTTTGCATTTTTACTACATATTGAGCTTCGCAACTGTATATAGTAGACTGTGCTACTATGTTAAATGAACTACTTCTGTCTTTATACTCCCCGCATTTATTAATCACTCCATTTGTGTAAGAATAAAAATTAATTCATTATCATATCACATTCATTTGTTTCTCCTTTATGTTTTATCACAGCTACCTGGATTCGAAATACTCTGTTTTAAGACATCACAATTTCAAGGTCTACTGCAATTAATGATGTGTATTAACAGAAAGTGTGACCAGACTTCTCGAATGTCAAACATATAAACGTTCCACGTTAAAAAGAGAATACAGGGTAGGGGTAGGAATAAAAAGAAGCAGAGGAAGAAGTTGCTGTTTTAACACCTATATTCGTCTGACCTCTATCTACACAATTCGAAAGCATATTGCACTTTTAGTTCTAATTTAAAACCTGCATAAATAGGCAGCTGTAATATCACAGAAATTCAAAGAGCACAATAATTAATTAGCCTAAAATATCTAGCATTTTGAGTAATATACATTTTTTGGTGTTGATCTAGCTTTCAACTAGCAATGAGAATACTATTAGTCATAAATTATTGCGAAGCTTATAGCGAAGTCTAAGAGATATCAGATATCAGCTACTGAACATTTAGAATAAATAAAATCCACCACTCAGGAAAAGTTCACAAATCTACAGACATCCTATAAGGCTGTGTGTTCTTGAGTACTGCAGTGTTACAATGCTCGCATTCTTCTATTAAGTACAAATACTGCGTTGTGTGTAACAGCTAATCTTCAAACCTAATTATCGATGTCTTTCCCACTGCTCCCAGTATTCCCTAGTCTGCATTTCAGAAAGTCTTGAAACAGTTCGATCGAAAGCAAATATTTCTTCGTCTCCAGTAAAAATACTTGCTGATGCATTTTCCTGAAACATTAAATTTTATGATTACTACAACTACCACTTCTATAACCACTATCACATTATAGTGCAATTAAAGTAAGCGTTCACTACATCGTATCACACTGCTCGTACGAATTGCACGCAACGGATATTTTAAGTGCAATGCATTCACTGTAACGGCTTCACCTCATCGGATTCCCCTATCAGCTGTTTAAAACATGATGTCGTACAATATTGACATTACTGAGAGCAAAGGAGTTGAGGTTAGGTCTATTAACCCTTAAAAGCCTGAATTATTTTTCGTCAAGTTTTTCGTTTATTTCGTTATAGACTTTAAGATTTGACAACATAATGACCTACCGTTACCATATGGTAACGCCCTGTAATTCCACATATTCGCTTCAACAATTGAAAACAAAAGCATTGTTGTGTTCAATTACATCCATTTAATTAGTCTGAGTTGTTGCCTTATAATGACATCTTTCAAGCAATTTATTGATCTTAACTGAACTTTAGCATACAAATAATAGATTCATCACTCATTCACTGTTCTGCCCAAGGTCAGATCTTTCACTGCAAACCCAGCATTCTCCAATGTTTCCTATCTTCTGCCTTCCTGTTTGACTTCTTGTATGATCCGTATGTCTTCATATCGTCTATCTTCTGATATCTTCTTCTGTTCCGAACTCTTTACCATTCACTCCTATTCACCATTCCTTCCAGTGCATCCTTCAGTAGGCAGTATCTTCTCAGCCAGCGACCCAACCAATTCCTTTTCCTCTTCCTAATCAGTTTCAGCATCATTCTTTCTTCACCCACTCTTTCCAACACGGCTTCAATTCTTATTGTCTGTCCACTTAACACGTTCCATTCTTCTCCTTATTCACATTTCAAATGCATCTATTCGTTTCTCTTCACTTCACCATAATGTCCACGTTTCTAGCCCACACAATACCACACTCCATATAAATAATTAAAAAAATACAAAAATAAGAAAATTACTTTCACAATACCTTAACAAATATACTTAATAGAATTATTGTCACAAAGTACTTGTATGAACAAAACACATTTTCGTAACATAACGTTTTCTAATTCCCAAAGCATCTCATGCACTTTCACGCACCTGTTTGTAACATACATTTTGTTACTTGTACTTTCTTGCAACTCCTCTATTTCACTGTTAGTAGCAAGAGAGCACAAAGAATGAGTGACAACGTATTAGCCTAGCGTTACCATATGGCAACGTAAGAAACAATGTATTATATCCACAACAATGTTACAGATTGTAAACTTGTGCTTGGTGTACATGAATACTCAATCAACAATAAGTAAAATACCACAACAAACATTACAATCAAATTAATCAAAGTAACAAATAAATTATCTTACTTCTTGTTGCTCTCCAAAATTGCTGCTGAGAAAGCAACATCTTAATGGCGCAGCTGCTCTTGCCCAACTGGTATAATAAATTTGTAATTTCATAATGTAATAAGAAAAACCAATCATGTAGCTTGGATTCACAAAGAAAAATTCCAGTTTTATTAATTAAGGATGTGTATGAAGCAAGTTATATTCCTTTGCACTGCGTTACCATATGGTAACGCTAGGTTAAAATGGGTTAATTACGTCTGTTAGCAAATAAGGATTTGTAATTGCTTCATGCGTCTTAATTGAAGAGGAAGAAACGAAAGAAATATTGGTTACATAATATATTTGCAAGAAATGACTTGATTACTGTAATGGGAACACCTCAAATTATATAATTCTTCAGCATTTTCTACACGCGAAATAAGTTTTCCATCTGCCATTTTGGCACGACACAGAACATGGCACAACATAATAGTAACAGTTGACCAATTAAAATTGATTTATTAAAGAAGGCCATGATCGCACGCATCGGAAAAGTTGCCCATTCGAGAAACGTGGATGGATTTGCCATGAGGCGATGCGTCCGATACGATGTAGTGAACGCGGTTACATAACAATTACAGCAAAGATAGTCTTTTTCCGATTCGTCCAATGCGTGCGATACGATGTAGTGAACCTTTAAAACAACAACAAACTTGTGACATTTGAAGGTGCCAAGGATTTTCACGGTAAAATTCTTTCTCTTTATGACCAATAAGATGCTACCATTCTCTCTTTCCTCTATAGATTGTAGGTAAAGGGAAAAGGAAGCAGTAGCATTATATTAGGCCCAAGGAGAGGGGAAAGGGACGTTACCATGGAAACCCTTGATGCCTTCAAATGTCACAATTTCGTTATTGTTTTAATTCCACTATAAGTTCTGCTGTAATTACTACAACTATTTTTTTTTTTATTTGAAAATTTTTGTACATTGGTACTATCAATTGTGCTTATATAATTAACATTTAAACAATATGAGACTTGTGGAGAGGGTAACGTCCATTAACGTTCCTCAAAGCATCAACAAATCAGTGTGTCTTTTCCTCTTGAGGCGACGACCAGGCTGTGCAGGGGGCAGGTTCCGAGGAATCTGGTTGATTAAGCTGTTAGAATGTGTTGACAATGTTGCATATAATCGTGTATAGGAAGAATGAATTACAGTCTCTATTTTGGCTAGATCTAGATCTGAATGAAGTGTTTCATTTCTGATGTACCATGGTGCTCCAGTGATTATCCTTAGTGCACGATTTTGGAATGTTTGAATACGCTTGATTTGGCTTATAGAAGCCGATCCCCATTATGAACATCCATAGAGCCAAATAGGTTTGAGAAGCATTACATATATTAACCTTTTGTTGGAAAGGGAAAGACAAGAGCTGGAAAGTGTTGTTTTCAATCGATGAAGTCTGTATCTTAATCTCTGGAGGGTGTAAGTGAGAAGTTTATGCCAGGTCAAGCGACTGTCTAGGATGAGTCCAGGATATCGTACTTCTTCATGTTGTGATACTGGTGAACAGTTGAGGTATAATGGAAGTGCTTTTTCTTTTTTGCGATGTTACTGTTGTTGTTATTATTATTATTATTATTATATTATTATTATTATTATTACTATTATTTATTATTATTATTATTATTATTATTATTATTATTATTATTATTATTATTATTATTATTATTATTGTCACTATTTACATGTAAGAGATATTATGCCGCTATTAATAAATTACACAGCACTTACAGATCCATGTTGAATATCCAGATCATCCATAAGCTTTCGGTGCTCATCTGAAAAATCTTCTTCTTTCTCTGTCAAGAACAGTTGTTTGTGTGAAACATCAGACGAAATCACCACTCTCACCTGAAATATACAGTAATATAATGTTTACTTAAGAAACTAATATAAGGTGATCCATTTGTGGAGCTTGTTTCCAAAAGGTACCAAATCCACAATTTTCGAAAAATGAGTTACAGATGCCAGCACATTCTTAGCTACCTCTAGAACGGAAACACTAATCATTTCTCTCGAAAAAGTACCAAATCATGTCTCCAGAAGTCACTGAAAACAGTGTTTTACAGCAGAAAATACCACATCCATGCTGAGCTTGATGCCAAAACATACCAAATCTCTAGAGTGTTCCTATTGGTTCTCGACTTTGCGTCACTGATACGTCACGGGTCGTGCAGCAATTTCATTGGCTATTGTGGTGACATGTTAGTTGTTTGGGCTATTGTGACATTAACGAACTCCCATTATACAGTAATATTATAAATTCTGAGTCTGTTGTTAGAACAGAGGATGAGGATAACATTGACGTTAGACTAATTATGATGATTATAACAACAAACATAGCCTAAATTTGTGAAATGAAAAATGTTTAATTATGTATTCACTTTTACAGTAATAGTAAATAATTCCTGTACATCCCCATATTACTAAATTATTTCATGCCAATATGTACTTCATCCAATTTTGTTGCCAAAATGTACCATATCCAAACTAAAATCATTAATAACTTCCTGTAAATGTGTGAAATATCTTAAATATATGCCTAAATATGGTTGGTGACACATAAAGAACAGGGACATGAAGCCATAACAATATATAATATTTTTTACAGCAATGAGAAGTTTTTTTCATTTCCTGTAAAATTAGGTCTGTTGGATTTGGTACCTTTTGAAAACAAGCTCCACATTTGGAAAGACATAAAATAAAAACGTGATAAAATGAGAACTGTTGCTAAGTTATTTATTGTTAAATAATTTGTACATGCATTCTAGAAGAATGGGAGTTTTGTCCAAATTAGACCTCAATGTGCGTCAACGTGTCCACCATTGTGAACATGACACAGTTCATATCTTGAGGCTAATTTCTCCCATGTGTGGTCTAACACCTCAGGGGTAACTTTCTCAAAAGCTGAGAAAATCTTTGCTCTGAGGTCAAGAATATCCCTGGGTCACTGTGCATACACATCATTCTTCACGAAACCCCAAAGAAAGAAATCGGGTGGTGTCAGGTCCAGGGAATTTGGAGGCCACATAATTGACTCTCCTCGACCATACACAGGTGCAACATCACATCTGGACCAATATGGAAGAGAACCATCATCACAGCCAAGAATCCGGGAATGACACTGAAAATTTATGGAGACTGGGAGTGTGATGCGGCAAAAGTGGGCGGCGAAGCACAAGTGTGGAGGACATTAAACATGTGCAAAGTGCATTTGTCTGAAGCCCTAGTAAGTCCATTCACAGAGCCGCCAGGTAACTGAACTTGCTGCATTCGACTGTCCACAAAGTCCTTCACAAGAATCTGAGGCTCTTTGCGTACAAAGTTCAGCAATGCAAGCTCTTCAGCCAGATGATCGTCCATGCCGCACAGCATTTGCTGTTGACATGCTTGTTAGAATTGACGCCGAGGAAAGATTCCTTTGGACAAATTCACCTATACCATAGATCAGCCTTCCTACGGCACATCCTGGGCAACGATTCTGTTGGTAAATTGGACTAGACAACTAGTTTCACATGGTGAATGACGAATGACCCACCATTAATAAAAAAATTTTTACAAAACTTAGAGATCTGTAGCATGAAGGTAATCTTAAGGTTCTTTGTGCATTTTAACAATTCTTAGTTTTCTATCAACACTTACATGTTGTATAGAAAAATTTGTGTAACAGTCCTCCATTCTGTATGTGAATAATATGAAAAAGCACCACAAAATATCCAGGCTATTTCTATTTTACATTTAAAAATAAAGTCACTCGAAATCTGATTTGAATACTGGATTTGAATTCTAATTAAATAAAACAATTAATATTTATATCTCCCTCTATATAATCATCACTATATAAAATAACCAAACAAGAAATAAAAAAATAAAAATCATTAACATTGAAGGTATTCAATCAAATAAAAATGTTATAACAATAGATCCTAAATTTAAAATAATATCCCATTCAATAAATATGGTTGTTTAGTCAACTGTTCCAATACAGGTTTGAACTTCATAACTAACACCAATAAGGCATCATTCATAAGGCAACTAAGTGAGGAGATATTGGGGTAGGGTGGCCAGTTCCCTTCCCTCTCCAATGCATACATCACTATTAACTACACATTCTACTAATCAGACTTCAGATGCATACAAACAATTGTTCTTCCTCTGACACATATCGTCAAGTGAGATGTACTGCCTGATAATAGATAGACATATCAGCCAGAACCTCAATCAGAGGTAAAAAAATAAATTATATCATTTATAATGAAATAAAATCCTAAAAAAAAATCCAAAAAAATTCTAAGACTGGATAAAAAAATAAATCTCACAAAACAAATTGACATACTATGTAACACAACCTAAAATAAATTAATTATATCACTGACACCATAAATCAATATTTTCTAATTACCGGTACGTTAAAAACTTTGTAAGTACATAAATGTAAATCTTTGGGCATGCTGAATTAAGATTTTGTAAAAAAAAAAATTAAATTAAAAGTTTTTCTTCAAAAAACTTATTTCAAATAAATCTTTACTAAAAACAAAAATGTCGCGTTATTTCGCGAATTAAAACTTATGATAATTTAACCTGAAACATAAAATTTTTGTATTTATCTGTTGAAAACCTGTATTTCGCAAATCCGTGGTTTGTGAAAACTAGGTATCTCTAACCATAATCATTACACATATTTCACTGCATAGCATAATAAAAAGTATTATAAAGAACGATTGTATTAATTGAGCTTGCCTATCACTGTCATATATCCTCTTCATTCATTTATTCACTAAGTTAACTTCCTTTATAGTTTTAGCTGCACTGCACTTACCTTGTTGTCATAGAATGTATCAATAAGAGTGATGAATCGTCTGGCCTGCGACTTTATCTTAAGGCTCATCTGAGGGATATCTCGAATGATAATTGTATGAAAAGCATGAGACAGCTGAAGATAGTCACTGGCTCCGTGAGGCTGCAACACAATATTTTACAATTGTCTTTAGTTGTCAGTACGTGGCCAATACCAAAGACTTCTATTCATCTTTATTTTATTCCAATAGAGTTAAAACCATGAAGCCTTCTCTTCCACATTACCAGAAATGAAATATACAATGAAACAATAACAAAAGTAGTAGTAGTAGTAATAATAATAATAATAATAATAATAATAATAATAATAATAATAATAATAATAATAATAATAATAATAATAATAATCTGTGGTGCAACAGTCCTTGAAGGGTCCACATCGACCAGCCAGCTACTGGCCTCAAGTTCACATGCCGAAACAGAGGTGGACGATCATCCGACCAGAATGAAGGTATCCCCCACAACCATTATAGCTGGCTTTCACAACTGGATTTCGCTACCTATCATAGCTTCCCAAGTGCATCACGATGCTGGGCAAGCACCGGTCCCATACACTGGCCGAAATTTCATGACAAAATTTCTTCCTCCATGAGGACTCGAACCAGCATGCATTCCATAATGAGAGTCCTAAGCAGGATGCCTTAGACCACGACGCCACAGTGTGAGACAGTAATATTAATGGTACTTCACTTCCTAGTTCTCATACAACAAACACACTTATACATCGACTAATAAGCTTGTCGAAAATCAATGGCAATGTATTATAATATGATTGTTTGTAGTTCGGCTTTTTTGCTCTGTGTAAGTCCTCCTGCGTTCCATTGGAGAATTTTAAGGATGTTCTGTAAATGACGTCCTGCAGATGTCCCCGCCCGGAGATCCGAATGGGGGACTAATTAGCATAAGTGTAACCGTTTTTTAAGTGGGCACCAATTTTTTGTTTGTAATGGTGGTTACATCACCCACTCACATAAACCCCCAGTATGACTGGAGGGCCACACCTGTCGTTGGTTAATGGGTCCATCGGACCTGGCCAGGAGGAGTTTTAGAGTCCACCGACCTTTCTCACAAGCACCACTAGATTTAGAAGAACCAGTTACAAAATCTGAAACTTCCAAACCTGTACTAAAAGCGCTGGCATTAGAAGCTGTGAACAATAGATACCCACCAGAAGAATGGTTACATATCTACACAGATGGGTCTACTATTGATAACAACTCAGGATCAGGAATTACGTGTGCGTTATTCTCAGTTTATCAACCAGCAGGACATCATACAACAAATTTTGATGCGGAAATAATGGCTATTCATATCTCACTCCAACACCTACTATACAGAATAGGTAAATTTCAAAATGCTGTCATTCTCTGATTCTAAAGCAGCATTATATGCAATAAATTCATATAAAATGATGTCAATCCAAATTAAAGAATGTCACAAAATGATCCAACAACTTCAAAAACTACAGAAAAGAATTCAATTGCAATGGATACCTGCACATTGCGGAATTGCTGGAAATGAAACTGCTGACTTTCTTGCCAAAAAAGGATCCAATTTAATTCAGAATACAAATACAAGCCTACCTTTTACATCCATCAAAAGACTAATTAATATTTTTTTTTAATCCAATGCCACCAGGTTGTCTTTCCGACATTTCTGGTCTTCTCTCCTGGCCATGGCTTAGTTGTAACCCACTTCTGAGGTTGGGGCACCTGGAAGGCGGAGTTACATTACCCCGATGATGTGATAGGATGATTATGATAATGTGGTGCCAGGAGAGGTCTTAAATCTAAACTTAACCTAAATTCCAGACCATGGATTGTAATGTAAATTATAGTTATGGTGTGACCAACACAGACATGTGGACACCATAATGTATTCACGATTATGTCAACCACATCACAACATATCAACTGCATATAATAAAAATACACATCCATTTTCAGACAAATGCCTCATGTCAACAGACTGACTCTTATTTTTAAGAATCTTCAGGAATTCCATGTCATCATAAAATGAATGTGATCTTCCAATTCAACAGTACTGCAATAAGTTAAGAAGCTTGGGAATTATTTGTAGTCTCCTTAAGCTTCGATTAAACCACTAGATGCAAGTATTTACTTGTCTTTACCTTGTCTTTATAGCGATTTCGTGAATGTTAAATTTTGGTAGATGAAATTATATCTATTATTTGGAATTATTAAAGGGTAGTTTTGAGATAGAAATTATTTCTTTCCTTGGTAATTATAGCAGCTATTACTAAGAGAGCTCAAATTCCATTTTCTTCATGACTTCCTGCTGCTATAGCCGCTCCATAAGTGACACCAATAAGGCAACTCATGAGGCAACAAAGTCAAGAGATAATGGGGTAGAGTGGCCAGTTCCTTTCCCCTTTCATTGTATACATTGCTGACTAGTAACATATTGTTCATATCTATTTCTATTAAAGTTCTTATATGTCATTTTACCTCTGAGCAAATGATCACCTGCAACCTCATCGTTTGATCCAGCAACGCTTCTCCTTACAGTAGACGTTTCACTTCCTCTCAAGCACCACGACCTTCCACCAGACTGTGTCACCAGAACTTGCGCTGACCTCATTAGTTGCTCCAAAACCGCTCCTTCTTGCTATACATCCAGGAGCTCCTCGGACTACCCTCCCAGGTAGCCTGTGGTACACTTCCCCTAACAGCATCCTCTCTAGCTCCTGTAACTTCTTCCAAACTAGGTTTTCCTTCTCCACTCTTGTTTCGTCTGTCAGGATTTCTGTTAACATCGTTCTCAGTTTTATCTAAGTAGCTTATTAACTCCTTCGCTCCTGTAAGCCCATCCTTTCTCCAATTTGTTCTTTCAGATTGCTGAAGCCTATCAGTAGCATTACTTATCTGCTCATGGAGAGGATGATCTATTTCTATCTGTCGCCATTTTCGTATTTCTATTATTTTTGCAGCTGCTCAATACATCCTCATAGTAACATATTATACTAATCAGACAATAAATAAACATTATACAAGATTAATACTAAATGTTACAAATGAGGACAATCACTCTCACTGAATGAAATTACTCAGAGACAAGTTAAAGGAATAACAGAAACTACCAGAAGGGAACCAAAATACAGAAAGAACAATGTTATATTGTGTCCCAGAAATGAAACAGCATTATAATATGATCTTGAAGAATAAAGAGTGAGCAAAGTTAAAAAAAAAAAAAAAATGATATTTTTGAGTTTCCAAAACAATCTGTTGACACAAAGATGTTGTAAGTATAATAATTAGCAAACCAGTAACTTTTAATTGGAAGTAAACACTGCAGAGAAAAATCAATTCATGCTTTTTTAAGACAGAATAACATTTAAAAAATCGAAATGAAAACATGTTATACAAAGAAGTGTGTACTAAGCAAAACCAAGCACTATGTACCAAAGCCAAAGATAAAAAAATGGAGCATTTTAAAAAAAAAAAAAAACAAATTATTCCAGAAATCCCACGTAAATCTGCAGTAGCAAAATTCAGACTGCTTACAGAACACGATTATTTGGCCAAACACTTTAATAAAATAGGAATTTACACAAATCCAAATTGCCCTCTATGCAACAAAGAAGAAGAAATGACTGAAGATCATCTACAAACCTGTGAAGTTCTACCTGATGGATCTACCACAGAGAAATATCGGAGAGCAAGAACACTAATGGCTTCGTTGCCAAGGCCCGGCATTAGATAACAACAACAACATATTATAATATTCTACACTACTTCTAGATAGAAGATCATCTTTAATGAGAAACATAAAATATTACTGTAGAAAACTTCTGGCCACACACTATTCTACTACATTCCTTCTATAGTCAGGATCACGTAAGAGTAGTTCTTAAACGACTAATTTGGCCGTCTCTTCAGTGTTGCCAACTAACACCAGATACCACCAAAGAGGGTAAAATCACAATGCTACTTACTGAAATAATAATATATATATTGTTAACAATAACAATATCTTGTTTATTTACCACATCTCATCTTAATGTTGCAAGGTGTTTCCTAAATGGTTCAATAAATTATTTATGAAATATTATATTTTCTTCCTGGATTTCTCGCATATCATGTTGATAATTAGGAATAATTAGTATGATCTAATAATACAGTGTATTTTGTCAGGCAACATGAAATTTATTGTTTTCACTAAAGAGTTTATGATTCAAGAGACCTAACCTAAAAATGTATTTATTTACTTGCATTTTCATCAGTTTGTTTTATTGTAAACCGAAATCATTGCTGACAACATAACAGTTAGAAAATAACTGCAGTTGTAGTATTTGTCAGTACCCGAAATTCGAAACGAAGTTGGTAAAAGAAAATTCAACCTAAGAGCTAGAAAATCACTATAATTCACTACCATCTATACTAATAATAAATCTGTAGCCAAAATTTTTCTGGTAATTTTCGATTTTCTAAAAATAATTGGTGTTAACATGTATATTTAACCATCCTGAAACCGAAAATCGCTTCTTTTTTTTTTTTTTAAATTTTTGTTTGTATGTCTGTCTGTCTGTCTGTTGTCTTCTGTCTATTGTCTGTCTGTCAATAATGACTAAACGGATTTTGATGAAAATAAGTTCGTTGTGACTTAGATTTTAGGCTATATGGCATTCAAAATACGTTATTTGAAAGGGGGGTTATAAGGGGGCCTGAATTAAATAAATCGAAATATCTCGCTTATTATTGATTTTTGTGAAAAATGTTACATAACAAAAGTTTCTTTAAAAATGATATCTGATAAGTTTTATTCTCTGAAAAATTTTGATAGGACTGATATTTAATGAGATAAATGAGTTTTAAAATTAAAATAACTGCCATCTAAGGCGGTGTATTGAAATAAAAAACAAATGACTTCGTCTATAAGGGGCCTTGGACACAACAATCGAAAGCTATGAAACATAGCCTACAGACAATGTTTCTGTGTTTGAATGAAGTAATATAAGAACCTAAATTAACCGATTTGTATAATTAATTATTATTTCATCATTGGAAAGTGTAGTTTCTTTGGATGGACATAATGCTATAATGTTATTACAGTAACTTGTGAGTGAATTGAGGACAGGTAAGATTAAAATAGCTTCTTATGCACAGAAAACGTGATAGGTTATTCTGTATATTCATTTCCTATATTTCTTAAAATAATGTTTATGAACATATTCATTTTTATCTCAGAGAATTAACGAACAACGAGAGTGTATTGATTTAGTATGCAGTAATAGTACGTTAGCTTAGCAATCCATTATTTTATAATTCAAATTTTAACTATGTTCAATTGAATCATGTTAAAATACATAAAATATATATGCAATAAATGCAATGCAAAAAAATTGGGTAATGAGCCAAGCAGATTATGTTGCGCTGTTGTAAAAGCTGTTCCTCCTGAGATTCAAGAGCTCCCACAACAAATTAAAAACTTTCTAATTCGAGTACATCCGTTATCAACACACTTTTTTTATAATATAAATAATAATATAATATAATAATAAGTCTGTAGCCAAAATTTTTTTGTTAATTTTCGCTTTTCCAAAAATAATTGGTAATAACAATTAATAACATGTTAAAGGAATTGTCATTGCACCAAATGAGTGTTCTCTGGATCAAAATGATCGCATTTTAATATTTTAAATACAATTTAAATTAAGTAACACATTAAACGATTTATCCTTCTATCAAACACGAATGTTCCCTGGATCAAACGTCCTATTTTAATTATGTAATTACTTTATATTTATTTCTAACGGGTGCAGCGGGCGCATGGGTACGGCCAGTATTTAGTAATAGTGGAAAAATGGTTAGGTTCACCCTTAGGGTATTAAGTAAGCTGATCCGGACTATAGATAGAAGATCAACGTCAAAGATATCTTTGAATATTTTGATGATATCCAAATACTACGCCATTGCCACTAAATAGAAGAAAATATAAAAAAAATAAAACAATATATATTCACACGAGGAGTTATTTATGTTACTAAATACTTAATAAATCTCATATTCAGCAAGCACATCAATGCTGACTCACAACTATTAACATTCACATTACAATACTACTATATGAGAGCTAACATAATATATAATATATATTTAATAACACTATAACCACATGCAACAACATAATACACAACACAGTTTTTATATGATATCAAACAAACTTAATTTGTATATGAATTGTAAACAAGTCTTCATGTATTTTATTATACCAATATTTGCATTTTAATCATATAATATTTTTAATAGGATCACAAACAAATAAATGAAGGCTTGTCAAATATATACTTCTTGTACTTTTAACTTTCAAGTTTTTAACTCTATTGACATTGATATTCAAATGGTATGCAGAAAAAGAGGTTAACATATTGTAATTTGTAAAACAACAAATGTGTCTCATGATGTCGCAATCAAAGAACAATGAAAACGTTAATATGAACATTAAATTATGTAATATAAAGGAATATGGCATGTTAATTCACTGACGAAAAAATAATAAATCCACTTAATTGAATTTTTATCTGAAAATTCCCTCAAAATGAATTGCAAAATTGTGTACAACTGTTAAACTTACCCTATCACATAACTCAGAGAATGTGCTGTCTAGGACTTGACCACAAGTCTTGTTGAAAGAAACGTTACGTCCTCTAATGCTAATGGTTCGAGGCCTTATTATATCGTTTTCCAGTGAGCATAAGAACTTGAAGATTTTATCCAATTCTTGATCTGCCTCGCATTCTCCTTTCCTGCAACATTAAGCAATTTGATAAAATTAATAGATGAGAAATTATTTCTTTCCATAGTAACATTCCCATTTACATTACAATAAATCCGCCTTCCAGGCGCCCCAACCTCAGAAGTGGGTAACAACTAAGCCATGGCCAGGAGAGAAGACCAGAAATGTCGAAAAGACAACCTGGTGGCAATGGATTAAAAAAAAAAAAAAACATTACAATAAAATTACAATTTTTTTTTTCTAATGGCAAGTACCCATATAAACCCAGTTATGTAGACCAATTTACCAACAGAGTCATTACCCAGGGTGCGCCATAGAAGGCTAGTCTATGCTACATCTGCAGTGAGACAATTATGGAGATTTGTTGGGATGCCACAGGGAAACTGGAGCTCGCAGAGAAAACCCATTACCTGGACCACAGGCTTGCCCAACACAACTTAGAAATCGGGGTTAGATTGGGGATCGAACCCGGATCCACAGGGATTGTAAGTCCAGCATTCTAGCCATTAGACCACCGTGGCGACTAAATTACGAGTATAAAATATTTATTTTTCAATTTTACAAAATGTACATATTTTTTAAAAAACGGCAGGGACTGTGTTTGTTGACACAGACGCAATGTTTTCACATAGAATACGTCTGAGGGGTTTGCTGAGCTAGAATGAGACTACAGTGTTCGGTTTTTACAACATTTTATCATTGGCAAGCTTTACATAGGCTAAGACAGATCTATGATGTGAGGAGTTCATTATTTTCGTTCAAACTTCTCTAAACTTTAGAAGCTGGCATTATTCTGGCAGAGGGTTGCCATAACCTGACAGAAGAAATCCGGGACAAATAATGAATCTGTAATGTACATTTTGAAGGTATGATCGCGCCTAACATACCATTAGTTTTGTTCAAGTTTGGATAATTAAATTGCCAATAAATTATACACTATTATCTCTCTTTAGAGTCCAGATATTTGCTCATCATTCTGGGACCATTCAGCTGACATCTCTCATGTTATACGGAAATTGTGTGATTATTCTGGCAGAATTTTCTGATAGCATATTACATCTTTCTCTTGTCATAAAAACACCCATTACACATTTGCAGTATCCTACTCTTAGAAAAATAAAATCGTTGTACATCATCCTAGCATTTATATAATATACCATGCAATCTAGTGCGTTTCCATTACATGAAAAATCTTGTAATATATCTTTCAAATACAATAAAATTCTAGTATTCTTTAGCGAAAACTCACGTAAATCCACAATGTATTCTTTCTTAAATAATACTTGGATAATAAATGTGACGTAATTTTAAGATATCTGACATACTCCGGAATTTTCGAGCTTCTTCGACTATCCAACCAGGACATACCCGGTTTTCCCGGGCATATGGCAAGCCTGTTCTAGCAGAACTTGTAATTCTGAATGGAATAATACCAAAACAAATGCTGTAAGATGTGTTGTTTCCGAGTTATGGCCATTCACTGGCAAGTGACACATTTTCTCCCTCTACATTGTCACTACCCCATTACCATTAGACAGAATATAATAGAAAAGAGATAAAGAGAAGAATTTAAATTGTTAGATACAGAAAAACTAATAAAATAGTACATTGCAATACAAGTGTGGTAAGTGCATTATAACAGAACTGAAGAATTCTGTCTCGTTTTTTCAGTTTCTGAGATTCTATTACACACTTAACACATGTGTACTGCATATTAGTTTTTGGACGATCGTCATTTAAATAAATTTGTTTTTAATTTTGAATAAAGAATAAATTTGTTTGATAAGTGAAAATTTATCCTATAACAAAGTTTGAACGTCGTTACCAAGGCAATATGTAGGTTATTTTGTTTCAGTGTAAACAGTCATTGTTATTTCTGGTAATGAAATTTGTATTAATCTGATCAATATAATACGAGTTTAATTACAAGTTTTGTAATCATTTAATCATTATGGCAGAAAAAATGGTTGAAGATTTAGTGGATGAAGACACTGAAGAAGCATTGAGCATTGGCTGCATTAAGTTAATACTGGAAAAGTCTAAAAGAAGAAATAAAAATGTGTATTTTTCTAAATAAAGGCTCCAATTGTTTTTACTTATCGCATACTAGTGCCATAAGTAGTTATAACAGCACTCTGATTTCTTTTGTTAGCATAGCAACCAGAGAATGTGAGATATTGTCAACTTATGAAGGATGTTAACAATAGTAAGTATAGTCCTGTCGCTCTAATTTCCGGCAGCCAATCACGTTGCTGGTCGGGTACATTTAAATGTGTGTGTCTTGTGAGTCACTGATTCATTCCTTAAGGCTCGATAAATACATAATATAATCGCGTGCCATTTTAGCTCTTTCGTTGGCGTTCACAGAAAGCACACGAAGACGTTATTTGCCACTCAATTATTTGCTGAATTACATTGCATTTGATTTATTATCACAGGAGCTACAGCATGATAATGTTTAATGGTGTGGCAAATAGATTCCTCGTATGGTAGCTCGGCAACGTAAGAACAAAAATGGCGAACGATACTACCTACCTAGACTTTATAGAGCCTTCATTTTATAAGACATAAGCAAAGAGGCGGAGTCACGCCGGAAATAACAGCATCGGGACTATAGATAAAAAAAAGGCATGATCGTCCAAAACCTATTTTTCGTAACTATAGTTATTAAAGATGATTATAATGAGAATACCACAATAATGATGATGATGATGATGATGATGATGATGATGATGATGATGGTGATGACGATAATGATAACAATGGCTGATGGTGGTGGTGTGTTGAAGTATCAAAATTAGCACTACTTCAAGAAATACAACTTACACAAAATAACTTTTTTCTTTACCAGGAATAGACTTCAGTCTATAATCGATCCCCGAATCAAGGGATGCCACGTCACAATGCTCTTTCAGAATGCCTATAAATGGAACAAAGTTTGAACGCTGTAGTCCATTTTTATACAGATCATCTGGAGCTCTGTTACTCGTTGCCACAACAACAACTCCATTATGAAACAGCTCGGTGAATAAACGCTTCAGAATCATGGCATCACCAATATCAGTGACCTAGAAAAATACATAAGATCTCTGTAAAATATCCCAAATGTCGTGACGGAATAGGTCTATGTCATATGGACGGCTCAGAAGCCAATCACACTTATGGAGGAAAAGGAAAATGAGGGTTTTATGAGATTGTTTATTCCAAAATTCCATTAAGATTTAAAAATTAACTAATCAGTTATTCAAGTGTAACAGTAACTGAAATAACTTAATACATACATACATACATACATACATACATACATAAATACAGAAGTGTCAAGTAATAAATGTAACTATTAGAGGCAAAAACATAAAAAAAATAAGTAATTGATTAACTAGCGGACTTACTCATGTTAATTATGTAAGTTTGTGCGGCTTACAGCTGTTTCGGTGCTTCATCACACCATCCCCATAGCCTATAGATCTCGGCGTCATCTCGAACTTCTCTGCCTGTTATGTGGGTGACGCCGAGATCTAGTAGGCTCTGAGGATGGTGTGATGAAGCACCGAAACAGCTGTAAGCCGCACAAACTTACATAATTAACACGAGTAAGTCCGCTAGTTAATCAATTACTTATATTCAAGTGTTAAAAGTAGTGTAAGCAAGATTCAAAATGGATAAAAAAAATGATTAACTTATTGTTTTTGTCCACTAAACATCTTTCTGGCAAGTTTAATTCTAGATCTGCTAATCACAATAGTCATCTGTATCATCACTGTGATCATCTCTTTGTTGGGTTCTGCAGAAGTACTGGTAGTGTATCGACTTTTGAATGATCATTTATAGAATTATCTGAATTAAAAACAATTAAACTTAATGTTGTGATATCACAGTCTAGTATATACAGTCACAAAGCTTGAGTTTATGAGGGTACTAGGAACAATAGACTGTGTCACATTGTCTGTAATGAGACAATAGTAATGATCTTAGTGGTTAGCAACTATCTAGGGATGCATATTTACTACGTACTGAGCTTTGTGACTGTATATACTAGACTGTGGTGATATTCCATTTGCTATTTCAGTTTTTCTCTTTGTCAATTTATGGTATCTTTTGTTGTTCTCAGTTTCGTTTTGTTAATTCATTCCATATTTTCTCTGTATTTGATATTAATATTATGTAATATCTTAGTTTGTTCTGTCATTGTTGGGTGAACTAAGTAAATAAATAAAATAAATGCAAAAAAAAATACCTCAAACTAATTTGGCTGTGTGTTAGTTCACTTAAAAGTTGTCTGGAGTTATAGGCTACGATGTTTGCAGAAACATCTGAATCAAATACATAAGCCTCAACATCAGAGTACATTTTCTTGACTTAAATTTTATGTGATTCTTTTCATAAGTACTAATATGTGCTCCTCTCTTCTAGTTAAAAATCATACTACTAACTTAATTGAATATGCTCCTGAAAAAAATATATCTTAAAGAATCTCTAAAGCCTAATATCTCAGAATTGGATACTTATAGCGTATTCCAAATCTCAGTGCTGAGCAATCTGATGGCATCAAGATGTTCCGAATTTCAACGATGACGTCATTGATGCTCCACCGGTGTCACACTGTTCCACCACCTTGCAGAGGTGGTGGCCAGCGAATAGGGATTATAAAGAATGGACACTGAGCGAATTTTCCTGTGTTTTGTTTCTCTGTGCGCCAGCGTATAGTTCCACTTTCAAGCGCTAGAAGTTAGTGTAATCGAGCATACACTTAAGATAATAACTGAGAATAGAGTTGAAACACAGGATCCAAACATCGCCTATCTTATTGCATAATCCAGTAACGCTTTCCTTCAAATAAATTCAAGTTACAGCTTTTTCTTATTTCTCAGTGACAAACTAGTTGTAATAATAATACACTCACGGACAAAAAAAACCGGACACTTTAATATTTGCTGGTATTTTGCAAAACATTATCTTCTCATACAATATTATGGTAGCCATCTGTTGTTATGGAGACGTGTATACATTGTTGATTGTTTTTTGTTTTATAAACAAGCCATTACAACCAAATATTCCAATTTTGCTTTCAGAGTCTCAGCTATAACAATTTTGTCTCAAACCATTTTGTGCTTCATTATCGTTATCATTCGTTATTTCTTTATTTTTACATTTTCTGAGTTTAAGTGGGGTTGTAACATTTGTCTTAAAACAAGATGCGACTGAAGATGTGGCTCGAGCTGTAGCCCTTTACGATGATGGACGCAGTGTACGTTACATTGCAAATGTTATGAATATGGCTAGAAGCACAACCCATGATGCTATAAAACGGTATAGAGAGACCCTAGAATATACCATAAGACCAGGTTCGGGTCGTCCAAGAGCTACAAATCCAAATGAAGACAGGTATATGGTGTTGAGAGTTCTTAGGGAGCGCAACCTGCCAGCTACTAGTGTAGCCCAGCAATTTGTTAACATGCATGGACGCCCAATTTCGGCCAAAACAGTTAGAAGGAGGTTGAAAGTAAGTGGACTGATATCAAGTAGACCTGCAACTGGTCCCAGACTTCTCAGGATGCATCGAGTTGAACGACTGCGTTTTGCAAATAATCACAGGGATTGGAGAAATGGACAATGGAGTTGTGTTCTGTTCACCGATGAGTCCCGTTTCAATCTGTGCTCACCTGATGGACGTGAAAGAGTTTGGAGAAGGAGGGGAGAACGATTTTCACAGTGTTGCATTTCCGAAAATGTGCTGTATAGAGGTGGTGGAGTGATGGTTTGGGCAGGAGTGTGTACGGATGCTCGTACAGAGTTGGTTTTTGTTGAAAATGGAAGACTAAGAGCTGATAGGTATATAAATGAATGTTTGGCTGATCATGTTGTGCCATTTGGCCAATTTGTAGGCGATAATTTTGTTTTAATGCATGATAATGCACGGCCACATATTGCCCATGAGGTTCAGAGATTATCTCAAGAAGTGGGAATCCATGTTCTTCCATGGCCAGCAAGGAGTCCAGACATGAACCCAATTGAACACGTGTGGAACATGCTGGGACGGCGTGTTAACAATAGACGACCGAGACCAGAATCGTTACAAGAGTTGAGGCGAGGCGAAGAATGGGAACTTATTCCTCAAGAAGACATTGCTAACCAAATTGAGAGCATGCCAAGATGTATGGATGCAGTTATTCAAGCCAGAGGGGGTAATACCCGTTACTAAAAAGAGTTTTTAATGTTTAAGGCACCATAAAATGAAAAAACAGTTACACCAAACGATGCCATAGTTATACGCCCTTTGTAATTTTTTGTAAATTTTCTCATCAGATTTTTTTTTTTTCAAATGTTGTCGTATAAGGTGCTAAATGAAACATTATTTTATTTAAATGGGTTTTGTTTCATTTTGAAATAATTGGCAACAAAATACAAGCAAATATAGAAGTGTCCGGTTTTTTTGTCCCTGAGTGTATTTTACATTTCGGATATCATAAATTATATTATAAAATAATATAATACATTATAAAATTAAGTATCCAATTCGTTTAATATTTGTATATAATATAATGTAGGTATATGGTTTTACTTCTCGTAAGAGCTTTGTTTTTCCATTTTCAGCGCTATCAAATCATTACATGTATTTTAATTGTTGTTGGGATCAACGTCTCAACTCTCATTATAAAGGAACTCTAGAGTCTAGACATTACAGTTAATGAAGGATTTATTATTTTATGGATCCAATTTATTTTATTTGAGTACATAATGTACCTAGATGTATTAATTGTATGTGTCATATTTCCGCTGTGTCGACTGCTAGCTGGTGTGATGTCAGTGCCAACTCTAGGGAGAAAGCAGAATCTCACGCTTTAGCTGGCTTGAAGGTCATTGAAATCAGTCCGGCTACATCAAAGGTACCGACGCGAAGTGTCCATTCTTTATAATCCCTATTCGCTGTGGTGGCAGTTTCAAACAGCCGCCATCAGTGAATCTGATTGGTTCTTGTATAGGGCAGGAATTAGCAGACAAATGAAATCGTGCACTGTTGTGTCATGGCAGTGTGTTCTGCTGTATTGTTTGTAATGAGCACAATGTAAAAACAATATGTTAATGGCTTATGAGCGAACATGTCAACAGACCAGTTATTACTACCAGTTCAAGAAATAAATTATTTTTGCTCTCTTTTCTTTGAACGAGATGAAAGTACGGAAATTTCGCAAAATCTTGCTAGCATAGCACAGACAACAACTTGTACAGCTGCCCGCCATGACAGCCATCGAACCTTCCAGCAGTTTTGTTCCTATTTTGCTGCAGCGTGACATCACTGTTGTCCATCGGTCCCGTGAGATTCGGAATATGCTGTTTGTCACACTGATTGTCTTCTGAGTTGTCCATATTATTAAATTTAATAAACTTGCTAACTTTACGTTACTAATTACATATATTACAATATTATCAGTACAACATTATAGTTTTTCAGTATGTTTTACGCATTATACAACAATTTAGCTCATTGTCATATGTGCAGAAGAATGAGAAATTCCTGCTTATCGAGCAAACTGCCTAATGAATTTTTTAAGAATTTTTCAAGTGATAGTTGCGTTATTAGTATAATTCAAGAAAATAAAACTACAAACAGCAAAATCATTGACAATATGATAAAAGAACTGAATTGTTGTGCACTACGTAAAATTTATAATGAGAAAGCATGTCTCACCCTCATGACGGTGACGTTTTCTTACTTGCCTGAAATTCATCGAAGCAAATAAGCCACGAATTGTTGCTGATGGATCTTGCAACAGGAGGAATGGGATCGAATGGCTGAGGCTTTGTACTCTTGTAATCTCTTACAACGGTCTTCTTCACAGCATGGATTCGCGTATGAACATCCAGCATGAACGAATGGAAATGAACACGACGTTTTCCTTCGACCTTTAACAAGGACAAGTATTTTACAATACGTACTAGTACATCTTCAACTTTAAGAAATAAAAAAACTTTATAGTTTAAAGAGGTAAATTTCAAGAAATAACGGTAGTTCAGACTAAGCTAACAAATTCTTAAGCATGTATAAAAATCTTGTCGGCGACTCTGAATTAGGCCCTAGATTTGATAGTAAAACCAAACTGTATGAAGTAATCTATATATAGGAAACAAAGTCTAGTATAAAATGATAAATTGCCAAACTATAAGAAAATATGGATCACAGATGTTCTAGTTAATCACAAGGAAAAGTCTAACTTTTTCCAATCTCTCAGTATATCGGTATTTTCAAGTCATTTATACCACAGACCGGAGTTTGACTGTCTCTAGGATCACTGACCACTGAGAGGATAACCATACGTCATTTTTGCTGTAAAGTATCTAACCAGCAACATAACCTTCGGAAATACATCGAGGGAAAATATACCTTTTTATTATTTTACTCCATGGTAAACTATTAATTTTCACTTCATTTGTACTGTACTTTTGGTCCAGGGGAAATACTATTTTATTCAAAGATTTATAGTACCATTTTTGGACCAAGGAGAGTCCTTGTTTTAAAGCAAAACAGACCTAAACATCGCCCCAGCTTGTACACTTTAAACTACACAATACGTCCTGCGGGACAAAATTCCGGCACATCCGGCGACGCTGATATAACCTCTGCAGTTGCGAGCGTCGTTAAATAAAACATTACATTAACGTTGAAGGGTGAAGGTAAACGAAATTTTACATACTATTACACCTCTTTAGCTATTTGCTACTGTGACCAGTGTTTTACAGTAGATTCGTTCGCACATCACTAACATTTAAGTTAAATGTTTGCTAGAGCACAATTTAACAGCAGAAGAAATAATGTAGATATTTCTTTCAGTCATAAGACAAATTATTTGATCTTGATAACGCTATATTGTTGTCATAAAGATTTCAGTTCAAGTGCTTTGAAAACCTGCTGATATCTTAAAATAGATACAATACTAGGCTATGACACCTAAATTTATACATCTGGGATCCATATTTAGCCATAATTTCTAATTAATAACACACAGTTCACCTCCTGTCACACAACTAGCGTAAGTTACACAAATGAAGTTGAAAAAGAATAATAAAACTGTTAAATTCACAATCCTGATACCAGGGAATGTACACTAACTTCTCACAATGTCAAAATAAAACGATATACCTCGCAACAATTGTAGAACAAATCCATGAGCATTGTTTTTCCACCACCTACAGCACCATATATATATAATCCTTTAGGGGTTTTGGTCTCTTTTTTGAAAAATCGGCTAAATAATCCATGCACAGGTGGTGTATAACCTTGAATATTTTCATAAACATGTTGCAAACCTTCCATAATTTTCGTCTGATAATCATCATACATTAATTCCCTATTATTAATCTTTTCTTGCAGTGCTTGAAGAGGACCTCTTAAGGTAGATGCTTTCTGTAGACCGTCATCTGGTGTGTTCTTCAATTTATGCTGATGAATATTACACTTCTGCCTCAAACGATATGCTGCAGACTTGCTGGTTAACACAAATATCCGGTTGAAATTTTGCAAATTTCCATTACATAAGTGTAATATTGTGCCAGTTGGATATGCCATTATTATAGCAGTGCCAGAGAGCCGTATTACCTAATAACATTGATATTACTGTTCTTCCTGGTTACCTAAAATTAGAAACAAAACAAACTAAAATAATTACAACTCAATACAACTACGACAACTCAGGCATTTCCAATAAAAAAAAACTGCACAAAATTTAACTTACTTGTATTTGGTTTATTGACAAAATTGTATTCTCAACCCGTCTGCTGCAGCTCCATCTCTCCCTCTCCTCGGCGCTCTTACGTCATGTCTTTTCGTCTTTCATTTCTACGTATTACCCTATTACCTAACCGTTTCGCTCATGGATAAAATCACAGACAAAATTAGGATAAGTACTCGTCCATGATACCATATGATCGTATGTTGCTATGTTACCAACCTCCAAATCTATTTGCATTACCAACTGAATAGTTTATGTACCAACAACAAGCGGTATATTTAAACATCTGTTCTGAGTTTCAATCACTAATCGCAAATTTATTGATAATTGGTGCCCAGTTTAACAAAATGCTACATGAATTTCTTTCTATAATTCTCCTGTACACTCAAAAGTTGCAAAAATTCTCGTGAAAACTATTACATTCCTCTTAAATAAATTATTCCACTAGCATGCCTGCATCTTCAGAGTATCGGTACATTCATTTTTTATCAGGAATGAAATCAAGATTATGCGGCTCTTAAAATATTGTAATTACTTCGCAATTGAAGAAATTTGCTGCAGCTTCATAATTACATAAAGTACGTCTCTAAAAAAATTAAAATAATGGAGAAACGAGTGCTGAGTGACTTCCGCAGATTTTCGAATGAAATATCTAACTTACAACAGCGTCTTAAATACCTTAAATACGGGTAGTGCAAAATATACAAGCTAGTTATTGTAATGGTCATATAAAGCGAAAGCTACACTCCACACAAAGCACTGCACTAGTTTCTTTCTTAATTCTTTCTCCAGAGGTACGCTGAAGATGCTACTTTTTCTATTCTCCTTTTCAATTCTATGTGAATAAAGGAATACAAGAAAGAAAGGTTCTAGTTTGTTTCTAATAAAATTATTTTCAACACCACCTTAAATATCAAATTTCCTCGCTCTGGAACCTAATGTTTTACCTTTTAATTTTGAAGCAACAAAAGGTATGGTTATATTGGCGGGCTTATGTGAGGGCAACAATGAAATATGGGGGAGTGACATTTTGAATGTGACGAGACTAGTAGAGCTTGCACCCTGGGTTGCAAGGTTAAGGGACAGACAAAAATTAGTGACACTGCCTGTAGTGTGATTTTCCTTATCATTTGGTCACTATTCTCAAAGGTCGTGTCTGAGATAACATTCTTGTACTCCACGCTTTTTAATGTCGATATCAGGCAGAACAGATGCAGAATTTGTGTCACGTGCATCTTGTCCGTTCTGATGCTTCTCTAGCTGGGCATAGCTTCTAGACACTCAATCGATTTGTCTCGATATCCTCTTATCATCTTGATGCCCTTCCATAAATTTAGTCTGAACAGCAATCTTCTACATTTTGAAATGTCGCAAAAGTTTTACTTTACACGCACACCATTTGCTTGTTTTAAATGGTCTATTATGCCTTAAAAACTCTTTATTCCCTTGCAAATGACACCTCAATCATCGAAATATGTCAACTCAGTCTGAAGTTATAGCCGATACCACACCACTGCAATTGGCGCCATTTCATTTTCCCTCACACTATGATGACATCATCAGCGGATGTAATTGTTATCTCGTGCATAATTATGTCCTCTACACGATGATATATGTTACTTAGCTCTAGGTTTTATAGTTTCTGAAACATAAGCTTTAACCATGGCATGTTGAAAAGATGTTGCATGTCATTTTCATATTGCCATCCACATCTCGAACTGAAAGTAGACATATGCACGTCAAGAAGCTTGGGAACTGCAGTAGGGAGATGTAATAGGATTTTATTCTTCCTATCGGTAATCAAATTTTTAGATGATCTGAAATCAGTTTTGCCCAATTACTCTACATTAAATTTTTCTGAACTTCTAGAGTCGAATTCATACTAACATTATTGGTTGTTGAAATAAGGAGTTAAAGGTAATATTTCGACTAGAAAGTTGTATTTTCAATTAAATGCATGATGCAGTTCTTCATTCAAACAGTGAAAAAACCACAGTCAAAATGAATAAAGACTGTTCGTCATTCACCCATATGAAGTCAGTTGTGTAGACCAATTTACCGACAGAGTTGTTGTCCAGGGTGTGCCATAGGAGACTGGTCTACATTATATCCACAACGAGATGAAATGATGATGGAGATTTGTTGGGATGCCAAAGGAAAGTAGAGCTCCCAGAAAAAACCCGTGTTACCTGGACCACAGACTGCCCAACACAAATTATAAATTGTGTATGCCAGGGATCGAGCCTGGGTCTGCAGGGTTATAAGTCCAGCGATCTAGCTACTAGACCACAGTGGTGGCCAGGGTTCATTTATGAAAAATCAAAATATTCAATAAAAACGTTCTTACTATTAGAATAGTATCATACTTCGCAAAAACTATTTGGCATCAGGTCTACTTGTCTGAATTATTTCCACGTGAAGGATGACATCCTAGAACCCTTTATCAACACTGTCCTTAGTAGCATTATCCCCACTATTTACTTTTCACTGTCCTGACGTGCTGCAGCAGCAATCTATCAACAGAATATTTATAGGGTTTGCTGTTTTCTGCAGTTTCGTGTATCTGCAGTAGGTTTTGGAACAACCCCCAACAAAACGGGGAAACTACTGTACTTAAGAAACATATTCTCCCCCACCAAGGGTACGAAAAGCTTAAAGTCTTGAAAATGTATCCACAATTACATCGGAATATGTATGATAAGAACTTTCTTGTGTTAAATTTTAACGTACCTTTTAACATGTTTCGACCTATTTTCGGTCATCTTCGGAACTGGTCGCTGTTGGTCTTGGCGCCTCTTGTTTCCTGTGTGGGTGCGTTCGTAGTGTAGAGTCAAAGAGTGTATGTGTTTTGAAATTGAGTTGTGTGAAGATGACCGAAAATAGGTCGAAACATGTTAACAAGGTACGTTAAAATTTAACACAAGAAAGTTCTTATCGTAAATATTCCGAAGTGATACAGTGTTAAAAGTTGTGTAATCAAGATGTATACAATTATACTTGTTTTTTTGAAAGATGGGACATGACAGTTAAGCGGCCGAACTTGGAACTACAGTGCTATGTTGCCAATATGGACTACCACGCTGCCAGCTGATGGAAGGTATCAATTGACGTTAAGATGGCTGACGTTAAAACATTCATTGACAATTGACGCAAGGTAAGAAAACAAACCAAAATCGACAGAGAATCAAAGACGAAACGTACTAATGCTAAAACTGTGTGCACAATAAATGTCGCCAAGAGAGCTATTACACTCGCCATGTGGGAACGGGTAAGTTTGGCAACTCAACCGTTGTTACCATAGCAACAGACCCACCACGGTATGTGACATTCAGTTGTTTTTCCGATCGCAACACTCCTGTCATGTCCCATCTTTCAAAAAAACAGGTATACATGTTAGCTCACAATCACTCAATTCATACAGATAATGAATCACAATCCACCAGACTATACAGACCTCTCGCAACACCAATTCACAAAGAAATCTTCTACAATATTTAACACTAAGATGGGAAGGATGTTCCACAAATGCAAATTAAGGGAAAATATGGGAAAATAGAAATCAGGTAATAAACACTATAAATTAAGTGCAGGGAGAGAAAACATTTATTTGCATAAATATGTTAGCACAGTGATTGATAATGCAAAACAAAACATTCCTATATTTCATGAAAACAACCTACTTTGCTATAGTTATTCTCAAAGGGTACAGGAATTGAATTACATGTGAGAAACTTGTCATTTTAGTGTTCCTTTGTGAGTGTGATATCTATAAATATCTGCTTTACGAACAAAGTTAAGTAAAGAATTTTGTTCCTTTATGGGAATGTACTGTACTTGTGAACAGGGCTTATTTTCTGTGGGAATGTGTCGGCGTGTAGGAATGCAATTTCTTACAACGTTTACAATTACAGTTATTATTATATCGTCGCCTGAATGCAAGAACTAGGTAACTCGAAATTTGCGTTTTTTAGTTACCTCTTTTATATCGTAGCACAAATCGCACAAAATGTAATCCAGGATCTAGGTAACTGATCGAACGATACCAGTGACATCTATTTTCCAATATAACAAATAAGTAAAAGAAAACGGGACATATTCCTCAGTGCAATAAATAAGTAAACAGGCGATGTCACAAAATATGAAAAATTAAGTTACCTAGTTCTTGCATTCAGGCGACAATGCGACGATATATTATCATCGCCAGTGATACAATTACGAAGTTCGTTCGTTTTTGTAATTACATCGTATGTCCACAACAAATTTCACCACGAGAATATGCTGGAATATTCGATCGTACTGTTTGCTACAGAAAAGAAAAGAAACTCAGTACTGAAAGAGGATAGCAACTAATGTTTAGACGAAATATTTTAAACTTTAGGAATAGTGAACTGGGAGACTACATCTCCCAAAAGGCTATAAATGCTCAATCTTTCGTCTAAACCATAATATTGTAACTATTTTCCCCTTCACCATGATGTGTTATTAACAACATTAAACTACTTTTGTAAGCAATATCAGTACATATGTTCCCACACTCCACAAAATAAGCCCTGATTATTACTGAATTTCAGATGTACTGAATATTATGTACATCAATAGAACTGTAACTTCTACAACATGGCTCTATTTGACATGTCAACAGGAATAATGAAATCCTGTATTTACATGACATCACAAACCAAAAGTATTATTTTCTGAAGACATAAGCAACCACCAACTTGTGTATAAAAATAAAATTTTAAAACCACTATTTGGATTAAAGAAGGTAAATACAAAAATGTTTCAAATACAGTATGTTGTTGGTTGCTTAAGGGGAGTTGGTTATTATGGCATGCAAAATAATGGTAAAAATAGCCTATCTTCAAACAGTCATAAATATAATACTATTTATCAGAGGTCTTTCATTTTTGTTAGCTATGTGTGTATACATATTAAGCTTTAAAGTGAAAAAGAATGGTTACTCTAGAGTAAATCCTTATCCTTAAATTAATTTTTTTAATTAAGCACAATTTTTTTTATAAATTCACTACATGTCTGTGATTAGGTACACTCTATTCACTTATTATAGCACATATTGAATTGAAAATTTGACCACTTATTGCTAATAGATACTAAAACATACCCTACTAAAATTATTCATGTATCTGTAATATTATGGGTATAGGGCTTATAGCAATCATCACCGTCAATAAATTTAAAAAAATTTGAAGATTAGTACAAGCCCTATGCCCATAATATTACAGATATTTTAATAATTTTAGTAGGGTATGTTTTAGTATCTGTTAGCAGTAAGTGGACAAAATTTTAATTCAATGTGTGCTAGGATAAGTGAATAGAGTGTACCTAATCACAGGTATGTAGTGAATTTATATAAAAATATGTTTAAATTCAAAAATTAATTTAAGGGTAAGATTTACACTAGATTAACCATTCTTCTTTCATTTTAAAGCTTAATGTATATACATATATCACTAAAAAAAATGAAAGAGCTGTGATAAATAGTATTACATTTATGACTGCTTGAAGATAGGCTATTCTTACATTTACTTTGCATGCAATAACGTCCAATTCCCCTTAATGTTCAAACGTGTTCTCAAATATCTATCAACAACTGTGTATCATGCTTCTATTAAAGATGTTTCATGATTTTCTGTAAGACATGGCAAGATACTGGTTAGGTTTTATTAATAAAAAAAAAATACATAACAATCGAAAGAAATATTTCCTTTAAAGAGTAACAACACTATTTAAACAAGAAAAGTGACAAATACCGCTGCAGCGTTATTTATGAGGCTGTCACTTTTCTTTGCAACATACACTAGCTTGATCATCGAATCACAGTATGGCTGTTACTACTTTTGATACATTCTCGTTTGCAGAAAGATTCATAATAAGCTAAAGCCTAAGATCCAATTTTCATCACAGAAATAAGTTCACTGAAGAAGAATTGTCATTAGTAGGCTTTGGCACAAAACGACATGGAACAGGTTAATATTACTGTTAATGTTGTTGTTGTTGTTATTGTTCAAGTATTACATGTACAGGATTAATATAATATGCATACACTTTCAATCAAATAACTTTAAAATACTGATATTTATAGAGAGATTTCAAAAGTCAAATGCAGAGCTCCAGACAGATGATACCAATTTCGCACTTCTCAACTTCCGGATGCAAACTGTTGCACTTGTTTTGATAGGAGAGAAATAAATCAACAATAAAAAAAAAACACACACACACATACAGCACTGTATCGCCAACATGTGGACATCATAATTTATTACATTTATTCAATAAGGGCATAAATTATTATGACAATGCTTAAAACAAACATAAAATAAATATACATATAAGAAAATAGGACTGAATATTTAAATAAATTATAATTCTGGCAGTTCAACGGCCATATTACTATCCCAGTTGAAGTAATCGTCTTCTTTGCCATAACAGAAAGTTTAATTTTTCGCATTTGTCTCCATACATCTGCTGCTATAAAAATATAATTTAAGAACTTTAAAAACTGATAAAAAATAAGTCAAGTCAAAATGTGACAAATTAGTGTTCTATTTTATAATTCCACTTCTTGGTATTAATATCATTCTACAGATTTTCTAAGAGATGTTAACTGTAGAAATAAAACAGTCTAATAGAGTAAAATACAAAAGCATTAATATCCTGACTAAGATCGTCTGAATTAAATACTTTCTGAAATGCAAAAACTGAAAACTGTTTATTCAGAATACTAATTTGTACATTCAACTGAAAATTAAAATCAACTAATGCAGAGCACCTACAACATATGCAGAGTTGCACAGCCTTAGAAATTCTATCAAGAATGGATATATTCCTAACAATAAGATGGAATGATACATATTGATGACTGATCACACAGAACTGTGAAGACAGCAGTAAAGTACAATGATAAAAGTAAGACACAAAAATCATGCAATTGTTAATTCAAATGCTTTGAATTCGTATCATGGAGTGTAATGAACCTTACGTCTTCCTTTATCACGCACTACAAGTTAACAATTATGTCCGATTGAAATCAATTCATTTTTTAAACGTTATTGAAACCAATCTACAAAATTTTATTGTATTCAGTTTCCAGTTGGCAATAACGTAAATATCTTGGAAAAATAAGCATTTTTTTTTTATATCGGCTATTAAACAAGAACTCAAAATACATGGCAGCTCTAAGTTTTTTCTTTCACTATCTTTTTACAAAATGGATAGTTAAAAAATAGTATGTGCAATTTTATTTTGGAAATGTTTGCTTTTAATAATCATAAATTATCTACAATCACACTGAACAACGTAATGTGCAACATATAATTTAAAAAAAAAATAATAATGATCAGTGTTAACACATAAACATATCCATTATGTAAAGCACTGAATTTTACGTCAGGGTCACAAGTTACCCTCAAACCAGTAAAAAAAATGACAAATAATAGCCCTTCCTATCACTTTTAATACTATGTAATAAAACTACTCAAGTTTATTAATTGCTTAAAATTTTAGGATCATGCTCTGTTCCATGTTGCAGCTGTCTTTGAGTGCCAGTCTTCCATCTTCTTCTTCTTCATTTTGAATAAATAACAAGCAACGCAGAGACAGGCTTAAAGTCCGATGTCTCTGTGCCGCTGAGCGGTTGGCAGCATGTGGAGGTGGACCTCTCTCCTAGAAAGACCCTGTCATCACGTCATATTCACACCCAGCGTTTGGCGGCACCTCTCATACACCACATAGCTGATACTGACAGCAGGTGCTACTTTCAAGAAATTTGGGGTGATGCCTCGGTAGAGTCCCAAGGGACCGTCCCTCTGAATGATGTTTCGTATGACTCCCATCATACTACACATTTCCTGGGATTGACCACCAACATTTGTGACTACTGTAACACAGAGAAAACATTTCAAATGTAGCACACTATTTTCTAAACAACTGTCACAGATGAGTTTTGATAAATTAGAATGAGAACTTCAGTAGTGAAAAGGACAGACGAAATAAGAAATGAATCTGTGCTAGAAAGAGTGGCAGAAGAATTAATAATGCTGAAACTCATCAGGAAGAAAAAAATTAATTGGCTGAGAAGAAACTGTCTACTGAAGAATGCACTGGAAGAAATAGTGAACAGAAGAAACGTTTGGGGCAGAAGATGATTTCAAACAATAGACAACTTTATTGGCCTGACAATAAGCTGCTCTCAGATACAGGGTGTTTGGTTTCCGAGTTATGGTCTCGGTATAGCGCTGGCCTTCTATCCTCGAGGTTGCGGGTTCGATCCTGACCCAGGTCGATGGCATTTACTGTCCGTTACTCAGGAGAAGACGAGCGGAAAGAATGTGACCTTCTTGACTATCGCTGCTGATTATTATAAACATCGCTCAGATAAGCATCCCAGTAGTCAGGTTATTACTCGTGCAGGAAACATGAGTAACAATCCTTATGGAAATTAAAAATAAGTTGAACAGAAGGAGACCTAATGTTTCTGCTTACTGCAGTACAAATATTGCACGAGTTGTCGTATGTTATCTGTTCACATCCCTTCCTCCTCAGTGCACTCTCGTCTTCTCCTGAGTCACCGACAGTAAGTGTGTTTAAATGCGACAGGCTCATGTCAGTAGATTTACTGGCATGTAAAAGAACTTCTGTGGAGGACAAAATTCCAGCACACTAGCGATGCTGATATAACCTCTGCAGTTGCGAGCGTCATTAAATAAACCATAATTTTTTTTATTATACCGACTGTTTTTCCTGTTCTGAATATACTGTGACATTGAATAAAGTCTTT
The DNA here is from genome assembly GCA_025594305.2 of Periplaneta americana. Classification (NCBI taxonomy): domain Eukaryota; kingdom Metazoa; phylum Arthropoda; class Insecta; order Blattodea; family Blattidae; genus Periplaneta; species Periplaneta americana. Next base: position 126,043,304 of record JAJSOF020000019.1, on the reverse strand, counting down.
CAATTCTTGATATTAAGATAACGTTATACTTATATTCTTGATGACTTGCAGCAAATGACAGTGAGAACAAATGTCTTGAGTCTTGATAATACACATTGACAACCAGCTTGGTTAAAACTAACAAGCCATTTGCAAAATACATAAATATACGCACCTTGTGCTTGTAGCCTTGTTCTTACAAGAGCCAAAGGATAGCTGCACACTTGTCCACAAGTACTTGATACTGTTCCACAAGCTAATAGCAGCATAACACTCGGGGTTTCCCCTTCATTATGTTGTCTTATATACGAATTCTTGATGGTCTGCAAATGAAAAATTAAAAAATGTTTAGTGCATAACAATTTAAAAAAAAAAAAAAAAAAAAGGAGGCGTATAATTTGGGACAGGATTGCCAGACATCTCCGAGTTTAAGGAACAGTCATACATTTAAGAGAAATATTCCGTGTCCTTTTTAGTTCATGAACGAGACACGAACTGTTCCATATTCTGAAACCCAATCACTGATTCGCGAAATATGGGTTTTCTGTAGCTAAAAGCAAACATTATGATTTAAGCTCTGCCAGGTCAAAATATCTCAAGTTTAAACTCGCGAAATGACGCGAAATTTTGTGTATACGCGGAATTATTATTATTATTTTTATTATTATTATTATTATTATTATTATTATTATTATTATTATTATTTTACGAAATTTTAATTCGAAGTGCCCAAAGATTGATACAATATTTATGTACAACATTTTGAATTTGATATTCAAATCTTGAATCTAATATGTTGTTGTTGTTGTTATCTAATGCTGGGCTTTGGCAACGAAGCCATTAGCGTTCTTGCTCTCCAATATTTCTCTGTGGTGGATCCATCAGGTAGAACTTCACAGGTTATGAGATGATCTTCAGTCATTTCTTCTTCTTTGTTGCATTATTTGGATTTATTAAATTCCTATTTTATTCAAGTGTTTGGCCAAATAATCGTGTTCTGTAAGCAGTCTGAATTTTGCTACTGCAGATTTACGTGGGATTTCTGGAATAATTTCTGTTTTTTTTTATTAAAATGCTCCATTTTTTATCTTTGGCTTTGGTACATAGTGCTTGGTTTTGCTTGATTTTATATTTATTTTTAATTAGTCTTTTGATGGATGTAAAGGTAGGCTTGTATTTGTATTCTGAATTAAATTGGATCCTTTTTTGGCAAGAAAGTCAGCAGTTTCATTTCCAGCAATTCCGCAATGTGCAGGTATCCATTGCAATTGAATTCTAATATTGAAACCACATTTCGAGTAACTTTATTTTTAAATAAAGCAGAAATAGTCTGAATGTTTTCTGATGAGTATTAGTCTATATTATTCACACACAGAATGGGAGACTGTTACACAAATTTCTCTTCACAACAGGTAAGTGCTGATAGAAAACTGTAGGCCCAATTATTTTTAAAATGTACAAGAACCTCAAGATTTCCTTGATGACACAGATATTTTTATGTGCTGTAAAATGGGTTCCCTAGTAATCAGAAATGTAAAAATGTAAGTATTATAAGGTTTATGGAGACTAATTAACTATTTAATTGTCTTGTTTCAAATTAATTCCTAAAATTGACATTACATTAACTCATATCAGTAACCTATTTTTAATGTTGTAAATAATTCGACCCTGGCATTGAAATTTAAGTCTTATATTAACCTAAATGAAGTCTGTGATAGGTCAAAATTCTTTTTATATAAATTTCTAAGCAGTTATGTTGACTATTTTTAAGGTTATGGACAAGTCAGCAACTAATTTTCCCAAGTTGGTAAGTTTTCATTTAAGCACACCAGTGTGAAATGCGATCTTAGAAAGGATGTTTTCTCAAATGTCTGAAGTGTACAGACATAATAAAGAACAGTTCACTTCATTTAATGAAGGCAATGTTGTTTACTTCCCACTATGCTTACAAAGATTTTTTCAATCACATTAAATAAATTATTGAACAACGCACTGGAAGTGACGGGTATAAATGTTAAATTTGATTCTGCAAGTCAATGTATAAATTGCAACTAAATGCAGAAAATAAATATTTTTACAAATGATTACAAATAATATTTATATTTCACTTAAAGGTTTAGGTTATGATATGGTTCTTCTCCTTCTTCCCTGAGATATCTGGCAAACCTGAGTATAACCATTGTAAGTAACGATTCTAGTAAACTTTGTGACAGCAGATGCATATGCCTAGAATGTTAAGAAGTACTGTCACTTAAAAGTTGTATACATACATCGACTGCACAGTGGATATAGATATAAAATTTGTTAGGTATTAGTTTGGGGGGGGGGGGGAAGGAATTTGACATTTACTTGTCAATATTTAATGGGTCATTTCTTGTTGTACAGATTAATAAGGAAGACAACTAAACATTATAAACTCATACACTGAATTGCAGTTTCAGTTACAAAAATGGGTTATGAAATTCAATTAGTAATAACAATAACTTGTATTATTTATGTCTACAAGTGTGGTAACTTGAAATATTTTTCCCTCAGATTTACATAAAATTGGCTTCTTAAAAGATTTACGCATATTTAGAACCAGTAACATCAAAACCTTTACCACTAATTTTCAAAACATAATATTTTCGGCTTAAAAAAAGTTATTTTAGGGTTAAAACTTGTTGTATAATTACGTTATAATAGCTCCCAAAAGTATATCAACTTACCTCATAGACAGCAAGATCTATTCCAGCATACGGAATAATGCCCAGGAGATTGGGGACGTAGCCACGGTAAAATGTTTTCCATCCTCCTTTTCTGTACATTTTTTTCGCAGCATCAACAATACTACTGAATTCACCTGTTTTTCGTAACGCTAATCTCGTCTTCATCACCTGAAAAAAATAACACAACTTAAAAGTTTGTACTTATTGCAGCAGCAATAGGAGTAATAAGGGAAGCAATTTCTAGTGAAATGTAACAGTGTATATATACTGACATGAAAAGCAATTTTTGCACTATCGTGTTTTTTGCTGTATTTATAGCTATTGCTGTTAGGTCTTGAAAGTTAGAATTCTCACACAGAATCTTGTTGCTAAGTAAACCATTCTTCATAACATAAAACTGTATTGAAATAAACCATTACAGTGCACTTATTGTTACTTAGTTACCATTACAGTGCAGTTTTGCGAAGGCTTTGGAATAATATTGCTTTAAATTTTAATGCAAAATATACTGACTGTATTTGCAACTTTAAAAATACGATCGTGCAAAAAATTTTGTAAATACATGTTTGTGAAGTGCATTACAAAATCTCGGAAATTGAGCGAACTTTTTATCATAATTTTTAATTCTTAAAAATCTACTGCAATTAACACGTCAGATAATATGGGACTTAAATATACATCTGTTCTCAGTACCTTAAAACTTTGCAGTAAGAACTTAGAACATTTTTATTTTCCTATAAAAACTCATGGTTTCTGCTCGAACTGCGGTCATGGGCATAAGAAATATGAGCATATGGTTTTTTTAAACTATATGAACTACTTAAGTAAAATTAAATTAAAATAATTAAATTGGTTCAGAAAATTTTCTTCTCCTTCCAGTCTACAAATTACTATCCCCAGCAAAATCTTCATCTGACAAACTTTTACTGCTCATACAACACGAGGAGAAATATTTTTCTCACAAGGAAAATTTTCTAGTTAATGAACTAAAGACACCAAATTTTCAAATGCTGACCTGCATTACGCAATGAAGGAATAATAAATAAATGTCTAATTAACAAAATAACTACTCCAGTGAAGATTATAATACAACTTCTCTAGGTGAAACCAATACTTACTTACAAATGGCTTTTAGAAAACTCGGAAGTTCATTGCCACCCTCACATAAGCCTGCCATCAATCCCTATCCTGAGCAACATTAATCCAGTTCCTACCATCTTATCTCACCTCCCTCAAATCCATTTCAATATTATCCTTCCCAAAAGGTTTTTTTCCCTCTAGTTTCCAAACTAACACTCTATATGCATTTCTGGATTTGTCCATACATGCTACCTGCCCTGCCCATCTCAAACATCTGGATTTAATGTGAAGAAGACACTGCATGCAGTTCTTCATTGTATAACCTTCTCCATTCCCCTGTAACTTCATCCCTCTTAGTCCCAAATATTTTCCTACGCACCTTTTTCTCGAACATTCTTAGCCTCTGCAAGTCAAGTCCAAGTTGCAAGATAACCTTACAAATATATCTAGTCATGTGAACGAATGTATCAATAATAAGGGGAATGGCAGAGGGTTAAACCATATTATGCTTCGATGTAGAGTTCTTGTGCCACTTTTCTTGTTTAATTAAATGATTTAGACAACGTCAATGAACACTGCCAATTTCATACTGTAAAATTTGATTGCTAAATTACATGAGAGAGGGGAAGGAGTAGGGATAGCCACATTGCCCAACTAGATATAAGAGATGCCCGTGACTGATATCACATTACTGTCCGTGACCTTTAAATACTTGACTGAGAACTGATTACGTATTTCTATTTTAAAGCAATTATTTCTTTATTAGTGAAGGACTACGAACCTCTAGAGGATATATAACAGTCTGGCTTATCCCGCCAGCAAGAGATCCAGCCACGAATCTTTCGTATATAGAAAGTTCCCGGGTGTTATTTCCTCTTATGAGCTTCTTTGCTTGTTCATATGCCATGAACTTTATTGCAGATTCTGGAGCAATCTTCACAACATTCATCCCATTTCCTCTCCACAAGCTCCAAATGCCTCCTTCTTGTAGCATGTGCTTCAAGCAATCTTTCACTCCAAGTTGTTTTGTACCGTGCACCTGAAGAGGAAGAAACATAATTAAGAATTGAGGTTATGATGACTCTATTTCTTAACTACATTATAAGTAACTTTAGAAACTAAATGCATGTATATTTGAGGCATTTAGATTCAAAAGCAGTCTTATCTGACATAATTCTAAAAAATAGTAAGATATATTTATAAAATCTGATTCTCATAGAAATTTCATACAGATAAAATTTATTTTAAAACTTAACAGAAAGGTGCAGAAGCACCAAAAGAACGCAAATCATTTTATATTTTAATTGCGAATTTATTGGGATAAAAGTGCCTTTGAAACTACACTCCTCATTTTCTTCTTTATTCAGACGTTAAAAATATATTATTTTACAACTGTAACTTATTTTGCAACTTCTAGAAAATGTAATATTTCCTCCATTTGTACAGCAATGATTGATTGGTTGCCCATTTACATAAAATAGACGTTTTCTACTTTTCAAACACAATCTAAGTAATAGTAAGAGTTCTATAACAGATGTGGAGGATCTTCCGCAATGTAATAAATTATCACGAATTGTACGTTACTAACATGCAAATCACGTGGATGAAATTCTACAACGCTGATGATTAGTTAAGCAAATTTATGTACTTAGAAAACACGTAACAGTGATGTGAGGAATATTTTCATGAGTAATAAAATTTTAAGTTAACTTTATTTCAAAATGCAGTATACTAACAGTACAAGAAACGCATTTTAGGTAGTTTTCTCCTCCCCTCTGTAGCCTATACCAGATTTGAAGTCAATTTCTTTTTTGTGTAAGGTTGCCATACTTCAAATTTATAAAGAGGAGTGGAGAATTATACTTGTAACTGGACTCTTTGGACAAAATAAATACACTATAATAATAATAATAATAATAATAATAATAATAATAATAATAATAATAATAATAATAATAATAATAATAAATATTATATTTCAAAATCTCATTTTCCAAGTGAATAAGAGAAGTGATTTTAAAACAATGTACAAACAATTCGTATTGCATCAATACAAATCAACTGTATATAATACAATACATTAATGTTTTAACCCAGATTATCTTTTTAGTAACCCCTATAAAATGTCATTAATTAAATGATAAAGAAGTGTTTAAATATCATGTTTAATGTTGGGCCAATCACCTACTAATAGAATATTCTTTTTCTTTCACTTCTACAGTATTTAAAAACTTACGAAACTAATGATATGCAAAATAAAAATTCACTTTCCAACAATATCAATATGAACTCTGTTTCTTTCTTTTTTTTCGTAAGTGTTCAGAAGTTAAACGTTCTTTCTGGTGCTGCGTTGGAAAGTATAATGTGGAATAGACGTATAATAACGGTATTTTTCTCTTATCATAGTAAAGAATGCTTTGCACAAACTAAATTTCCATTCTATCAGTTCGCATATTCACAAAATTGTCAGAGTTACTTTTATTTAAAAATTGGAAGAAACTAGTAATGAGTTTGTTCCGATGATTTAGGAAGGGAAAATCCATCATTACACTAACATTATTACTAATAATGTTACTAATACTAATATTACTAATAATCCGTCACATTTATCTAAAAACTCACAGAAACTGTTAGAAATTTAATCTTTGATAAAACCGACTAAGTCATGGATAGGCTGGTAGACAATATGGCAAGTACATTTTTATAAATATGTTGTTTTCTAATGCCAGGAGTTTGACAATAAAGTCATTTGACCTCTTGCAGTCCAATATTTTCAAAGATATTATCATGACCAGCCAGTGAAGCACAGATTTTGAGGTGTTCCGAATCCATTTCTTGGTTTGAGTTGCACAATGGGCAGTTAGGGGACTGATATATTCCAATTCTATGCAGGTGTTTGGCCAAACAATCATGGCCTGTTGCCAATCTAAATGCAGCTACAGACGATTTTCGTGGCAAATCGGGAATTAACTGTGGATTTTGATGCAGAGAGTTCCATTTTTTCCCTTGGGATTGAGTTATCAAATTTTGTTTGTTGAAGTCTAGGTATGTAGATTTAATAAATCTCTTCACAGAGTAATACGTAGATTTAGTAACAGGTTTGTATTTTTATAAATATAAATAATACCTTAAATACTAACCTGAAGATACACTTTTAGCCTATCTAGTGGGGCAGTGCATGTTCGAGAGACACCTCCAGCAATCCCTCCAGCAAGAAGATGTCTCCACCACTGACCAGAGGCTATTTCGGATGGTGTAAAATCATCTGGTACGTTTAAATCTTCTCCGATGTCCAAATACTGTAACAAACCAATGAATTCGTAATTAATATTAAATAACCGAACCACAGGTTAAGCACAGAAGAAATTTGAAGTTAAAATGGGGTGTAAGATACACTTCATTATAGGGATGGTACCACCAAAGTTAAAGCTATAATCGACTCTGTATTTTTTTTGGCATTTTTCTGATTTTACCACAAATGCAGCATTCAGTAATGAAGTAACAAATGATGACACAATTATCATCATAATATCATTTTCGTCACACTACAGATTCAATGCACCTCATTGAGGCAACTTTCTATTAGTCGCATAGTTTCGTAACAAGTAAATTATATTTTCCAACTGTTTACACTGTAGTATTAATTAATATACAGCATTCTAACATTTCATTTATTGTACAAAAATGCTGTAAACAGATGAAACACTAGTAGTCACTGCAATCTGAGTGTACTGCTACAAGACTATTGTTGGTCTCATAATACAGTAAAACCCCGATTATCTGTCACTGTATTAACCCATTGGTGGATTATCCGACTGTCTTTCTCTCTCGCTCTTTTTGTTTGCAGAAAAAATATGAGTACTGTGCATTATATTAGTACGAATTTTTTTTCTACAGAGTGCTTTTTACAAACCTTTACCCATATGCAGTATGATTTACTCTTCGAGTGGTCGTACTGTCTAACTTCTATGCAAAATGCCTTCCACAGATATCAAAAGAAAACGTGTTTGCTACCGGGGGGGAGAACAAGTAATTGGGTGGTTTGGGAAATGAGAAACTGTCTCATCACAATAAGAGATGGTAATTACAACTGTGCGCGATTTAATGAAAAACAAAATATAAAGTGTATTAAATTTGTAAATCTACAACATGAGACCTCTACTAGTCCTATCTTTCCACAGACAGCTGTCATAAGGAGTTTCCTTGGCCATTAAAAACTAGTCGTTGAAAACCAGACTTAAATTAGTGAACTTATGATCCAATACCTAGCGTGTTAAAAGAAAAGACCACGGGCGGAAATGACGTAACTGTATTATGCACTTAGTTTATGAACACCTTTCATAGTACGGATTATCAGATTTTTCGATTAAACGTTCACTCCACCCCCTTCATTACCACGGATAATATAGATTCTACTGTAGAATCTTTGCTTTAAGCAGAATGATATTTTGATGTATAGAAATATACAGCTTAAGAATACATTCATCTCGTCATTTTTCTTGATTATTTACTTTCACAAAATGCACTTTTTCTTTCAATTTCGAAGCAAACTGTTTAAAATTTAATGTTTTATTTGATTTTTCATGATTTTACACAAAACTTATTATCTACTACGTTTCATGTTTAGTTTTAAATTTTAATTAATTTGTTTACTATCACGCTTTTGTGAATTTCTGTTCGAGACGGATTAAACAAACTCCAGGACTTAGTATTGTGTGTTGTAAATCATGCTTTATTTTTATAACAAACCTTTATTATAAAATTATTACAACTATGGGGAAAAGTTCTAAAGAGGTAACTAACCTGCAGATGTCTTTGGCTGTTAGTAGAATTTAATAATAATAATAATAATAATAATAATAATAATAATAATAATAATAATAATAATAATAACAACAACAGGTAATGTTAACAGGTAATAAAATTTAACACGTGAAAGAAACATTACACGTTTTACGAAGTGATATAGGCCTAGTGTTAAAAGTTGTGTAATCAAGATGTGTAATAATAATACATAAATTATTTCAAAATTCGGGAATGAGATCCCATATTACAATCTCTAAATAATATTGTCAAGTTTCATGAAATGGCCACACATTCCTCGTTTTCTACCAACCTCCATAGCTCTCTAGTTCAGAATCGGCAATAGTGTGTGAACTGGCAGTAACAAGAAAAGTCTTTTTTTCTAACAGGGTTGTCAGTCAGAAGTAACTTACAAGTATAGGCCTATAACATCAATATTCAACAGATAAAGAAATCTCTTAAATACATATTAGACTGCTTTGCATTACTGCTGTTCCCATACGTAGGTTATCTTATTCATCCTTTTCTTGTGTATTTAAATATAGAAAATTTTCGCAATTAGACTGCTATCTGCATGTTTGCGTAACTTCCCGATTTGTATTGTCATTACAGTGCCAAAGTATAATTACAGCAGTGAAGTAGACCTACAGAAAACTAATCAGGGTGATAGCTGACGTACCAAGAAATATAATTACAGGAATAACAAAGGAAGGATAGCGAATGTTATCTGTCTGTGAGGAAAACACTGAAAGTGCCTACAGTCTTCCTACTGGAAAATTCTCATCGGACCTCAAAGTTCACATCCAACTCTATTATACAAACTACAGTATTTCCAGTGTTCAATTAAATTTTGCTTACACAACCTTACAACATTAAATTACATCGTTCGGTTTACTCTGTCCTCGAACGACAATTCATTCATTCATAGTGTTCTACCCAAGGGCAGGTCTTTCACTACAAACCCTGCATTATCCAGTCTTTCCTATTTTCTGCCTTTTTCTTTATCACCTCATATGATCCATATATCTTAATGTCGTCTATCATCTGATATCTTCTTCTGCTCCGAACTCTTCTCCGTTCACTAATCCTTCCAGTGCATCCTTCAGAAGGCAGTCGAACGACAATGTGTCACAAAAATTGTAGATGATATTTAAAATACTGTATCTCTGTTCTTCACACATAGAATATGAAATGTTTATCTACCACGTTTAACAGAGCTATGGGGATTTCATTTGCATATACGTAAAATAAACACATCAAAAATTTACTTCGTGCAGTTCGAAGTTAAAGAAAGTATTAATATGGCAATTTATGAAACTGACATTACAGGAATTATGAGCTATCGATAAACTGTATGTAGGCCTATAAAAAAAATAAAATCCACAAACACCGTACGTTTTCACTTCTGTAAATCATTCAAACGAATGCGAGATAACACTTGTACAATCCATCAAACTTCAGAGATGTATTTTAAGTCGTGACTCAATATTCGACTAATTAACCAACATAATGGAGATTTTCTATCATCGAAGTGATCGCGGTTCAAAAACACTTGAAGGTAACAATCATTATATTCATTCACCGGTAATGGCAATTTGCAGTGCAGTGCATAATATTTTCCTCACGAGCCTATATAAATCCTGTTTGTTGTATTCTTGCACATTTTTATTATACATACTTCGGCGAAATATTTGGGACGAAAAATCATTCAGCATGAATGCTTCAATAATACTCGTCAATTATTTATTATTCTTTGCGATGGGAAAACAGTACAGCCAACTCGATTTTTCAATTAACATTGAACTTAACGGAACCAATATACATTTGAAATTCGATTTTTAAAACTATGAAACAGAGTAGAAACCGCTAAATTGTTATAGTTAGTGTCAATGTAAAATGATATTATTTTGCCGCTAAAATACCCACTAAATCCCTATATCAGCAATACAAATTTAATAAATTTTACCCTCTAAACCAACACTGAAAAACGCCAGATCTAGCGGGAAAACCGCTGAATTGGCAATACTGTGGGAAAGAGCAGAAGACTGCCCAACAATTGGTTTAATGCGTATAAAACACAGAATAATTAAACACAGAATAATTCTCCCATATCTTGGGCGGGGGGATCTTCAATGTTGCCAATTCGTTATCATTAAGTCATTATTATTATTATTATTATTATTATTATTATTATTTCTTCTGATTTAAAAGTTTGTTTAGTTGAGAAAACTACAGCATTGAAGAAAATTCGTTTAAAACTATTATTAATTGGCCCATGGCTGTTGTCCAGCACACAAATATAAACAAATAAATAAATAAAAATAATTCTTCTTTTCCTTTATTATTATTATTATTATTATTATTATATTATTATTATTATTATATTATTATTCAATTCTTGATGTCAACTCTGAAATTATTTACGCTTTGAAGAAATCTCTTATTTTATTTACCCAAGGGCTTGATTATAAATTAAATCTAACTCGTTAACATTTGCACAATACACAATATTTAATATAGCATATTGTTTTTTTTTTCCTACAGAATTAATGTTAAATCAATCGTTCAACTATTGGTGTTTTACCAACTGTTATACATACATACATACATACATACATACATACATACATACATACATACATACATACATACGGTACCGTAAGTGTTCTGCCCATGGGCAGGTATTTCACTGCAAACTCAGCACTCTCCAATCTTTCCTATTTTCTGCCTTCCTCTTAGTCTGCACATATGATCCACATAATTATCTTCATGTCGTCTATCATCTGAGTTCTTCTTCTGCCCCGAACTCTTCTCCCATTCACCATTCCTTCCAGTGCATCCTTCAGTAGGCAGTTTCTAACGTATTATTTAACGAAAATGAGCATTGTGAGTAGGCCTACTATCACTTAATGAGACTAATATCTTGGAAGGCTGGTGGTGTCGTGTGTAGATATGACATTTCACGGAAATGGTATTTTGCAGAAATATTCCAATTCTGGCAATGTCCTCCTTACAAGTATAAACATGTCGATGAAATGTGTAAAATCACAATTTTCTGATATCTGATGTTTATTTATAACATAATTCATTACTTATTAAGCAATGATGCAATAATCCAAAATGTGTCATATCTCTCGTAATTCTGCTAAAATAGATTGTGAAAACTGCTGATAAGGCATACTCAGACAAATGATACCACGATACTTCGTGTCGTGAACGGTATTATGCTAATATCAAGCCTTCAAGGACGGGGGGGGACTATTTATATGTAATCCATTTCCAATAAGAGTAAAATTTGGTCAAAAGAGTCTGAAACATGTTATCGTAACAATTATTTACTTATTTATCTATTTATTTTGTAGGTTTGACTATGTTACTGTGCCCAAATGAAAAGCTCCAAAAAGTGAAGGACCCAAGGAGTTGATTATATGGCGTATATGAAAAACATCTACAGAACTAATCTTAAATTCAGAAGATATTTCAACAGGATTGAAAGCTGAAGAAAAATCAAAGATTCGAAGATCGTAATTACCTCCTATTCTCAGGATCTTTACAAATGACTGAATCCATAACTTTTTATTCCTTTATTCCAGAAACAATGGAAAATGACCTATCGCTGCCCTAAAGGAGAACTACTGAGGAACAATCGCCATCATAAAGTGAGAAGCTCCATCGCAACAACTCTTCGGAAGGCAAAGTGGAAGGTTCACGAAGAAGTGCACTGCTTGGCTGAGAATGGGTCAACCAGAAGAGCAGACATTATAGCCATCGATCGCCGGAGTCAAAGAAGCCTCATTCTTGGCCCACAAGATCAACAAGCCAATAACGTTAACGATGAAAAGAAGTCTATTTACAATCCATGTATTCCTCACTTCAGTGGGATATACAAAATCAATATTAATAGATGGGAAGTGGCGCTAGGGGGCTTCATTTAAGTTAACCAAAACTATTCTCCATCTCTTGCATTTTCTAATGAGGACATTAATAAAATTTGTCTAATGGTATTGAGAGAATCGCTGTCCATTTTACACAATTTACTTGTATGATAATACATAAATTTTACTTCATTTCGATTATTCTTCACTGTACTTTCATCTCATATTTCTCCGAAATCAAATTGTGCTTTACTTTTAAGTTTATCATTGTTTTGTATTCTCTCCGCAAATCATATCGTACCTTATTTTTAAGCTGTATTCTGGATCCTATAGTCGCGACGCTGTTATTCCCGGCGTGATTCCTCCTCTTTGCTTACGTCTTAGGAAGTCAAGGCTCTATAAAGTCTAGGTAGGTAGTATCGTTCACCATTTTTGTTCTTTCGTTGCCGAGCTACCAGACGTGGGATCTATTTGCCACACCGTTAAACATTATCATGTCTAGCTCCCATGATAATAAATCAAACGCACTGTAATTCAGCAAATAATTGAGCTGCAAATAACGTCCTCGTGTCCTTTCTGCGAACGCAAACGAAAGAGCCAAAATGGCGGGCGATTATATTAAGTATTTATCGAGCCTTAAGAAATGCTTAACGTCTTCGTCAGTGAATCACAAGGCGCACACGTTTAAATGTAGCCGACCTGCAACGTGATTGGCTGCCGGAAATTAGAGCGACGGGACTATAGTGGTCAGCCGTAGATGTTGGTCAGATGTCTCAAATTGTGGAATTAGTAGTAATATTGTTGACTGCAAAAATTATTTCAAAATCTTCAAAAATGTAATTATAGTCTATATTATGTCCATTGTCTTGCAATTCTATGCAACAAGGTTGTTCTAACCTTGCAGATGATACAGCGTTGCTAAATAACCTGCTTTAAAACGCATTGCAAAACTTCTGTGAAGAGAAATCACTGTTACATATTAATGGAAAACATCGTATTAATGTATGTGTACTGGTAAGCTATATGAATATCATGGCCAAATTTTGTTTTAAAACCCGCGAATATAAAATAACTTACATTTACTATCCTAGAGACAAGTAATAAAAAGTCGTAATCACGATGAGGATAGACGCAACCGGTCAGAGGCAGTTCACGGTTGTATCCCGCTGTGAAGACTAAACAAGGCAATGAATCCGGATCAAGGGCCGTCTTAAGAGACTCATAAGAACTCTTCCGATTCAAATCAGAGTTATTTTTAGAATGACTACTTTTTATGCCGCGATAAGCTGCTAAAATTAACCATAATTTTAACAATTTATTATCTTCATTTTCAAATGATTAGGTCGGGAAATTACAAGCTATTATACTGAAGTTAATTTCCGTATGTGGGAAGGCGACCAAATGCAAACAACAATCTTTTTACTCTCTTTCCCAGCCTTGTCTTACTTTCTTCTTTACACTTACTTCCTCTCCCACTTCCTCGTTCATTCATTCAGACCTTCCTGCACTAATAATTCTTTCATTCACTAGTTCGTTCACTTGGAGATTTATCCTTCGAAGAGGTGGAAAAATTCAAATATGTTCGAGCAACAGTAACAAATATAAATAACACTTGGGAGGAAATTAAACGCAGACTACATATGGGAAATGCCTGTTATTATTCGGTTGAGAAGCTTTTGTCATCTAGTCTTCTGTCAAAAAATCTGAAAGTTAGAATTTATAAAACAGTTATATTACCGGTTGTTCTGTATGGTTGTGAAACTTGGACTCTCACTTTGAGAAAGGAACAGAGATTAAGGGTGTCTGAGAATAAGGTTCTTAGAAAAATATTTGGGGCTAAGAGGGATGAAGTTACAGGAGAATGGAGAAAGTTACACAACGCAGAGCTGCACGCATTGTATACTTCACCTGACATAATTAGAAACATAAAATCCAGACGTTTGAGATGGGCGTAGCACGTATGGGCGAATCCAGAAATGCATATAGAGTTTTAGATGGGAGGCCGGAGGGAAAAAGACCTTTGGGGAGGCCGAGACGTAGATGGGAAGATAATATTAAAATGGATTTGAGGGAGGTGGGATATGATGGCAGAGACTGGATTAATCTTGCTCAGGATAGAGACCGATGGCGGGCTTATGTGAGGGCGGCAATGAACCTCCGGGTTCCTTAAAAGCCAGTAAGTAAGTAACCTCAAAATCTGTGTAAGTTCAGCTTATTAATTCCATCCATCCATCCATCCATCCCCTTAATCATTACTCTATTACTTCAATCAAATAATATTTTCATTCATTCATTCATTCATTCATTCATTCATTCATTCCTATCGTTCTTCATTAATTAATTCCTCCATTTTATCGTTTTTCATTTGTATGTACCGTCATTCATTCATACATTCGTTCCTACAGTTATACATTCTTTCGTTCCTACCTACTTTCATTCATTCTGTCGCATTTCCCTTTTACTCAGTGTTAACTGTTTCTAGTCCCTTGCAACATGACGTCAGAGCAAAACCGAGCCTATTTAGAATATCCCTTCAACACCAACATCCATACCCTATGCAGGATTCGAATCTATTCCTATGGTTTCTACGCACAGTAAAGTTGCGAGCCTTAGCAGTTATGTACTCTACCGACAAAATTCATATTAACAAAATTGGTATAGCAAGATATTACGCATAGTCCGCATATTTAATACGCAACAAATATACGTCACTGGATGTAGATAATGCCTACGAACATGCTAAGAATATAGTATTTTTCCACAGGATTGAAACTATTGCCAGATACGTAACTTACACAGCTGCAAGATTATAAAGTCCGTTAGATTTGCTAGAACAGCTGGGTTCGCGTCACTGACTTGTGATGATGTGCAACGAGGAAGAGAAATTGACCCATTGATTCTCGTTTGTGCTAGTTCTAATACAAAAAGACTACAGCAGCAATACCAATATTACAACAGGGTCCATATTATGCGACAATTCCGGTTTTAAAGGAAAAGCTCAGTATTTTGTTACACGTTATGCACTTCGCGTAATTATTAACTTCATGAAGTGCAATACTATTATTGAAAGAGTTTACATTTTTATTAAATTTATTAACGTCGATTAAAGGTGTCGAGTTTAATGTGACATAAAGATAAACGATTTTATAATGCATGTGATTTCTTATGTCGCAGTGGTCGGAAGGTACCTGTTCGACGCGAAAAAATTAGGATCGCTCTGATTTTGATGAAATTATGTCGTCAAATGTTTTCCAACGTGCTTGATCCAAAAACATATCTTGTCAGTATTGGCACATATTTTTTGTACTACTATTTTAAATATACACTTAGGAGAAATTTTATTTTCTTAACAGACTGAGATAGATCTTTGAAAATTTGTACACATATCATGCTGCATATAGCCTACGCTAAATATGCCCTGCACAAAGTATGATCTCATTTGTTCCAAAATTATATGAATAATTAAAATTGTGACCAGCCTCATGGTCGAGTGGTCAGAGCTTCTGGCTATAGTTCATGAGGTCCCGGGTTCGATTCCCGGTTAAAGCACAGGAATTTTTCCTTAAAGGGGATTATTCCTGTGTTCGTCCATGGTCTGGAATTTAGGTTAAGTTTAGATTTAAGACCTCTCCTGGCACTACATTATCATAATCATCCTATCACATCATCGGGGTAATGTAACTCCGCCTTCCAGGCGCCCCAACCTCAGAAGTGGGTTACAACTAAGCCATGGCCAGGAGAGAAGACCAGAAATGTCGAAAAGACAACCTGGTGGCATTGGATAAAAAAAATAAAAATAATTAAAATTGTTGTAAATTTAAATTGTACCATATTTTTAAAAATCGCCATTTCTCCTATAAAAATCAAAATGTTTCCTAAAATTAAACTCTCTAAAACATAACTTGCTATTTACTGTTGTGACATTATTGTTACAGTGGTAACCACAGTTATTAGAAGATAACGACTGATATACAGGAAATTCATATTCAGATCAAAATTCCAAGACCAAATTCAAGTTCAGTTAAAAATCTGTTGACTAAAATCATCAAGCATCCAGAGGAAAAAGCATCGGGAACAAATCATACAAGACTTCGTTAATTCAAGCATTTACGCAATATATATACTGTAGGTTACAATGAAATATAAGTTAAGTTTTCAACCATATGAAGAGTTCGCGGGAAAAACGATGAATGTCACATTTCTGTTAAGGATTAGATAATGATCTAATTGAGTCTATAACTGCAAGATGTAGTGCTGTTTCTATAGAAAATAAAGGAAAGGATTACTGTATTCGTGGTGATAATTCTCCTTTTTACCATTTTTCATAAGAACAACATTAAATTTCGCAGTGATCCATTGAATTAGATAATGACATCAACCTTAAGAAAACTGTGACATTCATCGTTTTTCCCGCGACTCTTCATATCATTTATAACCAGAATGAGAAATGCTGAGTTTTACCAACGCTTTCACACAGCTTACACGAACGTCGCTTTCACTCTCCAGTTCAGACGACACAGCATGAAAAACACGAGATAAAACGTGATGCAGCATGTCTATGTTCTATAAGCTTTTCTCACGAGTAACTGCGACCCTATATAAATATCATTTCATGTGAGTAAATTTATTAATAGCTATGCCTCAAACGAAAGCACTATTTGAAATATTACATTCTCCTTTCTGAAGCAAAGAAAATACTTCAATTCCATTAGCAATATTTTATTGTAATACGGCCCAACAGCGCAGTAGTGGTATCATTTTGCTCTCGCTTCTGTGGCGTGACAACAATGAGTAGCAAGATCTCTGTAGGGAAATTTTGGATGCCATAAAATAAAGTATATCGTAGTCTCAGGACCGGCCTTCGGAATGATAAAAGTGACTGGCACACGGTAAAAATTAAATACAGTTTCTCTGTAAGCAGTCATTGATATTCTGCTAGCAGCTCTGCTCTTTATCAAACTCCTTTCACCATTCTGACTTTTCATAGTATGTAGGGTAAGGTTAGTACAAATACCTTACTATAATAATACCGGGGCTGCAAAAGGGTATCTGTTGGATACAGGGGGGACAGCCATTAATCCTTCCCATTGAAGGCTTTAAGGAACCAACCTGGACAAATACCCAATGTCCCACCCCTACCTTCCCGTGGTGCAGCTGTAAGCATAATTTTACGAGCTGAACTAAAGGGAGGGGCTACTCATCCATTAGCACTGGTCAGTTTGATGAGTTAATGACTGAATTTGGTATAATTTTCCTCTATCCAATACCTAATTCCCTCTTTACCCTTTCCTATCCAGTCCTCTGACTGAACTCTTATACTTTCTTCGACCCCGACGGCATTAGAGCATTCGAGGCCTGGGGGTTCATTTCCCTTTCCTTCCTCCTCTTTCTACTTTTCTGTTCCTAGTGCTGACCTGCTATGGCACTAAAATCGTCCTCCAGTGGCTTAAGGAGGGAAAGCTGGTGATCAACAAGATCTCCCAGCTAGGTCCAATGGACCCGTCGACCAACGGCAGGTGTGGTCCTCCAGACATTCTGGGGGTTGTGTGTGAATGAAGTGGCCACCAAAACGTTAAAATATGGTGTTCACTTAAATCGGCTACAACTTGCCATTTAACCGCTCCAATAGTCCCCCAATCGGATCTCCGGGCGGGGACTACTTTATTGGTACAGAATCAACTAAACATCTTACAATGGAATGCTGGTGGTATAACATCAGCCAAGAAGACTGAACTAGCCAATATACTCTCAGATAATAATAATAATGGATTCGGAACACCTCAAAATCTGTGCTTCATTGGCTGGTCATGATAATATCTTTGAAAAATATTGGAGTGCAAGAGGTCAAATGACTTTATTGTCAAACGCCTGGCATTAGAAAACAACAACATAATAATACCGGACAGCTGTATACTAGCAGCATTGGCGTGAGTGCGAAAAATCGCGGACCTGACATCTAGCGCAGAGGGATGGAATTACGTCCACATATACAAATATTAACATAGCGAGATTCGGACTATTGTTTAAAACGTGAGTTACTAATGTGGAATTATATATGACACAGTTAAGAAATGTTGAATAATATTTAATGTAAAATTATTATCTTATATCAAAGCTGCATATTATGAGAAATATTGCATACTTCATATTACTTTCCGTAATTAATTGTTACATATTTTTTCTTTGGTTTACCGAGACAAATTCAATCTGATATTAGGAATTAATTTACAGTAATGTTTTATATACGCATTGCTGACAACTGCAAAGATAAAATTGATAGTAATCTGATGCTTGTAATAATTAGTAAAGGCATGCGGACAACAATAAAACTTAATTTGATAAAACCTTAAAATCCAATACATTTTAACTTCTATTTATTTATTAGGTCTAAATAAAAAAACTAATTTGTATTTTTCTATCAACACAGAGACGAAGGAATTAGGCCTACTAAAGAATGTTGTTGACTTACGTTTTATGA
This sequence comes from Periplaneta americana, assembly GCA_025594305.2. Lineage (NCBI taxonomy): Eukaryota > Metazoa > Arthropoda > Insecta > Blattodea > Blattidae > Periplaneta > Periplaneta americana. The sequence continues at coordinate 126,024,381 of JAJSOF020000019.1, read as the reverse complement.
ACTGTCGGAAATCGAAAGTACGATTTGGAGCAATTTGTAATGCTGCAATTGTCAAAATTATAAACAGCACATATACACCCTGACATTTTAACACTAGTACTAATTCATAAAACTATTAACAAATTAACTAGCCCAGCAACAATATACATTGCAGTTGATTACAGCTTGTTTCGCGAGTATCTCCATCCCGGCAGGTAGGTAGCAGCACCATCGTCGTTCGCACGTAAAACTGCTAGCTGTCCGGTATTATTATAGTAAAGTATTTGGTTAGTATTGCGAATATTTTCAGTTCCAGATTCAGCGTACTGCGCATGCTCAGTATTCCAAAGCGGCTCTGACAGTCTGTTATTGACATTTTACGTTGATTGTTGTTGTAACCCGAAAAGCATTTGAAAAGATGCTATGAAAACTGATATATTCTTAATAGTAGATGGATATTTATAAATCGTGCAGTAAAATAGAATGGTAAACGAAATTAATCTGCATAATTAATTTTTAAAAATCTCTTTTCTCAATAGTATCCGAACCCTGAACTTTGTAGTCGGCGAGCAAGCACGCTAGCAAAGAGTTATCGGAATACTTCCGATGAATTATCATAATCGGGGTTGCTACTGTACCGTGTTTAATAATAATAAATCTTAGACCTTAATTTCATCTTATTTTCAGATTAATTTCGTATTTTTCTGCATTAGTTGTGAAATACCTTCCAGCAATACAATTCAAATAATACTGGGTTGAAAACCGTTGTTAAATCATTGTGATGTAAATCGTGCTCTGTACGGAGCTTCAAGAGTCAGGTCAATTTTTGTTTCTGGGACTGTATCTGTGTCTTGCAGAGTAATGTTCTGGAGTTTCGATTCCTTGTCACTAGATGCGCAGATGTTTATGTTTTATTCCTATTGTTGGCAGGACTGACCCAATTTTAGCACCAAATTAAGCAGAATGTTCAGGAGTTTCGATTCCTTGTCACTAGATGCGCAGATGTTTATGTTTTATTCCTATTGTTGGCAGCTGTTTTCGACATTTTGTGTCAACGTGAAAATGCAGTACACATTAAATCAACGACTCTTCCTTGTGAAGCAATACTGGATTACGAATTCAATTACAGCTACTCAAAGGGCATACCAGAGAGAATTTGATGTTCGCAATCCTCCCAAAAGAAACACAATACTGGGACTGGTTAACAAATTGGAAACAACTGGATCTCTGGTGAGTGAAAAGGGCAAGCATCGTTCATCTAGGCTTCCCACGGTTGTTGTTGACGTAAGAGCACGACTGGAGCAGTCACCCAAAAAATCATTAAGACGTTTGTCTTTGAGTTTGTTGAGCAACTGGACGATGTAGAGCTGAGTCAAGGATATTTTCAGAAAGATGGCGCTACATGCCGTACATCAAATGAATCCATGGAATTACAGTAATTGCAAGTTTCTTTGACGACCGAATAATTTCCAGGAACCTGTGGCCACGAGATCTCCGGATTTGACAACGCCGGACTTCTTTCTATGGGGTTACTTAATCTCCCAAAATTCCTCTACATTTTAGGTATAATAAGTTGTCGCTAGCACAATTCGTTTTGAAAGAATTAATGAAAGAAATGTGTCAGTTCTATATAAATCACTCTGTATAATATCCGGGGCAGCGTCAGCAGTAGTACTAGCAAAGACGTTTACGGTGTAAGTGTCCACACAAAGTCCCCGAAGTTAACCCGTGCTCATCCATCTGCCCTCACATCCAACACAAATACTGCGAGATGACTAGTTTCACTTCTAACCCAATTAGGTCATTAATTACTTTATTATTGTTGTAAGGTATTTAGCTCACAACCTTTCCTTAGAAATGACTACACAGTTTCTCTTATCGCTGTGCATACAACCTACAACGTTCATGTTACAATTTCTTTAAAAAAATATTATTTAATTTTATCTAAACTAAGCAATAGTAGTTGTTTAGTCAAGTGTTCGAAGGCAGGTCTGAACCTCACAAGTGATACCAACATAGCACCACTTATGACGCAACTAGACCAGGAGATAATGGGGTAGATTGGCCAGTTTCTTTCCCCCTCCAATGGATACATCGCCGATTAGCTACATATTACACTAATCCTACTTCAGATGTATACAAACAATTGTTCTTCCTCTGACACATATCATCAAGTGAGATGTACTGCCTGATAATAGATTTAAGCAATAGGTGGTGCGTAAAAGAAGAATTAAATAAAGGAGGAAAGGATGTGAGCACAGAGATAACGAATATAATCGCCAGTGTTTCTATAGTCAAATGACAAAGCATGCACGTGCTGTGGAGAATTTCCTTATTGTAGTATCAATATTTAGAAGTACAGTAATATGTCGAAAATTATGTGTAAATGTGTATATACTTAGTTCTTAACTACAAATACTTTATCTTTTTATAAAGAAGGAAAAGTCGAACAGAGACGTACAATGCACCGTACAAAATACAGTACTTCACAACATTTTCAATAGCTAATGAGGAACAGGTTAATAAATTGGAGCATTTGCAAACTACAGTATACAATATTACACAAATTAGCCGACAAAGCTGCAGCAATTAGTGCATCTTCTCTCTCCCTCTCTCTCTCTCTCTCTCTCTCTCTCTAAGTTAAACATACGCATCAAAGAAGAATTAAAAAAAATATATTTCCTTACATAAAATATTTAAGCAATAACAATCAGTTGAATTATTCAAAACATGCCTATAAGTTCATTGCTTCGTCCTAATTTGAAAATAAAGGTTTCTTGTGTAGGTACCCTGCATTTCACTATTCAATTTGATAACCATACTTTTAATGTTAGTCACAAAGTTCATTTGAGATGATGATGACGATGATGATGATGATGATGATGATAATACATAATAATAAAACATACAGAGGTGAGCCTGCCTGGAAAGAAATAAAAAATAGGTTGCAGCAGCCAAATTACTCTTCAAGAAACGACCACTCATATAAATTGAGGAAAAAAAGACAGAGGACGGACACTGGAAAGTTTTCTTTTCTCAATCGTACTATCAGGGACTGGAATGCTTTACCTGCAGACTTACTAAAGGCTTTACCAACAACCAAAAATGTATTTAAAAATAGGCTTAAGGACCTTACTAATAGACGGTAATTATACACAGTATTTAAAGGGTGTAAATGATATGTTATTGAAGTGTTGTATCAGTGAAGAATTATGTTGTGTCAGTGAAGTGTGTTGTATCAGTGAAGAAGTATGTCGTGTCAGTGAAGTGTGCTGTGTAAGTGAAACGTGTTCCTGTCAGTGAAGCTTTATAGTTTATAGTGGCAGTGCATAGTATTTGAACAGTGAAATGTTTTTGAAGTGTTAGTGAAATCAGGATAGAATCAGTGAAATGTGTCGTAGTTCCAGTGCAGTGAATGAGTTGACAGCGAAATGAGTGTAATTTGAAAGGTACTTGTGCAGATATGAACATATCATACTCGCGGGTTTTAGTTCGATCTTAGTTTTAAGATACAAATTAGATTTATTTCAAATGTTATTTTAAGTGATCGTTTCATTTAATTTAGTATATTCCCTGTTGTTATTATTATTATTAATTGTATTTTTAATTAATACGTTTATTATTGTCATTATGGAGTGTAATTAGTTACCACTGCCACCGGGTATATACCCACTGCAGTGTGAATAAATAATATAATAATAATAATAATAATAATAATAATAATAATAATAATAATAATAATAATAATAATGTTATCAGCACGATTTTCTCTTATGGTTCAATTTTATATTTTCGTTCAGTGTAATGCGTCAAAACGCGTCCAACTATGCATAGCGAATGTTAAAAAATACTTTAGTGTTCGAAAACTTCAAATCAGTTGTCTCGAAGTGATTTATAAACATTTCTGCGATGTTTAATATATAATATTAAAGGAATTGTTGGCATGAAATATTTATTATTATGCAATACAAATTAATAAACATTATACAACACCGCGAGAAATACTACTGTGGTTTAAACTTGATGGTAATAACAATATTCCTATTTTTTTTTTTAGCTAGAATAGTAAACTGATAATGCTATAATGTAAACACGTGCATCACTGTTAACAATTCAGGGACGACGTAAAGGTCGTAAACATTTTCAGTATGTGAAACAATAGTATTTTATCACAGAATGAAAAATGACTACCGCCAACTTGAAACAGTCGAGTTTATTCTCCAAACATCGATACACAAATTCAGAAGTTCTGGGGAGCTGTTTCACATTTATTTTGAACAAATATTTTCTCTAGTTTAGATAAACACTTCATCATATTTTTTTCTAAATGTTCCCATTTTTATTACGTAGCCTATATGAACATCACCAAATTAAAGCAAAATAGCTAATATCATATATAATTCAATCTGTAAAAACTCCTTTTAGTAGTCCAGAATTCTAGCGTAAATTTTACTGTTTTAATTAGGTCCTTCGATTAGTTTTATTCTAAAACGTCCCAAATTTTCAGTAAATAGAATTATATTTCCACATACAGTACATGCAATTCGATATGAAAGTGCTTTCATAATTATTATAATGCAAGTTTTTATTGCTTGTTACGTCTTTCGACACGCTTTCTTTGAAATTATTTCATAATATTTTCCCTATATACATTACAATAATACACTGAGCTGCAAAAGAAAAGCCGAGGATTTTAGAAAACATGGCGAGATGGAAATCTATTTTGCTGAGATTCGTTTTTTAAAAACATGTAAATACGACTTCTGTAACATGTTCACGTTATTATTTAATATGAACTGATTTTAAATTATTCATATACTTTTTATTTTACAACATTAAAATAGTGAAACTGCAGTTTACATGGTAATCCACAGCCTTCCTTATTATCCATGGATGTTGTCACTGTTACAATCGATATATACGGCCAGTTACGTTTCATATTGTCTTAACAAAAAATGTATCAAGCTGAATGATGTATAAATTATAACAGAGCAATAATAGATTTTATATGCAATGTCTTCTGTGTATCTATATTTCTATTGTGTCTTAAGCGAAGTTCTCGTAACACGATATTTCAAATCGATAGCGACTTCGATTCGGCATCTCTTTCGCAGTCCAATTACACTGCGTAACACAGTTTACTGTACAGAGGGATTTAACTTGGGGAAATTGTTTGTAAAATAAAAACTACTTTCTCTCTATGTTTCATAGGAAAATATTTTAAAAGGAAAAATGTTAAGAAATGAAAAATGCATCGAAATGCACTAACAACTACCCATTTTATTTTCTTAATAATTATTAAATAGTATTAAATTCATAGGAATCTATACTAATAATAAATCTGTAGCCGAAATTTTTCTGGTAATTTTCGATTTTCCAAAAATAATTGGTCCTAACATATATAATTAATCACCCTGAAACCGAAAATCGCTTTTTTGAAATTTTTGTTTGTATGTCTGTCTGTCTGTCTGTATGTTTGTTACCTTTTCACGCGATAATGGCTGAATGGATTTCGATAAAAATTGGAATATAAATTAAGTTCGTTGTAACTTAGATTTTAGGCTATATAGCATTCAAAATACATTATTTAAAAGGGGGGTTATAAGGGAGCCTGAATTAAATAAATCGAAATATCTCGCTTATTATTGATTTTTGTGAAAAATTTTACATAACAAAAGTTTCTTTAAAAATAATTTGCGATAAGTTTTATTCCTTGAAAAATTTTGATAGGACTGATATTTAATGAGATAAATGAGTTTTAAAATTAAAATAACTGCCATCTAAGGCCGTGTAATGAATTAAAAAACAAATGACTACGTCTATAAGGGGCCTTGGACAGCAACAATCGAAAGCTATGAAAGATAGCCTACAGAGAATGTTTATGTGTTTGTATGAAGTAATATCGGAAGCTAAATTAACCGATTTGTATCATTAATTATTATTTCACCATTGGAAAGTGTAGTTTCTCTAGATGGACATAATGCTATAATGTTATTACAGTAACTTCTGATATGATATGATATAATATTATATAATATAATTTAAGTTATTTGAAGGGTTCACAACCATAGTGGGCCAAGCGCCATTTACTGAATACGTAGAAAACAAGGGTTAAAATTAAGTTATTACCATAATTCAATGGAAACCTATAACAGGTAAAATAAAATATACACATTAAATCTAAATGATGTCAATCTTCATTAAACTATGGTTGCATGTAATAAAAATTAAGAAACAGGTTAAAGGAATTGTCATTGCACCAAATGAGTGTCTCTGGACCAAAATGATCGCATTTTAATTTTTTTAATACAATTTAAATTAAGAAACATAATAAACGATTTATCCTGCTATCAAACACGAATGTTCCCTGGATCAAACGTCCTATTTTAATTATGTAATTACTTTATATTTATTTGTAACGGGTGCAGCGGAGCGCACGGGTACGGCTAGTTATTTAAATAAAATCATAAAATGTAACTTGTTTAACATTTTACATTAATTTGTTTCTTCTACAGTCAATTGTTCTTTATTTCTGTTGTATTTAACATAGAGTTTCACGGGGCCATGGTAGAAATGACACAAAAATAAATAACATTGTTGATACATGACGAAAGACAAAATTCAGCATATGGGTACATTTTATAATGTTATTTAACTAATTCCTCTGAACATATAAGAAAATAAAATAATTAATAGTGCACTTCGATGCATTTTTAATCCCGGCCAATCTTCGATATCGCCCCACACTACACAAGGTTACTGGGTTAGTTGAGGGGATTATTTTGTGTAGTGTGGAGAGATACCGAAATTTCACCTCAATCCCTTAACATTTTCCTGTGAAACATAAAGGAATAACATTTATAAATAACTGATTTCCCATGTTAAATTTACCTCTATACATTGCAATGTGTAAATATCATTTACGTATTCCAGAACTGTATAAATTCCGGTGCATTCCTTATATTACATTTCTAAATTACAGCGAATCACCTTTCAGTACATAATTCCTACATTTACCTGTACACACAATTCGATGTGACAGTCCCAGTCGAAAAAATTCACCGTTTTCGTAACTACACTACCCAACATTCCGCACACAAATTACCTTCACACAAACATCGAAGTAAAAATCCGAATCAAGAGTATCCATATCACAGTCCAAGTTCACTTCCTCATCGAGGCACTGAATGAGCTTCCAGTACATTATTCAGGGATTAACGCATATAAATAGAGAGGTGGCAACGTACCAGGTTAGCGCACCAAGCACCTCGACCGACTACTACGTCAGTCACTGTCCACTGTCAGCAGCCAAGAGGCATTATCGCAGCACAGGGAATGAAAGTGGAGGCACTTGTGTGCAGTAATTGGAAAATAGGCGCGACAACGTCCTCTGCATTGTGACGAGATTCTCCCTCTTAAAATCCCTTCAAATGGCGTGCTGTGATTTCAAGGATGTGTTGATTTATGGTCTGTTTCCGTTGAATTCTCAAGAGACATGCGAAATGTAGGCCTACGTAAGCAAATTCGTTTACACAATTTCTGGAAAAAATTACCACTGGAAACAGTCAACATCAATTGGACGGAATTATGCAATAATAGATCAACCGACAATTTGAAAAAATGGAGATATCTGCACAAACCTGTTGTTGACATTATTATTATTATTATTATTATTATTATTATTATTATTATTATTTAACTAAAAAAATCAAGAATGCGATATCTGCACTTTGCTGACTTTATAAGCAAAATTCTTTTGTGCGAGATCGTGCGTATTTGCTTGTTTTCCGCACAGAACCAATACGCGGTAAGTGTGAAATACCACATTCAGTATTCCCAACGTAACACACAAACAATTTCCCTCTTCTTACCGCTTAAGCGCGACATTCATTTTACTGCTTTAGGCTTTTAACATATTATTTTTAGAGACGTTTAACATAGTAATAATTATAAATTGAAACTTACCACTGCAATTTCACCTAAATTGCAATGTTAATTATTGTTTTTAAATATTTGCAAAAATTAAGTAAAGTCTACTACTCCACGAAACTTATTGCATTCCTGATAAAAGTAACATTAAAGAAGTCGTGAAAAAATCAACAAGATTCCAGATGCCGATGTTATTACTGCAATATGTTATATAAATAATATTGTTAAAATATTAAAATGAAAAATAAATCATTACATAACCTTACCGTTTGTTTTAAGTTCGCATTTATAGATTGGAAAAAAAGACAGACGTATATCACCACCTGCTGGAGTATAGTAAACACAGAAAAATTTTATAGCAACAATGTTGAAGAAAGATATTTTGGTTTTCCGAAGTTGCAGTCATTAAACAGAAACCAACATGGAGATTTCATTGCAACTAATTAGAAATTCGTCTTTCAGGTATGTAATGAACGATCTTCGCACAAAATAATGTACGATACACGAGCGGTATGTTTGTTTTCATGTTCTCGGAAATTAAAAAAGCTCAACTACGTTTCGCTTTTTCAATCTTTTCCTCGAACATGAAAACGTCAACATACCGCTCTTGTAACGTATATTACTATTGTGCGAGATCGCGCGTATTTGCTTGGTTTCCGCACAAAACCAATCCGCGGAAAGTCTAAAATTCCACATTCAGTATTCCCAACCTAACACACATAACAATTTCCCTCGTCTTACCGCTTAAGTGACATATTGATTTTACTGCTTTAGGCGTTTAACATATTATTTTTACAGACTTTCAATATAGTAATAATTATAAATTGAAACTTACCACTGCAATTTCACCTAAATTGCACTGTTAATTATTGTTTTTAAATATTTGCAAAAATTAAGTAAACTCTACAACTCCACTAAAGTTACTGCATTCGTGATGCAAGTAACATTAAGGAAGCCGTGAAAAAATCAACAAGATTTATAGACTGGGGAAAAAAAGACAGACGTATATCAGGGCTGCTGGAGTATAGTAAACACAGAAAACATTTTAAAGCAACAATGTTGAAGATAGATATTTTTGTTTTGCAAATTTTCCGTCATTGAACAGAAACCAAGATGGAGATTTCATTGCAACTAATTAGAAATTCCTCTTTCAGGTATGTAATAAACGATCTTCGCACAAAATAATGCACGATACACGAGCGGTATGTTTTCTTTCAATTCTCGGAAATTAAAAAAGCTCAACTACGTTTCTCTTTTTCAAACTTTTCCTCGAACATGAAAACTTCAACATACCGCTCTTGTAACGCATATTACTATTATTGCGTAAAATTAATTTATAAATATAAATAATTTATATAATAAACTGGTCTGTTATTAAAAATCGGTTAGCCTTTTCATTATTATTTTTTATTATTATTATTATTATTTGTACTATTTTTTTGTAATAGTATAAGTGTTACAATACTTCTTGTGTAAAATGTTTAATAAATAACCAGATTTACTGCAGTGGTCAATATCTCGAAAGCAGGTTTTTGTCGGTTGGTCTCTTATTGCGTAACTCCGGCCAATTGCAAGTCAACAATGTCTCATTTTTTTTAAATATTATCCTTAAAACTTTGTTTACCCACACCGTGTGACCTTCAACGTATTTGTTAAAGTGTACCCGTGGCAATCATTGGGCTTTATCCCGTTAAAGACGGATATTTTCCGTAAAAATGGTACTATAAATCTGTGAACAAAACAGGGGTATTTCCCCTGAACCAATACAAATGGAGCAAAAATTTATATTTCACCGCGGACCAAAATGATTAATACGTAGTACTATAATCTCAATATTGCTTTTTGAGAAACACATACAGGTTATGCATAGAGATAACTAGTTTTTCCAAACCACGAAATCGCGAAATACGAATTGTCAGCTGATAAAAGTAAAAATGTTATGTTCCAAACCCTTCCAGGTCAAAATATCATAAGTTGAAACAATGTGAAATATTTGCTTTTAGCATAAATTTATTCGAAATTAATGTTTTCAAGATTTTTAAAAATATAAAGTAGAAATAGCCTGAATATTTTATGGCGTCTATTAGTTTATATTTTTCACACAGAGACTGTGTGACTGTTACTCGAATTTCTATATACAACATGTAAGTGCCGATAAAAAGAACTGTAAACGTTGTTAAAATGTACAAAGAACCTTACGATTCCCTTCATGATACAGACCTCTAGTCTTCGTAGAAACATACAGTAATATATTTTGGACGACTAGAGCCAGGAAGTTATGTTTTTTAAATGTGAAATAACATCAAATTTGCTCATTTCGTGCGAAATAACACCCAAATGAAGCAAATATTTATATCAAAATTTAAGATTTATATTCACAGTAACATAGAATGTCTAGTTATATACAATACTGCACATTAAAATATGCATGAGATTTCAATTTAGCCTAACGATAATGACAATCAAGAAGACTGTGATAAGTATTCTTATATTACTGCGGGCTAGACAATGAGAATAATTTCCATGGATTACGAAAAAATTAATTAACGATTAGGCCGGTATTAAACTATAGAACACCGGAATTCATAAGATCCTTATGAATGAATGAATGAATGATAGTAATTTCTTCTATACACAGCCTACAGTATATAGGTCTTTTGTTTCTCAAGTACCCCTAAAACAGAAATCCCATGCATATTTTAATGACTTTCTAAGTACATCATTTATGCATAATATCATATGGGAATCGATCTATACCACAAAGAATTCAACATTTTTATTTAACTAGATAGTCCACATTCTTTCCACCATTCGTGTCCTTCAACGTCACCATTTTCACCCGGATCTCCAGCAATCAGCAACTGACAATGAAACTGACTCTTCGTTCCTTCCCCCACTCCGCCTTCGAGAATAGAAAGCTGGTGTCTTCGGCAAGTTTCACGTCATTTCTTTAGTGCTGTCATTCAGTACAAACATATTCAGAAATACAACGGAACTTTACTTTCAAAAAGATGTTCATCGAACAAAAAATACTATAAAACATAAATCTGTATTAAATTTAGAAACAGTGCTATCCAAATACGTTTCTCTATGTAGTGCCACCTCTCGTAACTGAATTTTCATTAATTTTGGATCTACTATAAAAATGTGAAAAAAAATTTTGACGTTAACTATGCCTTTACTGGAAGTACAAACGGGAAAATGCCACGTATTAGCAGTGACGTCATGCAGTGATTTCGGACCGTAAAGAAAACACAATCTTACAATGTTACACTTGTCTTAAGAGTATAGGACGAGATACGGGAAGTACCTGTCATGAAAAACAAATGAAAGCATAAGAAACCAAGGGAGTTTTGTGAAAATATAAGAGACCAGCTCATATTGAAATGTAGATGGGATTTAAAAATCCCATCGCTCTTTCCTCTGGCAATTTAAACGAAAAATTACAATTTTCCAAATTTAGTTTTAAAAACTATTTTTGTAACATGTGAGGCTAGATAGATTTTTTTAACGGTTAGTACGGTTTTATTCACGATTTTAAGGTGTAAACTGTTTACCAGACTTTGCTGGCACCAGAAAAATATCGAACATATTGAAGGACGAACTATCATCTATAATTCAGAATATTTCTTTTCTGTATATATTCTGTCCAGCTAAAGAATAAAATAATGTAAACCAATGACAGAGCACCGTAATGTATCACTATAGTTACCTAACCATCGTAACTATTCAATTAGAGATCTCAATACAACGTGCATGTGTTATAGGGGAGAGCTGGGTAGAATCGGACATCGGGTAATATCGGACAGTGCGTTTCTTTCATCTACCAACAGATGGTAGTACCTGAATGATATGGTTACGTTTCTGTATGCGACATCACAGAAACGTAACCATGTTATTCAGATACTATCATCTGGTGGTAGATGAAAGAAACTCAGTGTCCGATATTACCCGATGTCCGATACTACCCAACTCTCCCCTATATTATAGACCTGATAACGAGATAGCTGAATGCCCAAAATGAGATAGAGAAAACAGAAGCGCGGGCTTCCGGTGGATGATCAGCGAACTAACGTTTTTCGTATTCATAAACCAGTGTTAGCGATATGATATGATATGATATGATATGATATGATATGATATGATATGATATGATATGATATGATATGATATGATATGATATGATATGATATGATATGAATCCTGTACAAGTAATCAGTCGATAGCCGGGGCTAGTTTAGCACGCTCGTAGCGCGGGCTAGCGAAATGTCTATGAATAGCACCCTACAGTTTTAATGGGAGAAGACTAAAATGAGAGGGGGGAGAAATAAAAAATAAAAATGATGATGGTAGGTAATATATTACATACTACATTATATTATGTTAATCAACCGCTGTTATATTTTAAGAAAATTGTTGCAGAAGATATGCAGTAATTGCCATTTTGCGCTTTAAGCGTCATGTTACAACATTACATGAACATTTGTTGTACTGCAATTACAGAATCGAAAGTTCTTGACAATCTAATCACGCAAATGTTTTTATAAGCGATTCTGAACTTTAAAAGTATTGCTTATCCAACCAATATGAAGTTATAATAAAGTATATTTTGAGCATGTTCTTGAGTCAGCACACCAGAACAAAAATCTTGCTCTGTAGTTTTAAATTAAACTTAATTTTAATAAAATACAGTAAGTGCGACTGGCACCAAGGTTGTTGTATTGTGACACATGATTTTAGACTTTCAAATACACATCAAATGAAGTCACGGATAAAGGCACTTTCCCTTGTAATTTAGCATATTAATAAAGGATAGGTGATGTGCAAGTTCAGAATGGTTATTTTACAGATGTTATGTCTTGAATTGCAAAGTAACATAAGGAAAAGTGACGGCTATAGTAACTTATGTCAGAAATAATATTAACTCTTTCATACATACGATAATTGCTTGTGCGTACTTCGGTAGAAGCCTGGGAGGCAAATGTTTTAACAAATGATTTCCTCGTGTTATTTATTACTCGCGAATTCAAAAACATTCTTGAAAGTCATCATAGAATAACAAGAAATTTCATCACTTGACGAAACAAGTAACACGAAGCTACACTTCTCCCATTAGCTTACGTATTTACAATATCAAATATATTTTCATCAATAATGATTTGATTACAAATACTTTTTAAACACTACTAAAAAGGGAAGAATTTCGGTTACCTACAATGGAACACAGATTCGAATATTGTACACACACAATGACAACATAAATCATATAAATTACGCGTTATGACACTTATTCCGCTTAAATTTTTTTTTTTACTGGTGTAGGTCTTTCGACAGTTTCTTATTTTACTTAAATAATCAACCTATATAATCATTTCAGAGTACTACGACATTCTGCATATCACTGATTGATAAATTATGATAAATAACCAATGCCCATTAGGGTTATTATTTAAGAATAAAACAAAGCGAAATAACAGACACGAACATCTGTCCCGTCGCTCTAATTTCCGGCAGCCAATCGCGTTGCAGGTCGGCTACATTTAAACGTGTGCGTCTTGTGATTCGCTGATTCATTTCTTAAGGCTCGATAAATACTTAATATAATCGCCCGCCATTTTAGCTCTTTCGTTGGCGTTCGCAGAAAGCACACGAAGGCGTTATTTGCCGCTCAATTATTTGCTGAATTACATTGCGTTTGATTTATTATCATAGGAGCTACGACATGATAATGTTTAACGGTGTGGCAAATAGATTCCTCGTATGGTAGCTCGGCAACGTAACAACAAAAATGGCGAACGATACTACCTACCTAGACTTCACTTTCTAAGACGTAAGCAAAGAGGCGGAGTCACGCCGGAAATAACAGCGTCGGGACTATAATTTTGAAGTTACATAAAAAATATGGGTAATGATCGATTTTATTGTATGTATGTATGTATGTATGTATGTATGTATGTATGTATGTATGTATTACTTCATTCATGGGAGTATAGAACATTAACAAAATTTTCTCCTAATACATTCAAATTTATATTTGTCTGATTTGTTATTTTACAACACAATTTTTTTTTTCACGTTTTTTAATATTTAATTCTTGACCCACTTCTTTTGTGGTTTCCAATACAACGCTTCGTTACCTCTGGCCCTCTTTTCAAGGTACCCAAGAACAACAGTTTCATTTCCTGATTTCTATTTCTACTCGTTGCAATTTCCGTGTCTATGGTGGCGTAATGTTGGAAATCTTATGGTCATTCCAACAATGCGTAAGATTCCATACTCGCAGAAAATTCTGAAAATTCTTTGCGTTCCGAGGATATATACTTACATAACAGAATCTGTGAACGGTTTCGTGGAAAAAAACTAGATTTTTTTCTTGGAATATTCCACAGAAGTGAATGAGTATACTCTACCTGATAGTTGTTAAGCATAATAGTTGTTAATGTTAGAGATTATGTCGTTTCTTCCATGACAGTAATTACCTTTCTAATTAGCCAACCCACTTTTGGATCATAATTATATCGTAAGCATTTATCAGTTCAACATTGCGTAAACACAAGTACTAAGCAAGTAAAATTTGAAAAGAAAAGAGTCAATTTATTAATTATCTACATAATGTATCCCAATTACCCTACGAACACTGAACAAACGATCTGGAACACAATGAGCACGTTCATGTATCTGAACAGGTACGGTAATTACAATGACTAACGCAACGCGTGTGAAACATGGTAATTATATTCATATACCGAACAGAACTTTTCCGTGAGAACGAAATAAAGTCAGTAGGTTTAATCCTTCACACGACAGTGATTTTCAAAGATATTATAATTCTGCAAACGCGTATTTGTATTGAAACAGTATACTATGCGACCAAGCGCTCAGCAGTATCGGTGCAATACTGAACTAAACGTCTTAAATCATTCTTGAAAATCTCAGATCGCATGTAATATCAGACCTGCCAACCTATATTATTTTTTATTATAATAATAATAATAATAATAATAATAATAATAATAATGGTATGAAAAACCTATGAGTTGAAATGCAGGGGGTATTCTTTTTAATAATAATAATAATAATAATAATAATAATAAATAATAATAATAATAATAATAATAATAATAATATGAAAAACCTAGGAGTTGAAATGCAGGGGGGTATTCTTTTTAATAATAATAATAATAATAATAATAATAATAATATGAAAAACCTAGGAGTTGAAATGCGGGGGGGTATTCTTTTAATAATAATAATAATAATAATAATAATAATAATAATAATAATGGTATGAAAAACCTATGAGTTGAAAAGCAGGGGGTATTCTTTTTAATAATAATAATAATAATAATAATAATAATAATAATAATAATAATACTAGTATGAAAACCTAGGAGCTGAAATGCAGGGGGTATTTTTTTTAATAATAATAATAATAATAATAATAATAATAAGTTAATAATAATAATAATAATGGTATTAAAACATAATAAACGCAAAAGTTATGCTATGACCTCTAAATCTATTGAGATTATAGTGTCAATGCGGGAGAGCGGATGTCTTGGGCCAATTGCGGGTATCTTGCATATTATGCATGAGGGTTGGTACGCCTGTAATTTAACCATAAACTGATAATCTCTAGCAGCGACCTGCTCCCGATACGGGTCCTTCGGCCGTACAGTATCTTATTAAATCTTTGTATTATTACATGTTCAATGTTCTAATTGATTATTTTACAACGCTTTATCAACTGCTACGGTTATCTAGCGTCTAAATAAGTTGAAGGTGATAATGCCAGCGAAAAAGAGTCAAGGGATCCAGTGCTGAAAGTTACCCAGCATTTGCTCTCTATGGGTTAAGGGAAAATCCCGGAAAAACCTCAACCAGGTAACTTGTCCCAACCAGAATTTGAACCCGGGTCCGCTCGTTTCACGGTCAGGCTTGCTAACAGGTTTAATGTTTAATTAAGGCGAGTGACACATGGCTGTTCCTGCACATTTCGACAAGTAAGTATATTTTTTGCATATTAGCCTATATTTGTACACCAAGTTTGCACTTAGCAACCATAAATGATTTTCGCATGTTTCTCAAATTGTTAAAGTCTGCTAATTTCTAAACATGACCCATTGATTAAGTTAGTTCTTCATTGTTTTTATACATGTTTCTTATAGTAATGTTAAATCCCTAAGCCAAAAAAAACACGATATATTAGGCCTATATACATACAATGTGTTCAATTTAAAAGACGACCGCACATTGAAAAATACGTAACTATTTGTATATTTTGTTTGTAATAGTATTACACAGAGAATTCCGATGCAGACCGGCCCCAGATAGTAATATTCCGTCGGTTTAATGACAATAGTGCGGAGCGCCTGTTCTAAACGATCAGAAGTAGAGTGGGACCGGTCTGCGTAGGTAAGTGTGCATAGACCGCTCGTCGCTCGACAACAGATTTTGTTGGGTAGAAGTTGGAGTGGAACATGTCATAATTAGGCCTCGGATTTTTTGCCTCGAATAGGACAGGTTGCAACAATTATACGTAAAAATTCCTAAATGTATGCAACACGAGAAACTCTCGAGCGATAATATTGCCTAAAACTAGTTGAATTAAAGAACGTATGTTTCAGTCTACGCTGAAGAGCCTAAAAATCCGATGTATAGTCACAATGTAAGTAACCAAGCAACAATCGTCTACAAATCCAATGAAACGTTGTAGATGGCGATGACGAATAGTAGTACTCTTTTAAACTTAACGTTCAGTGTATGTGTGTAGGCTATATCAACTTAACTAAAATTCCATAGTGTTACATTAACTGTAAAGGCAGCATTGTTTATTATCTATGATTTCGAAGAAGTCCAGATGGTCTGGTGGTGTGACGATGGAGAAGAAAGGAAGGGGGGCAGAGAAGAAGACACCACATCACACTGGCGAGGCAGCCAAGAGTGTGCACAGAATTTTTTCTCGGAATACAAATTCACAAGTATTGCATAACAATTTACGTGGGAGAGGTTGAATGAAGTTGCCTCTCTGTACCGAACTACTACATTGGGTTACATAAAACTTGAAAAGACTGACGAATGAGCAATAGGCATGAAATTTATTATTGAACTAGCTTGACGTTAAAATATGTGACGATGGCAAACTTATTATGAAAGAATGAGCCGTTTTTCTCTAGCATTGACGTCAGACACATTAATTCAGTAAGCAGAAAGCTTCTCACACCCAAATGACCAGAGATCCGTTTAAAGAAGACTGTGAAAGTTGTGTTGCTCTCATTTCTCTCATTTGTAATTCATTCATAGTTTTCTGCCTGAGGACAGGTCTTACGCTGCAAACCCAGCATTTTCCAATCTTCCCTATTTTCTGCCTTCTTCTTTGTCTTCACATATGATCCATATATCTTAATGTCGTCTATCATCTGATATCTTCTCCCGCCCCGAACTCTTCTCCCGTTCACCATTCCTTCCACTGCATCCTTCAGTAGGCAGTTTCTTCTCAGCCAGTGACCCAACCAATTCCTTTTCCTCTTCCTGATCAGTTTCAGCATCATTCTTTCTTCACCCTCTATTTCCAACAGAGATTCATTTCTTATGCTGTCTATTTCACATGCTCCATTCTTCTGCATATCCACATTTCAAATGCTTCTATTCGCTTCGTCGTAATGTCCATTTTTGTAATACTATCGCCAAATAAGTTCAGAAGCCTTTGTGCTTGTTCAGAAGGGTCAATATTAGTGACCGGAAAAATATGAAATTTCATATTCTAAACCATTCCTACTAGCGGCATGTGAATAAAGATTTTTTTTTTCACGACGTGTAGAATTTTCATGTTTTATAATATTTTGGTGAAATTGCTATATTACATAAAAATCTTCATTTTTGTTTTTCATATTTCGCAGGACTTCTTCCCACTTCGTTAATATTTCTATAAATACTAATGAAATGGATTTTCCTAATATTATAAGGAGACAATAGAGATGTTTCCAGGAGAAACTTTAAAAACCCAATCTACCCATTCCAGCATTGTGATTTTACCTTCTTTGGTGATATCTGGTATTAGTTGGCAGCTCTGAAGAGACGGCCAAATTAAACTTTAGGAAGGTGCTATTCATAGACATTTAACAGACTCTTCTAAAGCTTGACCGGTTTGAAAAGCATAAGTTACGAGTTTTTGTCATTTTTAATAACTTGTCATTTTGATTCAGTCTGGAATCATGTCGCCAACACTAGTTTATGAATACGAAAAACGTTAGTTCGCTGATCATCCACCGAAAGTCCGCGCTAAGAATGTCTATGAATATGGCCCAATGAACAACATTTACGTAATCCTCACTATACCTATTAAGTTACTTAGCAGACTCTCCTAAAGTCTTGACTTCGGTTTGAAAAGCATATGTAGGACAAAGCTCCAAATTTGTTTTATCAGTTGTCATTTTTTTACAACTTTTCATTTTGACTTAGGCCAGTTTGGAATCCACCTCTTCAATTGTGCCGGTTTCTAGTCATTATAGCAAAGAGCTTTTATCAGCCCCATTAGCACCAAAAGTAACATGGAAGTGCACCCTTTCTGAGACTATTCTTCGTAAAGGACGTAACATGGGCTAAAGAACTTTGTTCAATGACTAATAAAAAAATTAACGAAAAACTGTGATTAAATACTTACAACCTGTTTCACAACGCACCAGATGATAGAAATGGAAACAGTTCAATAAAATGCTGTTCCAAATGATAAGCTACCATGGTTACCCCCTCCTCTTTCAAAGTACAATCCAAGGTTCCACACGCGCCTGACATCCGAAGTCACTGCCATGAAGCAGCGTCACTATCTGTGATGCGGGATGTCATACATTGCTCACGCTCTGTGATCGATTGCGTAATAAATTGCTGCGACAAGACAGGACTTACAATAACACATGCATAAGCGATGCACATTATTCTTTGCGTTCAGATCTCATTTAGACACGACACATATGGTTCACCTTAATTTCAAAACCACGCAACTCGGTCGGATATCGATTTTCACTTTTTAAGCGTTTTCGAAAGTTTATACCACTGCCTCCTGGATCGCATCCTATAGCTGCGTAAACTGCCTGCTCAATCGAAGTTATTTTGCTGCTAGGTGGCAGGCAGTGCCCACCGCTATTAATATTATCAGTATATGCGAAGTCACTACCTGCCACCTAGCGGCTACTCGCGCAAAGCCGTTGATTGTGCAGGCAGTGTAAGCAACCATAGGATGTGATCCGGCAGGCAGTGGTTTATACACAAAGAGAGTTCTGTGGTTTCGTAACAGCCCAATATTAGCGTTAATATTCTAAATTAAGCTTCACTGCTTTGTCAGTAGATGGATCTGTGGATATACTTTCAAAAAACGCACAAAAGTGAAAAATCGATATCGAGCGAGTTACGAGGTTTTGGAATTAAAGTAACGATATACTTAAAAAAATCTCTATGTAGGCCTCAACATTATAAAATTTCATTAAAAACTGGACCCAATGCAATACAATAACTCTCGATTTTTCTTAATTCTCACTTTGACTTTTCTCGCCTATCCTCTTCCTTCTCCTATTTTTATTTATATTTCTTCAGCTTTATCACTCCCGTCATTTTCTCACCACCGCCTCGGTCTTCTCCTCTCAACCATTTTAGTTTATTTATCATCTTATTTTCCATTTCTTATTCTTGTTCTTCTTCTTTTTCTTCACTTTTATCTACTGCCACTTTTCTTTGCCTTCATCTTCATTTCCTTCTGGTTTTATTCTCTTCCTTCTCTTTCGATCTGCTGTTTCCTGGTTTTTTTTATCACCCTCGCATCCTTTTTTCCTCCTTGTCTGCGAGCTCATGGAGCCTGCATAATCAACTTTCATCCAAGAAGTGATTCGTTCATCGTTTTCTAAGTTGATCCCCGCATAGACTGTAAATTTAACATTAGTTCCAGTAACATGTAGCGCTGACTTCCTTTATAATATCTTCGTTTCAATTACATGGTAAATTTAAATTTATTTTTAGAAATTGTACATATTTTATTTTTCTATTAGGTCTATACCGCCCATCGCCATTTCTTCAGTAATCCAATCTCGTAAAGCGAACTGGGTAGTCTAAGTTAAAAACCTCATCAGATTTGCTCTCAAATAACATTGATTATTCAATATCATTGCTTCAATATTGAATCTACTGACGAATACTTTAGTTTTCAAAATTTCTGTAACTAAACAGTGTGATCCCAAAACTCGTTTAGTCCATTTGGCTATTTTTATGATTTATACACATATGGTCTTACTAATAAAACTCTTATACAGACGTTCAAATGTCTTATGCTTACACGATAAATACCTCGTTTATAAGTCGTCGATACGAACAGTTGTTAGAGGGGCGGCCATTTTTTTTCTCTATATACAACGCTTAAAAAGGTGTTTCGTGTATATAACTACTGAAAAGCAATTCCCATGTATAGTTACAGGCTGTTTATACATCCATCTTGTGCATGGTTTATTAGTAACGTTTTCTGTCCAAATTCTCGTATAGAAACTATACACGGTTTATTAGTAAGAGATAACATGATTATGTTTGAGATCTCTTATCGTTATATTTTAAGCTTGTTTTCTTCCAAAACGACGCCAATTCTTGTCTAAAAGTTTGTTTTATTGTGTATTCACTTGAAAACTGTCCGTAGATCGGTGGATAAAAAAACTAACCCAACCCTTTAATAAAAATGGACTTAACGCGTTTTGGGATCACTCTCTTCAATTGTGTTTAACGTAAGTGGAATGCGGCTTGTAAATATGAAGAAAAATGTCTTTCCGTTGATGTTGTGCTGGTGCATAGGGCTGTTACGGTATTCTGTTCTGATCATTTAAATTTTAAATGAAACAGAGTAAAATTACAATTAATATCCCCCCTTTCATACGGAGGGGAGCTCGAAGGCTAGTATCGTAGCCTGAGGCTTATTGTGCTTTACCATTCCCGTTCTGTGAATATTTGTCGTCAAACGGTCGCGTTCTTGTACGTTAGAGTAAATCTACTCAATTTCGTGATACTAATTATTTGTTATGGAAAATATCACACATGATTCCGTTTCAATTTGATTCACTGCTTACATACATACATATACAGAGTTTAAATATCGGATGTCATCTGTGGAAGCACACTTGAAACAGTTTCTGTTTAGCATACTTTGCCCCATGATAAAACTAATTTCATAAATCACGAAATAATAATAATAATAATAATAATAATAATAATAATAATAATAATAATAATAATAATAATTTAATGACTTAATTTAAAGTAAAGTAGGACTTTATCTAAACTAAAACCAGGAAAATACGGTATATATCACGAAATTAGTTAGGTTTACCCTACAGCACGCTGAAAGTTACCTAGCAATTTCTGCTTCAATTGAATGACGAAAAACCTCGGAAAAAGCTCAAACCAGGTAACTTGTGCTGACCAGGATTTGAACCCGGGCCCGCTAGTTTTATAGTCAGACATGCTAACTATTAGGCCTACTTCACACCAGTAGCCTACACTAATAATTAATATTACCAAAATCCGCAGTACAAAATCTACAAACTAGAAAATGCACGGCCTATCTTGGTGGTACACATGAATGCTATTGTTACGTCACACGAGGAAAACTGCTGAAAAGCATTGAACAAGAAAACGGTTAATGGAACGACAAATACCGAGCGGTTCTCCTTGAGTTATATAAGCGTTATAAAAACGTCGAGCTTTCTTTGGCTAGCCGAACTGTTAGAACGCTGACTTTCAACTTCGGAGACTCCGAATTCAAATTTCGTAAACTTCAAGAATAAATCGTTATGGACAAGGACGATTTTTGTGATGAATTTTCCCTAAAATTTCCTTTTTACTGACGTTACTCCACAATTTCTCTACAATATTACATTCAAGCAGTATCATCGTCAAAAGCACTGCATTAAATTCGAACTAAACAAGCAATGCTATTAAAAAAACTTACAGTAGTACCACAGTCTAGTATATACAGTCACGAAACTCAATATGTAGTAAATATGAATCCATAGATAGTTGCTAACCACTAGGATCGCTAATATCGTCTCATTACAGACAATGCGAAATAGTATCGGCACAGTCTATTGTTCCTAGCACCCTCATAACTCAAGCTTCGTGACTGTATATACTAGACTGTGGTAGTACCCTCAATATCTTACATGATATAATTTCTTTAAAGATTATAATTTCCAAAATTGTCCACCTAATTTGTGGAAATCCCTCACTACATCACCCACACATCGCGCGTTGTGACATAACTGAGCACAGACACTGCTGAACCGAATTGTTGGGAGAGTTCCAGAAAGCAGTGAATATAAAAAAACGTCGAGCTCTACCAGTTACAGCGGCTCCTAGGCCAGGATCGCTGCGGTAAAACTTCCAGTCTCCTATCAAAATAACTTACACCAGTAAACGAAAAATCCAGAATCGAGGAACTAAGAGAGAATGGACTTATTATATAGGTTATTAAAAATGTCAGAAAACTTTTTTAATTAAGTTTACATGCGAATAAAAGCACAATTTTATTCAGGGAAGAATGAAATTTATGTAGAAAGCATTACAAAATGTATATGGAACCGCCATTTTTTCTTCAATCATCAATAATCTCTGCACATTAGAGGCAAATTTTATTGCAGCAATAGTAATGCTGAATAAAACTAATCTGTTTGTCACGCAAGAGGTCCGCAGGTCTAGTTACAGTAACACAATTTCTGAAGTTTGGTTTTTATCGAGGTTCTCCGTTACCCATTATAGCCCTAAGACTTAGTAGTGTAGGCCTAATAGTTCACATAATGGTGGACAAAGCGCTATGAGTTCAGCCTAACCCTTTACGGTTAAAATGATGGGACTAATTTGCAGAGAGAAAACATTCTAAGGAAAACTTTTGTATTGTATTGTATTGTATTTATTAACATTCCATGGTATTCATACATGCTTCACAGCTAGAATATGGAACAAGTCAAAAAACTTAATACTATTATAAAATTTTAATTTATAGTCATAGTCTAGATGAAATATATATATATAGACGAGATTTACAATATAGTCTACTAGAACAACACAAAGTTTTAGCATTAATTTCATGAAGTGTTATTGAATGTCATGAATTCACCTACAGAATAGAAGGCGTGAGAAATTAGGGACTTCTTTAATTTGCCCCTAAATAATTTTATGTTTTGAGTTTCATTTTTTATATCGATACGGAGGCTATTAAAATTTTACTGCCATATAACGCACTCCTTTTGATAGCACGATAGACTTGCCGATGGAGTATGAAAGTCATTTTTTGACGTGTATTTATGCTATGAACTGTTGAATTAGTTACAAAGTTTTCACGATTACATACGAGGAAGATTATTAATGAAAAGATATACTGACAAGCCATGGGCATTATTTGTAGTTTTTTTTTAAATAGCCCTACACGATTCCCTAGATTTGGCACCTACTATTATTCTAATTACTCGTTTTTGTAATAGAGAGAGACACACAGGGAGAAGCATAGAGAAAAGCACAATACATCATGCAAGAAAACCTTGGATAGCATTTTGTTTGTAGTATCAAAATAATTGTCGCCAAAGCAACAGAAATAAAACAATTGAAAAGAATCATGACGTTGAAGTCCAATGTTTGTGAATAAAATTTGTTTGAATTTTTTAAATGTATAACACATTTTGAACAATCCTTCTGCAATTCCAAACTGAGTCTCGACTTTTCGATAACCATACACCATACCAGTGACATAATATATTTCAATGCTGGACATACAGATTAAAATTCTGGCAAGTCTCGTACGGAATTTGTGATGTGCAAAGACCGAGTAAATCCGCTTCTTCTGTTAGTCGCTGTAGTAAACTCTCGATAAATCAGGTTAATGAATGAAGTAAATGAACGAATTTTCTAAGAAAAAATACAGAAATCCAATTTCACAGTAAATGGAATTCTATTAGATCCACAAACTTCATGGTAAATTCTCCAATCTCGAACTAACATATAATCGTTTCATTATTGCAACTACCTCCTCCCCCCACTCCCACGTTTTTCAACGAGGACACACGTAAACGTAAAACCAGATACAACTTATCTATCCGGCAACAGTAATGGATAAGTTACGGTAATTGCTTGCGTTACATGTAGGGTTGCCAAGAATTAGTTCAAGGAAATCGGGACAAATTGTTAAATTTACTGATACACCGATCTTCATATACGTACTACACAGGAAGGAGATAACACACGTCATGAGAACTGAAAGTCACTTTTTAACTATTTGTAGCTGATAACTGATAACTTATTTATTTTAATGAGATATTCAAACACGTACGTGTACAATGTATATTTTTATAATTAAAAGAATATATTTAATACTTTACGCTTTTAAGCTATCCGTAATTTTGTTACATAATCTACTAACAGAACATAAACTATATGTTCTTATTTTAAAACATAAAATTCAGTACCAATGTCCTACTTTTATGAAAGTATGCAGATGTTCTACTTTAAAACGAATATAAGAAATAAATCGATAAAAACATTGTATTATTACGTCATTCATCATAGTGAAGAAAGCAAACATGTACAGTATTTTCCTTCTCAAAACCTATCTTTTATTAATTTCCTCTAAAACGACATTTTATTTATTTTTTATTTATTTTGAGCGGACATCGTTTGAAGCTAAAAGAAAAAAGCAGATTTCTCGGACGTCTGGCATTCTTAACTGCAAATAAATCGTAATAAAAGCTTATCATAAACTGAACGTAGGCGTAGCTTCATTGCGTTCACAAGCTCTATACTCTTCGCTTTGGAAAGTTCATAAAAAGAGGGAACGCACAAATAGTCTTTACATCGAATGATACACATACGAAAAAGCTAAAGTTTATTCCAGTATGAAAACTCTGTATAGTGTTATTTTCCACAAAAGATTACTGTCATGGGATCTCTATAGTGGAATGTGTCCGATGAAATAAATAATCATAATTAACAATGGTAATGTTCGCCAAATCGGTAACTACTTATCCCTGCTGCGAAATTATATCCGAAATTAAAAGTCACGGTAGCTAACATTATAAAAACAATTTAACAGTCAGACGGGTAATTCTACAGTATAACTAAGACCAAGGAGGTACTATTTTTTTTCTTTAAGAATTGTTTTCTACGAATAATATAGAACAGAGTCCTAAGCACGTGATTTAACTTTCCGGCACCCAATACTTTCCACAGAATTTAATATCCACGAAATAGCTATTAATAAACAAACATCCCCAATTCGATTAGATAACGCAGTAATTATTCCTGCGTTATAAGACTTAACATTTTGATAATAAATAATTAAACAATAAGAAACCACAACAATTCACCTCTTGTACGTAGTAATGAATGAATGAATGAATGAATGAATGAATCGCAGGCATATTGTCCACATCAGACGTTACGAGCGATCAAATCACCATTTAAATTTAAAACACGATTATAGAATGCCCTTCGACAATAATCTTTATCATCACTGGCAATAAAAATGTTTTCTTGCCGGTACGGTATAGGTCCCAAAACACCCATTGTCCAGAAATTTGCATCTCCAGTGGCACTAAAAATACTTTCTTACTGGTGTGGTCAAAGCCCCGCACACACTGATCAGAAATTTATACCTGAACCTCTCGAGCAAACTTCAGGCCGTGTCTCAAAGTCACATTTACAGTTGAACTACACACTATGGAGCTTTGGACCTGTATACTGGAATCGTGGCCTTCTTCATAGTGTTTTTTTTTTTCTGGAAACCATGACATTACGGCATACCACTAAATTAAGAAGTCAGTGTCCTAATGCAGTTTCATTACGAGTAATCAGCTATTATTGTTTGGAAATTTTAATTATGCGATGATGAAAGTACAGTTCATGAAACTGTGTCTGTGTTTAATGCCTACCCACTTCACTTGCATGATTCGGTTCCGCATTCTGCGAATAGATGGCAGGACTGTGACCCATTTTAAAGTTGCACAAAA
Source organism: Periplaneta americana (assembly GCA_025594305.2). Classification (NCBI taxonomy): domain Eukaryota; kingdom Metazoa; phylum Arthropoda; class Insecta; order Blattodea; family Blattidae; genus Periplaneta; species Periplaneta americana. The sequence goes on along the minus strand of JAJSOF020000019.1, from coordinate 125,998,450 downwards.
CTTAAGCAGGCCATGATATGCGTGATGTGTATCTGTGAAGAGTTATGTTGTGTACTAGGGTGAGTGTATGTGTAAGTGTAGTGTAGGGAATAGGTGAGGATGATGGTGAGGAAGGGAGAAGGGGAAACCCGGTGCCGCCACGTAGCCTACTCCTGTCGAATAGCACCAAGGGAACCGCCAGGTTTAACGTCCCCATCCGATGGACGAATCACTATCAACAGTGACATATGCCTTCTCTTCATATGCACTGCGGAGAGATTTGGGATTTAATGAACTTGATTCTCAGGTTTATGAACTGAATGGTAGTTTAAAAAAAAAAAAAAGTAGAAAAGCGTAGAAATGTAAAAATTGTCAAAAAGATATTTATCAAAATTACGTTTGGTAACAACAATCTAAATACGTGAAAAAGATAAGGGCCTGAAACGTTACAATACTTAAAAAATATAAAGCAGGCACTAACAATGTCAATGTTCAAAGTTAACGTGTTATTCTACATTGTACTTACATTTTATTTCCAAAGCATCTTCATATTTCATAACTCCAATTTGTTGCTAATGAGGTATTCACGTTTGTTTAGTGTAGATGTAAACAATCAAGCAAGCATTTTCGTTTTACTAGCTACTACGGACTTGATTGCTATGCTTTGGATCTAGCTTCTGACGTCACATCCGGCTATTTAGTAAACAATCTATTTCACTTCAGTTGTAAATGTAGCTTTGAAACACGGCCTAAATAGCCGGATGTGACGTCAGAAGTCATGATCCAAAGCTATATAATGCATTGCAATCAAGTCCGTGGTAGCTAGTAAATGAAAATGTTTGCTTGGCTGATACTTGTACACTAAACAAACAAATTGGAGCTACGAAATCTGAAGATGTTTTGGAAGCAGAATGTAGAATAACACGGAAACTTTCAATATTGACATTGTTAGTACCGGTACCTACTTTATATTTGGCTACACTAGCGCTGAGATAGTTCCCTTCGCAGTCTATTCTGTTTGTACAGCTTGCATATACGAATCTGTGACAGGTTAGATTTGATGAAGAATGGGTGGAACGGAGAAAAATTCTCTCCGGCACCGGGATTTTCTCCGTTCCACCCATCCTTGATCATATGATGACGCAGAATTTCTGCCTGGAAATATCATATGTATTTCGGCACACCGTAATATGATATGCGAAAATAATCACTTAGTGATTTAAGACGGCGTTCATTCGGTCGGATCCCGGTCACTTAGTCACTCGTAATGAGTGCACCTCTGCACATTAATGTGTTGGACATTCTGCCACTGTCACACACCTGTCACGCAGTGCATGAGGGTTGGCCACTAGAGGGAACCTAAGATGTGAAACTTAAACTGAGAGGATTCAATCCGACATCGGGGTGGGAATCCGGTATGGCTTAGTCGATAGAACGTCAGCACGTAGAGCTGAAAACCCGGGTTCAAATCCTGATGCCGGAGAGAATTTTTCTCCGTTCCACCCATCCTTCATCATATGATGGCGCAGAATTTCTGCATGGAAATATCATATGTACATCGTAATACAATAAAATAGGTTAGGTTAGGTTAAGCTTTTGTTATGCCTTGTATAACGATCAACTGCATCTCAACAAAAAAAAAAAAAAAAAAAAAAAAAAAAAAAAAAAAAAATCCGCATAAATTCAACGATTTCCACTTCCGAAATCACCGGAACTACCTCAACCAGAAGTCTGCATCGGACGTTTTCGCTCGAGCGCCAAGTAAAGCATAATCCGATAGGTAGCGCACATGCATGATGGGTAAAATTGTCGCGAGCGATAAATCCTCGAACGGTATAGGCCGAGCGTTAGACATTCGTTTTTGTTACAGTGATGAATCTAGTAACATCATAGATGTTTATGATTTCAAAACTTTGCAGTGTTTAACTAACCTCTCCATAGTACAACTACAAAACTTGCTTTAAAATGTAATATAAATGTTGTAGGTAAATGTCCCACCCCAACAGGAGTGATTTTGTTTTTACCACATCTGATAGATGTTATTGGATGTAAATGTAATTATTATAAACGGAGAACACAATCACGATAATGCAAGAACTGTAACAAGTTTTCTAGTAATAATAATAATCTCTAATAATTAGTGAATCAATCTTTACTTCTGTAACAGTTGTGCAGCATGATTATTCGTTTTATTGTATTTTCTGTGACGTTATCTCTGTACTAATATTGTTAGTAATCTACCGCTATATCAATAATATTTTGTAAAACGTTTCTACACTGTCGCAGTATATAGGCAGAACATTATGTATGGACCCATCATATTATATATGTGGTAAATAAAATATTGAATAATTATTAATTAGCAATAATAACTGTATATCGAAGTTTTTCATACTATTTTTTGTATAACTTCATTTACTGTTTTGGTACGTTCCATTAAACGTTTGTCATATACGCAGAAAATAAAGTGGCCTTAGTTTTACCGTGTGAGCAAAACATATGTGTATCTTATCTGTCGCCTTCCATACAAGATAAGACATGTCGGTGAGATGATCTTGTACTGTGCTTCTATTTATTACGAGCGTATCACGACCGATCTTATCTCACTCGAGGGTGCGACATTCGACCGAAGCGATTTAACTCCAATGCAGCACTCTGACCTCAACGCTAGTTTCACACCATATTTTATTTCACACTTTAAGAACCATCTAGCAGTGGTACGCGTACCGTAGATTGAGAACCGCTGTTCTCTACTATTCATAGTATGCGATTGTTAAAGAATAAATCGTGTCTTCTTTGGTCTAATTCTTCTGTAGAATTGCCATAATGGCATTAGTCTTCTGCCTGATCACTCACTCACAAAACACTATTAATTAACAATCACTGGTGTCTGGTCCTAGCGGCGCGCAAAGTACGTTAATAGACTGAGTTCTATGACCTTAATAATCTTTATACATTGACATAAAATTCACAGCTTATGTAACAACGAAGTCTGCCCACCTGGAAGTCTGCCCAGCAGTAGCGACTGAAACCTGCAGTGCCGCCAAATGAAGAGCTAGACTGTTATGGCTTAAATGCCAAACGGAAACCAACCTACCACATAGCTAAATGTTGCTAATAATCTTCATTCAAACAAGAGTAACACAAACTGCAAAACACGCCCACTATTAAAGTCGGCAACTGGGACCGATTTTCTCACCTTGGCTAGTATCTGGCGTAGTAACAGAAGGATCTCCCTGCACAGCTCGCAGCCGCAGTTCGCAGCCGTGGTCACTGAACCTGGCTGTTCCAGATGCATGTTGCAGACGGTAGTAATTGACAGGCACTAAGTGCAGGACGTTCGTTACCGGTAGGAATGCGAACTCTGATGTTGCACTAGAGATGTGACAGGGGCCCGACGAGCTAGGAATACGGTCTGAAGAGCGAGTGGTCTCATGCCGGCGATACGACCGAACCTGCTAAGTAACAGCGCGAGACTGCCACACGTGATACCGACCGGGTCCGTCTGCGGTCCTGCCGCACGACCTTTGTGACTGCAGCACTCGTATGGTTGCGTAAGCCCCTTAACGCACGCTTATCAGGTGGCCTGGAGCATTGGAATATCCAAGAAGCTTAACAACCAGTTCTCTACGTTAAACATACACGGTATATGTCCATGGTAATCGCAAATATTACCTAGATATAGGTATAGCGTCCCGTTGTCCCGTATTTTAAAGGTAAAAGGCAAAGGTATCCCCGTAACATGCCATGAAGGCACTTGGGGGGCATGGAGGTAGAGCCCCATGCTTTCCATGACCTCGGCACTAGAATGAGGTGGTGTGGTCGGCACCACGCTCTGACCGCCTTTTACCCCCGGGAAAGACCCGGCTGAGTGAACCTCGGGGCCGTTCTGAAAGTTTGGCAACGAGAAAAAATCCTGTCACCACCTGGGATCGAACCCCGGACCTTTCAGTCCGTAGTCAGCTGCTCTACCAACTGAGCTACCCGGCCGCCCTAAGGTAAAGGTATCCCCGTAACATGCACTTGGGGGCCATGGAGGTAGAGCCCCATGCTTTCCATGACCTCGGCACTAGAATGAGGTGGTGTGGTCGGCACCACGCTCTGACCGCCTTTTACCCCGGGAAAGACCCGGCTGAGTGAACCTCGGGGCCGTTCTGAAAGTTTGGCAACGAGAAAAATCCTGTCACCACCTGGGATCGAACCCCGGACCTTTCAGTCAGCTGCTCTACCAGCTGAGCTACCCGGCCGCCCTAAGGTAAAGGTATCCAGGTATCCCCGTAACATGCCATGAAGGCACTTGGGGGCATGGAGGTAGAGCCCCATGCTTTCCATGACCTCGGCACTAGAATGAGGTGGTGTGGTCGGCACCACGCTCTGACCGCCTTTTACCCCCGGGAAAGACCCGGCTGAGTGAACCTCGGGGCCGTTCTGAAAGTTTGGCAACGAGAAAAAATCCTGTCCTGGGATCGAACCCCGGACCTTTCAGTCCGTAGCCAGCTGCTCTACCAACTGAGCTACCCGGCCGCCCTAAGGTAAAGGTATCCCCGTAACATACCATGAAGGCACTTGGGGGCCATGGAGGTAGAGCCCCATGCTTTCCATGACCTCGGCACTAGAATGAGGTGGTGTGGTCGGCACCACGCTCTGACCGCCTTTTACCCCCGGGAAAGACCCGGTACTCAATTTTATAGGAGGCTGAGTGAACCTCGGGGCCGTTCTGAAAGTTTGGCAACGAGAAAAAATCCTGTCACCACCTGGGATCGAACCCCGGACCTTCCAGTCCGTAGCCAGCTGCTCTACCAACTGAGCTACCTGTCCCGTATTTTAGAGTTCTAAATTGAACTTTTCCGTTTTTCTTTTTTTCAATTTAGAACTGTCCCGTATTTTAGAGTTCTAAATTGAAAAAAAAGAAAAACGGAAAAGTTACAATGTCTATTCCATATTACAAATTACAAGCATCGCACTTCATCATTGTAGGTGACTGTAGATGAACTATTATGAAACAATATCTATACTAATAATAAATCTGTAGCCAAAATTTTTCTGGTGATTTTCGATTTTCCAAAAATAATTGGTGTTAACATGTATAATTAACCATCCTGAAACCGAAAATAGCTTCTTTTTTTTTAATTTTTGTTTGTATGTCTGTCTGGATGTTTGTTACCTTTTCACGCGATAATGGCTGAACCGATTTATATGAAAATTGTAATATAAATTAAGTTCGTTGTAACTTAGATTTTAGGTATATGGCATTCAAAATACTTTATTTAAAATAAATTAAATAAATCGAAATATCTCGCTTATTATTGATTTTCATGAAAAATATTAAATAACAAAAGTTTCTTTAAAATTAATTTCCGATAAGTTTTATTCTATACAAAATTTTGATAGAACTGATATTTAATGAGATAAATGTGTTTTAAAATTCAATAACAACGCCATCTAAGGTGCTGTACTGAAATAAAAACAAATGACTTCGTCTATAACGGCCCTTGGACAACAACAATCAAAAGATAGTAAACATAGTCTAAGAGAATGTTTCTGTGTTTGTATGAAGTAATATCGGAAGCTAATTAATTGTTTAATTATCATTTCACGATTGGAAAGTGTAGTTTCTCTAGATGAACATAATTCTACAATGTTATTACAGTAACTTCTGAAACATATAGCAAGTAATATAAAGTATACACATTAAAACTAAATGATATGTCAATCTTCATTAAACTATGGTTGCATGTAATAACAATTAAGAAACATGTTAAAGGAATTGTCATTGCACCAAATGATTGCTCTCTGGACCAAAATGACCGCATTTTAATTATTTAAATACAATTTAAATTAAGTAACATATTAAACGATTTATCCTTATATCAAACACGAATGTTCCTTGGATCAAACGTCCTATTTTAATTATGTAATTACTTTATATTTATTTCTAACGGGTGCAGCGGAGCGCACGGGTACAGCTAGTTATTAATATTTTAATAGTTTACAATTCATTTTGATTTTCAGATTAAATGCTCAATCATATGATTTATCAATTTGCAGATTTTATTATTTGCTAATACATCTTGAAAAAGAGATTCATGAACGTTTTCGCCTGTATGGCATCATCAGATGTTCAAAAATTTGACGAAATCTAAACATAAGTCCATTAAGTTGTACACAGTGATATGCATAACAGGTTCAATGATTAATCATGAGTTTTATGTAATGAAAACCTATAATGGAAAAGAGTTTAATTTTGAATAACTTGTCTAATTTTGTAGATTTGCCGAAAATTAAAATGTGATTATGAAATGTGAATATTAATACGTATAACTCATGTTACATTTTTGTTAGATGTCACTTATTGTATAAATAAAATTGTTAAAATTGGTGAGATAAAATGTAAAATATATAAAATACGTGCTTTATGTCTATGTGAGAGAAATCACATAGTGTTATGTAAACTATTACTGATGTAGTTAAATGGTGTGTGTTATATGCAACACATTTGTCGGAATATTCTATAGTGGACAATAGATTGTCCTTAACATACAAAATTAACTCTAAAATATATACATTTATTAGTCATGTTTTTGTTTTTCACAAATAATGGTTTACAATGTTCATTAAAAGCTGCATTTGATATAATTCTTATGACCCTTTTTTGAAGCAATACGACCCTACTTATAAAAATACTGTTGCCCCATAGCAATATTCCATAGATAAGAGTACTTTGAAAGTAAGCAAAATAAGCATCACGAATATAGTTTTCAGATACAACAGTTTTTAATCTCTTAAGGAGAAACAAAGTTCTTGAAAGTTTAGTAGAAATATGATCAATATGACTTTCCCATGTCAACTTGCAATCAATAATAATTCCTAACATATTAAACTGACTTTGTTCATGATCGGTCTTCTTAAGACTAAAAATCACACGTTCAGTTTTAGCTGGGTTCAACAAAAATACATTAAGTTATTAATTTCTCAAGGCGAGTGATGGTACCATCAAACGTTTAGATGACGTCTGGGTGGATCTTTTTAAAAGTACTGAAGGAGAACTCTCAAATTTGAAGAGGGTGGTCGAGTTCATTAAGCGTATCCCTGGAACAAATGATTATTGGAAAGATTTTCTCGCACGAACACTCTATGGACTTACTTACTTACTGGCTTTTAAGGAACCCGGAGGTTCATTGCCGCCCTTACATAAGCCCGCCATTGGCCCCTATCCTGAGCAAGATTAATTCAGTCTCTACCATCATATCCTACCTCCCTCAAATCCATTTTAATATTATCTTCCCATCTATGTCTCGGCCTCCCCAAAGGTCTTTTTCCCTCCGGCCTCCCCACTAACACTCTACATGCATTTCTGGATTCGCCCATACGTGCTACATGCCCTGCCCATCTCAAACGTCTGGATTTTATGTTCCTAATTATGTCAGGTGAAGTATACAATGCGTGCAGCTCTGCGTTGTGTAACTTTCTCCATTCTCTTGTAACTTCATCCCTCTTAGCCCCAAATATTTTCCTAAGAACCTTATTCTCAAAGACCCTTAATCTCTGTTCCTCTCTCAAAGTGAGAGTCCAATTTTTATTTCATAACAAGTTGTTTTTTACGGTGATTGGTTGTTAGCCCTTCGCCCAACCCCCAAGCTGGAGGACCACCCCTTATCGGCTGTCCACGACTGCTTATTCAATGTATTCACAGCTACCCTCCATATCTGGAGGCCGTCTCCTCTATCCGCAACCTGAGGACGCGCCATGCCGTGGTGATAGGGACCCACAATACATGGACTGATGAGAAAAATAAATTGTCTGTAAAAATAGTAAAATTAATGCTTGTTGTAAAATCATTCTTCAGTGAGGACTGTGTTGCTTTTCATGACATGATTCTACAAAATAAACAATTGGTAAGTGAAATTCATTCTTCGGAGAAATATTCCAAGGCCAAGGCGGATTGATTTATAAGTAAATTGTCACCTGAGTAACTTAGTGTATTTTGTAGCTTTTCTGTAATAACTTAGTAAAAACAATTTGAAAGCAACTTACATAAGGAAGCTTAAACTTAATGCAAATATTCTCCCTAACAATTTTGTTTACTATTTCTTTACTTACCCTTAGTAAAGTGTTTGTGTAGTAAACATTACTACACACACACTTCGAAAGATTGGCATATTTGATGGGTGCACATATTAAACTTACTTGTTAGTAATATCTGAGAAATTTCCCGTATTTTTTTTTCAGTATGTCTGGGAACCCAACCTATAAATAATTTAACAACCGGTTCGTCCGAACCGAACCGGTGCGAACCGGCCGAATACCACACTGGTCTTGAGATACAGCAGGCCTATATATGATCCTGGAACATCGTCTTCCTGACAAATATTAATACGTTCATCCCAAAAATCCTGCACAATAGCGATTCCCAAACTTTCCAGTTTTACGCCCTCTTGTCACCCAATCAGTAGGCCTATTACTACGGCTTTTAGAGAACCCGGAGGTTCATTGCCGCCCTCACATAAGCCCGCCATCGATCCCTATCCTGAACAAGATTAATCCAGTTTCTACCATCATATCTCACCTCCATCAAATCCATTTTAATATTATCCTCCCATCTACGTCTCGGCCTCCCCAAAGGTCTTTTTGCCTCCCAACTAACACTCTATATGCATTTCTGGATTCGCCCATACGTGCTAAAGTAGCCTCGTTTAATTATTAGGCAGCGGCATTCCTTTTAAGATTTGTAGGTCTTTATTGCATGCACCGATAATAAAATGAAAATGCGACGTTGTCACGTCTTGTTTGTTGCTGCTATATATTAATATAACATGGATATGGGCTAGGCTTAATTGCTCAAAGCATGAGTTAATTAGAAGATTATTTATATTATTTAGATTATTTATTTTAAATTAATTATTTAAAGAAGTAATTAAATGTTTCTCCATAAGGAAAACCGGAAAGTTTGACTTTTTGTAATAATTCTTTTATTGTTAAGGATTGGCCCTTATTGTAAGAACTATATATTTCACGGCGAATGTAATCACACGTAAAACCATCTACTTTATTAAATTTTGTGACTTTGTGTCCACGCTTTTTAGGTGTCTTAGGTCCCTTTTTTACAATTTTACTTACAGTATTTCTATTTAATTAAAGAATTTTAGATGTCTCCGAAATTTTTCCTTGACATAAATTGTTTTTCAGAACATACGTGCGAGCATTGCACACAAACGTTTGACACTGCTTACATAATTTTGGTCTAGCTTTTGAATTTGAATTGTTATTTAACTCTGATATATTATTATTATTATCATTATTATTATTATTATTATTATTATTACCATCGTCGTTATTGACGTTCATGGGTATCGGTTCCGACACTTCACTCGCTTCCCACGGCCTCCACATTTTTATTATACACTGAACTGTGATATAATTAATTTTCACTGTGAACTAGAACAAGACACACTGCTAAAATTTGCAACTGCGCGTGGAGTATTGGAGCGGCCTTCAAAAGACTTGACGACGACAATGGACAGCGACATAATTAAAATTATTGAAACTACAAAGCTTCCGTCCTCTTTGACACCGCTAGCCTACTAATTGAACGTGGCTACTTTACATGCCCTGCCCATCTCAAACGTCTGGATTTAATGTTCCTAATTATGTCAGGTGAATAATAGCTACAATGCGTGCAGTTCTGCATTGTGTAACTTCCTCCATTCTCTTGTTACTTCATCCCTCTTAGCCCCAAAAATTTTTCTAAGCACCTTATTCTCGAACACCCTTAACCTCTGTTCCTCTCTCAAAGTGAGAGTGAGAACAATTGATAATATAACTGTTCTATAAATTCAGAATTTTTTTATTACATCTATGCGAGAGATAGTAAATATCAATACCTTAAAAACAACATATTTTGCATACTTCCATTCGGTAATGAGTTTTGGAATAATATCCTGGGGAAATTCTTCAGATAGTAACAGTATATTCCTACTACAAAAAGAGTAACTAGAATAATAGTATTAGTAGGTGCCAAATCTTGGGATCGTGTAGGACCATTTAAAAAAATACAAATAATGTCCATGGCTTGTCAGTATAATAAACTTCGTCGTATGTAATCGTGAAAACGTTGTAACTAATTCAACAATTCATAACATAAATACGCGTCAAAAATGACTTTCAATACTCCATCGGCAAGTCTGTCGTGCTAACAGGTGTGCGTTATATGGCAATAAACTTTTTTAACAGCCTCTCTATGGATATAAAAAATCAAACTCAAAATATAAGATTATTTAGGACCAAATTAAAGAAGTACTTAATTTCTCACGCCTTCTATTCTGTAGGTGAATTTATGACATTGAACAACGCTTTATGAATATTTGTTTTGTGTTAAGTATTGATAGTAAACCTTTGTGGTACAATAGTAGACTATATTGTAAAACTCTTCTATATATATTTCAACTAGACTGTGACTATAATTAAGATTTTATAGTATTATTAAGATTTTTTCCTACATGTTCCATATTCTACCTGTTAAGCGATGAACGAAAATGAAAATAAATACGCCTACAATACAATAGAATACAATACAATACAACACAACACAACACAACACAATACAATATAAGCATTGAGTTATCATAGTAACAAATTTGTTTAAAAGTGATCGTTTATTGCCAATTTAATCTGCAGACGGTGTCTTATCACTTCATGTTTGTGAAAAGAAATCGTTTTTATCTCAGAAAGTCGTAATGGACTCAATATTATTACGTCAGTGGGAGGAGTTTTCAGCGACCTTTCGATGGTTTCGTACTCGCAATATTTCATTTGGCTCATGAATTTTGAGCTCTTTCCATAAACATCTAACTTTTTTTTTTTTTTTTTTTTTTTTTTTTTTTTTTTTTTTTTTTTAAGAAATTGGTTCCTATGCTGACAGAAGTTATACTTGCCTACATTTTACACAGAAAACATAGAATTAAGGCGGTGAGATCCATTACTGTAATTTTATCGTCTCTGAACAGCATCAAGGGTGCTATGCATAGACATTTCGCTAGCCCGCGCTACGAGCGTGCTAAACTAGCCCCGGCTATCGACTGATTACTTGTACAGGATTCATATCATATCATATCATATCATATCATATCATATCATATCATATCATATCATATCATATCATATCATCGCTAACACTGGTTTATGAATACGAAAAACGTTAGTTCCCTGATCATCCACCGGAAGCCCGGGCTAAGAATGTCTATGAATATGGCCCCAAAAGTTGAACTCTTTTAGTGCCGGCCATATTTATATAGCATGTGCCAAGCATAAACTGCTGAAAATTAAGACGTTCCTTTAAAAATTGTACAGATCACAATAAATGATTATTATTCCACTTATACGTTAGACCTCTGAAACATAACTTTCACATATGCAACAAATGCTAGATATCAATCAATCATGACAGTCTACATCGATAATTGTGGATTATAATATTTATATCATCGCTCAGAAATTAGTTCGTCTTCCTATCGATCAGGTATAACAAACATGCATGCAGTGAAAACAACCGCTAGATTCAAACAACAAAATGGCGTATGAAAGATTTCACTACGAAACAAATAAATTAATTTGAGAGAGTAAGCCTCAGAACAACGAAATTAATAAAAAGTATTATTACATAGCCTATTATATTGGGTTATTTATTACAATCTCCAGCACCACATTTAATTTATATTTTGTATGTGACAGGCACAAGATCATAGTTGCAGTGACCAACGCTGTGAGATAAGGTATAATCACTGCCTGCTGGTTCGCATCTCATGCCTGCCACCACGGCCTGTTCAATCAGCTATAAGATGCGATCCAGCAGGCAGGGATATAATTTATTGTTAAGTATTGAAATAGCCACTAATAAGCACAACTCGTAATTTTGAACTTCCATACATAAATCAGCCAGTGACTTTAAGTTCAAAATCATTCGTAACATTTATATTATGACAAAGCTGCGATTTCCGCCTCCTTCCTTTAAGGCTATATCCGTAATATGAAATTCGTCTACGCTTTTAAATTTTTCACTTCATAATTAGGCCTACTGGACAAAATCTTGTATCTAAAGTTATTATTTTTCAAAACTCCAATTTAAAATCTAAATAATCTTATGTTTAAAATCATTATTTTGTACATGCTAAACCCGAGTCTTGAAAATGCATACAGTCATAAAAACACTCATCTGTAAACAACAATACAAATTTTGATAGAGCTTCATCACATAATTTGGCACTTATTTAAGTTTTACAAAAACATTATTTTCTCTCGTTTTACGGACAGTACACTTATTACATAGTCTCCTGACATTAAGAGAGTTAAGAAAAACGGATGAACTTCAATATCGTCCCACACCACACACGGAAAAAAACTTAAATCATTGAAAACAAACAACCTCAAAATTGTAACACACCACTCTAGACACACTATGTGTGATCACTGCGAAAGTTTTAGACTTAATAGCTAACAGTTCCGTACAGTACACAACATTCCATACTGGATAATTAGCAAAGAAATATCTTTAGCACGACTTGTGGCTTGTGGAATATTCCAAACACCGTCCTCCATACCTCTGAGAGCGAGTCCTTGTACAGTATACTCGATTAGTCATGGCCTACTGTTCCAAATAAAAACAATTAACAATCGCTACTGATATGTGAGTCTAAGAACCTCATAAAATGCAAGATTAAAATATGAAGAAATTAGCAATTAAAATACGATCAGATCATTTGGTCCAGGGAACATCCATTTTTGGTGCAAAGATAATTCGTTTAACATGTTTCTTTTGTAACTGTATTTAAATAATTAAAATACGACAATTTTATTCGAGGGAGCATATTTTTGGTGCAAGAAGAAATCCTTTAACACGTTTATTAATTGTTATTGTATCCAAATAATTAAAATACGATCATTTGGTCCAGGGAGCATCCGATTTTGGTGCAACGATAATGCGTTTAACATGTTTCTCAATATACTTAAATAATTAAACTATGATCATACATTTTGATGCAAGGATAATTCCTTTAATATGTTTCCTGACTGCTAAAGTAACCAAATAATTAAAATACGATCATTTTGTCCAGGGAGGATCAAATTTTTGTGCAAGGATAATTCGTTTACCATGTTTCTACATTTGTTTTGAACACATTCTTTAATAAATCACTCCAAACCAATATGAATATAGCGTAGATTGTGTACATAATTTTTTTGTGTTGGCGTAAATAATTTAAGTAAATAAAAATAAATGAAAATTAACATGGCACAAGAACATTATTTTAAGAACTACAGGAAAAAAATGTGGAAGTGATAAAAAAGTGTACCTTACGGAATAATTAATACTCAATATGTGCGGCGTATGTATTTGTGAAGTTATTCCATCTATCGCTTTCATTTGATCAAGAAATAACGCAACGCAAATAACATATCAGTTCCACGTGTGATGTGGGAGGATAATGTACGAGCATTTACTGTAATAAATTATTAAAGGGGGAACAGAATTGGACTTCGGGTGAAAATTTTTATTTTTCCAATTTATTATATGGTTTTTCATCTTTGAAATGGTATATAACATATGACCATACTAAAATTGTATCTATTTAAATTTTTCGAATTTATAAGAACAGGTACAAAAGTTTCAATGCTCATTTTGTAAAAATGTTTATGGATTTTGAGCGGAAAATTACAATTTATTTTTCAAATTTATTCTTTGATTTTTCCTCTTTCAAATGGTAGCCTATATAACATATGAATATACTAAAATTGTATCCACTTCAAATTTTCTAATTTCTAAGAACATAAATACAAGTTTCAACGCTCATTTTTCAAAAGTTTACGGATTTTAGACGGAAAATTACAATTTACTTTTTTCAATTTATTCTTTGATTTTTCCTCTTTTAAATGGTATATAACATACGAATATAATAAAAATTGTATCCACTTCAATTTTTCTAATTTCTAAGAACAGGTATACAAGTTTCAACGCTCATTTTTCAAAAGTTTACGGATTTTGGGCGGAAAATTACAATTTATTTTTCCAATTTATTCCTTGATTTTTCCTCTTTAAAATGATATATAACATATGAATATACTAATATTGTATCCACTTCAATTTTTCTAATTTCTAAGAACAGGTATACAAGTTTCAACGCTCATTTTTAAAAAGTTTACGGATTTTGGGCGGAAAAATTACAATTTATTTTTTCAATTTATTCTTTGATTTTTCTCCTCTAAAATAGTATATCACATATTATGATATACTAAAATTATATCCACGTTGACTTTTCATTTTTCGGAGGAGTGGCCGTAGTCTGTGTTATTTTAACGCTCATTTTCCGCATGTTTAGTTTTTTTTTTTTTTTAACAGAAAGAACCTTTTCTCACCTTCTATTCAATCTATAAAGCTGAAATTTTAAGGAATTGTTATTTGGATGTTTTACACGTATACTGGAACTATTTTTAAAATGTATTAAAGTTTGGAGATGTTACTAGTGGAATGTACTGAAAATCGTCCAAAAATTATACGAATGGGGGAAAAATTATTTCTCAGTAAGGAAATAAATTAAAAAAAAAAAACTAGTGTTTCAACATAAAGCCAAGTTATGTGTACATGAGTTATATTAAAATCAGCTGTTTAGCTTCAACAGTTTTAGAGAAAATGTTCTTTATGTAAGACTTAATTGAACATTGTCAATATATTCATATTCATATTCTTCATTTGCCTGCAGGTACAAGAATACAAGAGGCCTCGTCAATGTGATAATATAAAAAACAATGCGTCAATATTTAAAATATTAGAAGAGTAAAAAATAATAAAATTTAACAAAAATACTACATCATTTTAAAAAAATTCATTCATATTATAAAAGGGATTATTTTGCAGCCATCTCTTAATCTGAAATTTAAATTGTTTCATTAAGTGCCTTTATATTTGTAGGTATCTTATTATATACTTTTATTGCATTAATTACATAGCTTGATTGTGTTTTTTGCAACCTGACATGTGGTGCATTTTTAATTAATTTATTTATTTTATTTATTTATTTATTTAATAATAACATATACATAAAAACGTTACATTAAAATACCCCGAAAGAGCAAAGCTCGTGTTCGGGGACAGTTCCGTTACATAGATACACATACTTTGTAGACAAAATACTTAAGAAAAAAGCTCACATAAAGATTATAATAAAATTAGTAAATAATAATACTAGTAATAACTGACTGAAAAAAGAGACGATGTTTAGATTGATGGATTAATATTAAATTATTATTAGTAGTATAATTAGTGCAGGTCATGTTGATATAGTAACCAAGATAAAATAGAAAAATACACTTAGGATAGAAATAAACTTGTTTTACAATACATGGTACATAATATATATACAGGAAGTCTGTCATATAAATTTTTAATTCTGGATCTGAAAATTTCATTGCTTAAAGTAGTCAATTCTGGATGAAATTTTATTATCGAATTATATAGACGTGGACCATAATTTGTACTGTGTAGTAAAGCAGCAGATGTGAAATATTTAGGTTCAACTAATTTAAGAATTTCATTTCGTCTCGTATTATGAGCATGTGATCATTATTTCTTGTTTCATAGCGATGCAGATCTACTATACTTGTATAATTAGTAATCTTGTTTACATACATTGAAAGTTCAAAAATATATAGATTGTAGACTGTCATAATCTTTTCAATTCTCTGTCCCCTTAATGGAAATTTACTTACGTTAACTTTTTTTTTTTCAAGAAGCAAAGCAATAGCTATATTAGAACTTCTAGTGAATAGTATTTAAGGAATAGACAGAGGATATAATAAGCAAAAAAAAAAAAAAGAATAGAACGTACTCGTAGTTGTATTGGAACGTAAGCTACGACAAAATTAAATATACAGCCCAGTTATATTTCCACAACTTTCGCTTGGCTTAACAACTAACTTCTTAATATCAATTGAGAGATTCCGTGCAGAGTACAAGTGGCACAGGGTCAAGAAGAAAGTTCACTCCCTACATTGTGTAACAGACGATGTTCTCACCATCTACAACAGCTGAGATACGTCCTCTCCCACTCTGACTAAAAATATCGCAAAGAATAGGCTAAAACGATCACAAATGATCTCACGGTTTGCAGGAAAAGTTGCGGAGGGTCACTAAAATATCTGCTTTTTCTTAATAAGCTATTTACTGACGTTGTATCAACAACAAAGGTATCCACAGCGTCGGTGGGATTGGTGATAGCGAGAAAATATCTACGATTCGCCATGAGATTGGTTGAAATTCGCCTTACGGTTGGGGAAAACCTCGGTAAATAAATCCCAATCAAGAAATCAGCTCAAGAGATATTTGAATCCACATCCAAACGCAGCCTTCCGGTGGCACATAGCTTTTTGAAGAGAGTTGTGTCTGATTTCTTTAATTTCATTTATTAATTCTATGAAAGGAATAACAATTGGTGAAAGTGTGGTAATAGTAATATGCGTTACAAGAGCGGTATGTTGACGTTTTCATGTTCGAGGAAAAGATTGAAAAAGCGAAACGTAGTTGAGCTTTTTTAATTTCAGAGAACATGAAAATAAAAATACCACTCGTGTATCGTACATTATTTTGTGCGAAGATCGTTTATTACATACCTGAAAGAGGAATTTCTAATTAGTTGCAATGAAATCTCCATCTTGGTATCTGTTCAATGACGGCAACTTTGGAAAACAAATATATCTATCTTCAACATTGTTCCTATAAAATGTTTTCTATGTTTACTATACTCCAGCAGGCCGCGATATACGTGTCTTCCCCCCCCCCCCCAGTCTATAAATGCGAACTTAAAACAAACGGTAAGGTTATGTAATGATTTATTTTTCATTTTAATACTTTAAGAAAATTATTTATTTCTGCACATTGAAATTATAACAAAATTATTTATTTCTGCACATTGAAATTAATTGTCACATTTGTGCAGTTATTCAGAGTCACTGGAGCACCACCACCAGTTTTTTCTATTGTGAAACTTTTTTGCATGAATATTGATTTTCCAGTTTCCGTCGAAGTTGAAGCATTAGCACTATAGATGGCAGCATTTGATAAACCCTCCGTCTGGCAGGAAGTCGATGCACTGGAGACTGTGGTTGCAGTTTTTTCACGGCTTCCTTAATGTTACTTGCATTACAAATGCAGTAACTTTTGTGGTGTTGTAGAGTTTACTTAATTTTTCCAAATATTTAAAAACAATAATTAACAGTGCAATTTAGGTGAAACTGCAGTGGTAAGTTTCCAATTTATAATTATTACTATGTTGAACGTCTTTAAAAATAATATGTTAAAAGCCTAAAGCAGTAAAATGAATGTAGCGCTAAAGCGGTAAGAATAGGGAAATTGTTATGTGTGTTACTTTGGGAATACTGAATGTGGTATTTCACACTTACCGCGTATTGGTTTTGTGCGGAAAGCAAGCAAATACGCACGATCTCGCACAAACAAAATTGACAAAATCTGAAATAGTTCCGCTAATTCTCAACAGATGGACCTATTACTGGGACGGGTAAAAACTATTAGGAAAAATGTTGATCTAGATTAAGTATAAATTATTCTCATAATTGACAGTATCAACGGTTTACCGCTAAATCTAGTCTTTTTTTTTACAATTATTAGACGGGGATGATGAAATTTTGTATTCCATAATGAGGGTATATTTAGATAGGCTGAACTCTGTGAAAGTCTTAAAGGAATTTACATGTGAACGCAAGAAAAAATCATTATAAATGTGCTAATATTTAAATTGCAAACGCAGAACAAGTAAGCAAATTGTTACAAAGCTCAAATTTTGTGTAGACTTTCAGAAGTTAAGCATGTTAAAATGAGACCATTAGTATGATAACGATGTAAGAATTTCAAGTATTTTTTCACAATTATGAATTTTAATTAAAGTTATTTTTAATAATGAAGCAAAAAATAAGGATAACTAATCACAGAACCAATATTGTAATTATCTATTTTACATATTATTTTATTAACAACTATGAATAAAAAAATAAGCTAACATTATATGTTTTTAGATATGTACACTCTTATATGCAATTAAAAAAAATGTTTTCACTTACTTCGCAATAGTAAGTAAAGAGAAAACTATACACCTAAAAGTAACGTCTCATCCTTTGAAATAATCCTAAATGATCCATTGTAACGCTGTAAAAATCCATCAAATTATGTCTAACTTTCTGCGTATTTGGAGTTCACATATTAGTGTATTTATAATTATTCTTCATGTATGTATGCGTAAGTTCCCTTGAATTAAACTTGAGGCAAAAAAATTGGCATTTCAGTTAATCTATTTTCAGGTTTGATTCTGTGCCTAATTCTGAATACAGTTTGAGGAAAATAATTTATCCGTAAGTTTATTTACGTTGAATCTTAATATATAAAATTGAATGTGGGTTTGAATGTGGGTATGTATGTATGTATGTATGTATGTATGTATGTACGTATGTATGTATGTATGTATGTATGTATGTATGTATGTATGTATGTATGTATGT
The DNA here is from genome assembly GCA_025594305.2 of Periplaneta americana. Lineage (NCBI taxonomy): Eukaryota > Metazoa > Arthropoda > Insecta > Blattodea > Blattidae > Periplaneta > Periplaneta americana. The sequence continues at coordinate 125,979,919 of JAJSOF020000019.1, read as the reverse complement.
ATGTATGTATGTATGTATGTATGTATGTATGTATGTATGTATGTTCTCTATACAAATCTACACGCTTTGACCGATATGTGCCAAAGTTTGCACATTTAACCTTCATAACCAGGAGAAGAACACAAGATACATTAAAATTGTGCAAATGGAAGTTAGATTAATTAAATTTATAAAAAATAAAAATAAATAGATCAAATATTCATGTATTATATTAAAATGCAAAATCTTCTACAGTCAATTGTTCTTTATTATTGTCTGTTGTATTCAACATAGACTTTCACGAGGCCTTGGAAATTTTAACACGAAATTAAATTACATTGTTGTTACACATCATGAAGGCTAAAACTAGATAATTCATGCAATAAATATCTTTACGCAGTCCAGGACCGTGTTATGAATTCCTCGATGCAGTTTTGTAGATAGTGAGCAGACTGTTTTATACAACTGAATTCTAGAATTCTTTCAAACTACAAGGATTGCTACCTCATAATTTACTTAATATTGAATAGCCATAGTAGACCTACTATTGCGAAATATTGACTCACCAAAATTATGCACTAACAAGAATTTGTGTGAGTGGCAATATTAACTGGAAAAACGAAAGAAGATGATGTTTTTATCCCACGTATTGCTATTATAGCCATTCGATTTTAAGCAATTATTATAAGTTATAGTAATATTTGTGATAATATTATATATTATAATATTGCAATAATAATATAGAGCCTATTTTACTGTTACTGTTAACCCATCTCTTATTAATAAGTTATGGTCACTAATGACTTGGCTGTTTATAGAAAAATATGATTTTCTGTTGTGGTAGTGTTCTACATTGCCTTCTCCAGGAGAGTGAATTCTGATGAGTATAGTCTCCGTTACTGCAAAACACCCTGAAATCCATGTATTTGATAGAATCCATCCGTTATAGATTGTAGTTTGGCCTTGAAGGAAATTAAATATATTGTGGGCAGAAAGGCTTAATAATGCATAATGCCGTGGTACGATAAATATTATCATCAATCACAATGTTAAATATCTTAAATATCCCTGTAGCATAAGGTCTTAATGTTGTTAAAACTCTATTCATAGATGAGATGGAATTATTTCGATTAGTCAGTTCCTTTGGATATTAGTGGCAGTTTTTGGTCATATAAATATGGTTCGGCTATCCGTTATAGATTGTAGTTTGGCCTTGAAGGAAATTAAATATATTTGGGCAGAAAGGTCAATAATGCATAATGCCGTGGTACGATAAATATTATCATCAATCACAATGTTAAATATCTTAAATATCCCTGTAAATAATGTTGTTCATAGATGAGATGGAATTATTTTTGTTCCTTTTATTTAGTTTCATTCGTCTAGGGAGGAGAAAACATAAGTAAATATGGTTCGTTTTGGTTTTATTTAGTTTCCTTGCCGAGGTCTCCGATAAGTCTTAACAAACAGTTTATTTAGAAATAGACCAAAATTTAAAACCCGGGCAACGCCGGGTAATTTAAGCTAGTATAATATAAAAATAAGATACCAACATATTATATGATATGTAAGGCTCCTTAAAACCTCTAAAATCGGAAAACAATGAATAAGGATTAGAGATCGCATCATTGGCCGCATGCAACACAACGTGACAGCCACGCTGGGAAGTTGAGTTACAGACACGTGCAATGATTGCTATGGAAATGAGATGGGGCAGTATTAAGTCCGTCATAATAGACTTTGTATAATACGGATGCACGTGTTACAAATCACCCCTTACTGCGCACGGAATGTCGCAGCAAGTGACGAAACTCCTGCCTTTTTATTTTATATTCACTTCCTCATTGCACCAAATACGAGTATATATAAAAGGCACTGCGACGCTGCAAAAAACGATTTCGACATTTTCACGAAAATACACGTTTCCAGCATCAGTGATACATATAATTTATGATACTACCGTGAAATCTTTTTGGATCGAGTGTGGAATTTTGAGTTTCTCAAACCACACGCGAGCCAAAAAGACACTTCACGGTTATGTACCATACAATTTTTTTACAACAGACGTTAGGATGAAATAATAATAATAATAATAATAATAATAATAATAATAATAATAATAATAATAATAATTTTATTATCGTAATCCCCCGTGTAAGAGCAACTTTGTAATTAAAAACAAATGAATTACTGAAAAGAAGCATATAAATTATACAGGTTGATAGTTTGTTTTTGGACGCTAACATTTTTATGTGTGATCGTCGTTTGTTATTTGTCTATAGGTGTCATTCTTTTGTTATTATTCTTATTTGTCGAGAGGTATTATTATTCGGAGGCGATTGTGAAAATGTTGTAATAATAGTACATTGTGCAACGAGCCTATAATGATAGTAATTGAGACGCATGTATGGATATTTATGAAACGAGCGCAAGCGAGTTTCATAATATTCATACGAGCGTCTTAATTACCATTATACATAGGCAAGTTTCATACGACTTTTTATGCTCGACCAGATTTCTAACTTGAAATTATTCAGATACATACATTTTATTTGTATCTGACAAGATCGGAAGTGACCTTGTTCTAGGTCGTGAATTGTGAGATGTGCGCAGACGCGAAAGTATTGATTTTTTCCGAGGAACAATAATGTCATTGACCTTGATTAAACTTGATATAACCTTGATTATTGAATTCGACGTTGAAAAACGAGATGACAAATTGAATTTATTTGAATATTATTTACAATTAACGCTAATTATTATAGTAACAGAACATAACCTTCTGCGACAGTATTGGATTTCCAGCCTCCGTGACTTTTCGCTAATTCTCTTTCGATTGCATATCCGAGAATAATCGATACTTGCGGTTTTATAACGGTACAAAGCTGACTTGTCATTGGCTGAACACCTGTAAGCTGAGTTGTCATTGGCTGAACATCTGTACTTTAATGACATGCATTAAAGGACTGCTACGAGGTGTATAATTACTACATTTCGGCATGGTCGAGCATAAAATAAATTATAGAAAGTTTAATTTCGTCTTCAAAGAAGTAGGTTAGTTAGTGAGGTTTAAGAAGGGCGCATAAGCTACTATGGCTATTTGCACCCTTGTCTAAAATCCTTCAACAATAACAAAAACACAAACAATAGAATAAGCTGAATGCTAACACGAACTAAAAAACGTTGTCATATTAAAAACGAAGTATACAAATGCAGTATTAACAAAGTGATTCGTAAAAAAATCATTAAAATGAGCAGTTCACAGACCCTAGGTAGTGTTTGAAAAGAGACGATAAAATAATAGAACAAACACCACCAAAGAGAAATTATACGCCGCATTTCAAGACAATAAAAGTTTACATAATATAGAGTTCAGAAGTAAAAACACTGGTATATTGGCTCAATTTATATTTAAATATCTGTCCATTTGTAACGAAGGAACACCCAACACAATCATTTGCCCGGGATCCGTCAATAAAAACTAAATAACTTGGAAATCGTGATAAAATTTCACTAAAACGAAATCTACAAAGAAACGCTGATGCTGAAACTGATGAGAAAGAGGAAAAGGAAATGGCTGGGTCACTGGTTGAGAAGAAACTGCCTACTGAAGGATGCACTGGAAAGAATGGTGAACGGAAGAATATTTCAGGGCAGAAGAAGATATCAGATGACAGACGACAAGATATATGGATCATATGCGGAGACTAAGAGGAAGGAAGAAAATAGGAAAGATTGGATAATGCTGGGTTTGCAGTGAAGATCTACTCTTGGGCAGAGCTTCTTGTACTTAATGTGCAAACTTCTAGACACGCTGAAAGTTTTCTAAAGGAATATCTTTGATGACGTACTTTAATTTTGTTTCCTCTGCAAGACAAACGTTACCTCCACGCTGACGAAGGTTAAGTAATGGAATGGGACTTTGATTTCGGTACCTATTTGTCATGATTCAGAGTTGAGAAAGTAAAGTACGAGGAATGAACGTTGCACCTCATTGCAAGTACTGTGATCCTAAGAAATTAGGGTTCATTGTATGGTATCGAATGCATTGCTTTTGACGATGACATCATAAGTAGACATGTCTTCCACTATTTACAGTAGACATAATGCAGTTTTCTGAGTTGACGGCTGCACATGTCAACATTTACAGTTCATAATGTTATATAATTTCATTCATTTGCTCTTCATTGCCACATAGGACGTAACCGTGAAATGAAGTTCAACGTATGAAGGTGTCAACGAGGCAAATATGTCTAACAGTCAGTCCTACAGTTTTTTACTTGGTTATTAAACGACTCTGTATCAACTAATATGTTATTTAGCATCGATGGAAATGGTGATAGAGAGACGGTGATGGTATTTGGCGAGATGAAGCCGAGGATTCGCCATAGATTAACTGACATTCATCTTACGGTTGGGGAAAACCTCGCAAAAAACACAACCAGGTAATCAGCTCAACGAGAAATCGAACCCATGCCCGAGCGCAACTCCGATTCAGTAGGCAAGCGCCTTAGCCGACTGAGCTAAGCCGGTGACAATCTGACAGAGCAACGGCTGATTTTTTGGATGGAGTGAAAGCTGATTTTAGATTTTCGAAAGCTGGCTTTCACATAATATTACATGTCTGATGCTTTCTATTCTGTTATTGTTTATAAGTAGGGACCGGATTTTTAGGTTTTTTGTCCAAACTGTGAAAGGGGTCGAAAAAATTGCCTGATGGTTAAAAATGTACGCTTACAGTCAATTTTAAATAACATGACTTTTTCCTCACTGGTAAAGATGGAATCATTTCCAATCCACTGTCGTAATAAATGTGATTTCACTTGTTTTGGCATAGCTTAACAAAACACAAAATATAAAAATTCAATGTTAACACCAGAAGCACTGGAATAAGGCAGACTGCACAGAGACCTCAGGAAAGTTCACAGCTCGTACTCGCACACGCAAGATCAGAGTTTTCTATTACCGAGCGTGCACGGAAACTTAACGTATTTCAACAATGTGACTTTTTCACAGTTCATTCATCTCAAGAGATAGTTCAGTCACTTCATACCCTTATACTGGCGATCAGTGGAAATTCCAAAATACAGAGACTATAGTCCCAATCAGTGTCCTTGAGAGGCTGAAGCCTTTGAAGGATGGCCCGCTATACACAGAAAGACGGAATTACTTGTTAACTATTTTATCTAAACCAACAAAAGACTGAAAGGGTAAAGACCGCATATTGGGTTCCTTTCTCCAGTGCAGAAGAGAATAAAAATTATAAAATGTACTGACATGTCTAAATATATTATTATACGAGAATAAAACGCAGTAAATATAGAAAAATACATATTAATTATGATTTATGTTTTTTTTTTTAGTTCTTAAGGTCCAATTTAGGTTTTTTTAGGTTCAGCAGAATTTACATATACCTATGACTCTTATGACCATAATTCGGAAAACTGTCTAAGAAATTATGAGTTTAAAACAAAAGGAAAAAAATAGGTAAAAACCTACAAATCCGGTCCCTATTTATAAGCTTGTTTGTGGCTTTAATGTAATTTATTTTATTTTATTGGGTAATTTTACGACGCTGTATCAACATCTAGGTTATTTAGCGTCTGAATGATATGAAGGTGATAATGCCGGTGAAATGAGTCCGGGGTCCAGCACCGAAATTTACCCAGCATTTGCTCATACTGGGTTGAAGGAAAACCACTTTAATGTCTCTTACGCATTGTTATATACAATACTATTACAATATCTGATCAAAACGATTCAAGACCCGCGGAAAAAAAAAAAAACTGGTTGCACCAACTGTCTGTTATTTCTAGAGTTTGAGGAAGGGGGTTTACATATTTAGGCAGCATGGAACTTCGAATATTTTTGGCCGTCCAAAATATTTTGTTTATGGAGAATGTGAAGATACCAAAATTTCGGTTCAAAAGAACATAATTCTTAACGTCTTCAAAAGGAGGAACATTCTTCATCTACGAAAATCAAACGCCTAGGATCACTAGAAGAATATTTGTATGATGTTATGGAATTTCCTTATAATCAATGTTTACATGTAGGCTAATTTGTTACTTCAATCTGAAATATATTTTGTGCACTCAATTTTATTGTTTATATGAATTTTTATTCATTTAGTATATATGTATAGTTAATAAAGCAAAGTTTAATTCAAGCAAAGAAGAGCTAAAATAAAACGACGTGCCAAAAGCTTAAATAAGCCTCAATTATTCTGCATCCAAAAAGCACACAATAGCTTGATTATGTAAAAATATACCATAGAACTTGTTAATAAACTGTAACCCAGAAATGAATAATTCAAATAAAATCTTCTTCTATAAAATTTAGTTTTCTACACTTGGGCTGTTGTTTTATTGGGGATCTCAAATTGGACAAGGCAACTATCAAAATACTACAACACAAATTAGGATACATTTTCTATAAACGAAGGGGAAAATATATTCAAGGCAGAAAAAGACAAAATAAAACTTAGGAATCGTAGACTTCGAGATTCAGTAATTCCTGTATTTCAGGTTATAAGTTTGGCACTTTGCCGAACATTTGGTCTCTTGTTATCAAGAATGCCAAAAAATGTGCGTTTTCGTGAAAATTGAGGTTTTGCAGCATCACAATACTGTAGATAATTTCTCTTTACTGTCCAGCGAAGAAATAAAGCGATGTAAACCGCAGTACATCAATAGATCTGTTCACATGGCAACAAACAAAAGAGTCACTGCCAATTCAGAGATCACAAGACCAAGTGAATGTGCTTACATCGTAGCCAGACTTAACATAAAAAAGTGGGTAACAATACTGACGCTCATCGTGGGAGTGGAGAACTAAATGTTCGTTCAGTAAACTGTCGCGTAGGGACGAGCTATTACAATGTCACATTCCAACAAAATTACGAGAAATAAATGATGCTACAGTACACCCGATTTACATAATCCTGTAGTAGTAGTTCTAGTATTTTAATGTGCATGAATATTGGAGCATGATGAATTTCTGAGGTTATAACCATAATCCAAATTAAAACAAATTACAGATAAATATTTGTTTACTCAGTTATGTCAGACCGGAAAGAGAAAGTCTAACTCTTTTTTTATCCTCTAATAACGACATGATGACGAAATTATAATTTCAATTGCATGCCGGTCAAGAGTGACAATTTTCTCTATCGTCTTGACATCTCTCAAGAGCTGTTTTCCCTACCACGAGGTTCACAAAAGGTTAGATCAAGAGTGTGTTCATTTATCGGTAATAAGTGCGGTTCCTAACATTGAGGTCATGTCACTTGGGATCTCATACATTTGCATCAACACAGCGTATTGTGATGTGAGGGAATTCTCCCTGAATTAATGAGAACTATAATACCGTATGAATTTCAAAATATTGCACTCGTAAACAGAGATTTAACATTGTCATTAGAAACGTACATATAAACAATTGAAACTCGTATCTCATGTAACTGGCTGTGTGTATTAAATCAGAAGGCCTTGACAACTTACTATCATTAGGGAGCGGATTTTTATGTGCTAAAAAATTTAAATATATTTATTTTTATGTGCTAAAAGGAAAATATTTGCTAAAAATAAAAGAATATTTTTTTAATATGACAAAAATACCTTTACTTAGCTTGGAAGAAAAAGTTACTAGGTATTCAAAACAAAGTTATATCTTGCAGTGTTAACAAAGATTTCCAAATTCTCCATCACAAATTTTATTTTAAGTTTTTAATTGAAAACGATCTTTCCACATCATAGGACGTCAAAATAATGTAACAAACATACACCGTCAATTTAAACCATATTCCAAACAAATTATACACAAATATTTTCCCAAAAATTATTTTACCATATTCTGAACCGAATAGTTTATCATTTATTTCAAGAAAGGTTTTTTTGAGACTGTCCCAGGCATCCTGGGAAAGCCAAATCGTTTTTAAAAACCATCTTTCAGTACATCTTGAAGAAATATCGATTGACGAAGCCCGATAACAGGGAATCACAAGATATATTGCCTTACTTGTAAACTAGATGATTTGTTCAAATTAAAAATGTGACTTATCTGTTGTGAGCGTGGAATGAAAATCTTCAGCAACAAAAACATAAATTTGCAAGATATATTTGTCCATGTTAACAATCTCTAATAATAAACTGAATAGAAAAGGGAATTATGATATATTACGAAAATGATTTTACAGAATTGCGCTTAAAAACAGACCCAAGAATTTTAAAAAATGTACTTGATATAATTATTTTTTTAAAATGTTTAAAATGTAAAAAATCATTTAAGTAAAAAAAAATTCCAAGATTTATGTGTTTATAATAGATTTCCTGAAAATATGTTACATAATTTTTTTTGAAAATATGTGTTTTATGTGAAATAAAATTCGGGTTTTAAACTTGAAATTTCATTAAACCAGAATTTTTAGGTGCCTTTGTTCCATCTGATATTTTCTCGAAAAAGAATAGTAGGCTCATAAATCATCTACCATTGTTTACATCTTTGACGACATTTTATCAGGTTTGGTTTAGGCCTAATTCAAAATAAAATTATATCTTGGTGTTAATGATTTAACAGTATTTTATTTTAAGTTTTTAATTGCATCACCCTTTCCAGAAAATAATAACAAAAAGCCTTTAAACCATATTAACATTATACCAAATATTTTAAAATTATATTACCATATTCCGAATACAATAATTAATTCATTAATGTCCGAACCGCCTTCAGACCAAACGCAGTGCTAACCCTTCATGAACGTTGTGAGATGGAATTTGTCTTCAGGAAAGGATCCAGCAAATACAGTAGGTACCTTTCCTCTCTAAAAGAATTGCTTGATTGCACAGTTTTCGAATAAAATATTTTTATGATGGCGTGAATTTCACCAGCAGTCCTTCCATGCTGACAGGACATTAAAGTTCAGGTTTTCGATTATTCTCGATTGCAGCATCTGTCAAGGCGGAAACAATACTGTCCAATGTTCTGTTACTATAATAATTAGCGTTAAGTAAATAATATTCAAATAAATTCAATTTGTCATCTCGTTTTTCAATGTCGAATTAATTTCAAGGTTAGATGTTTCGTTTAACTCTAAATTATATCAAGGTCGTCGACATTTGTTGCCGGAAAAAATCATAGGCTAATCTCCAATTTAGTCTGAAGGTCAGTTGTCCCCAGATCACATAAGAATAACTGAATTATGAATAATCAAGTTAGAAATATGGTCGAGCATAGTATGAAACTTGCCTATAATGGTAATTAAGACGCTCTAAAAGAATGAAACTCGCTTGCGCTCAGTTTCATAAAATGAATTAAAATAGGCTCGTTTTTATTTTTGTAGTATAATTCATCATTTGAAGGTCACCATCAAACAGAATTCTAGTTGCCAATAATCAATAGATTCTCCTTTTCTTCAACATGCAACGTTTAAGTGGGCATCTATTATGTAAAATGTCCGTTACCATTTCTGTAATGCTCTACGTACATCTTCCTCCTTAGTGGGAGCGCGCCGATACAACCCGCAACATATTATTGCTCTTTAATGGTAGAGGGCCCATGCAATCCGGGCAATATAGAATAAAGGATACAAATAAAATTACTCTTAATAATGTAAATGAATATACGTTTTATACGAAACTGTGATACATAAAATAAAGAAAAATGGAACTAATTATTGCATATCCTTCGTATCTGACATAATATAATGAGCTGTTACCGTTGTTACCATAGCAACAGGTCTTCCACGCTACATGATATTCAGTTGTTTTTCCGATCGCAGCGCTAATGTCATGTCCCATCTATTAAGAAAAAACAGGTAGACTTTCTCTCAGTACTTTATTTTTTCTTGACACGGCCTTCCGTAGAGTTGCTACATCACCAGATAACCATAATAACCTCATTATGTCTCAACCGCCTGTATGCTTTAAAATGAAGCACTGAACAACAGGATAAAAACAATCAAAGTCACAATGCTCTTAAGGATGAAGCCATCTTCTAATTCAGTATATTACTGCAATAGTAATATTCGTTACAAGAGCGGTATGTTGAAGTTTTCATGTTCGAGGAAAAGTTTGAAAAAGCGAAACGTAATTGAGCTTTTTTAATTTCCGAGAATTGAAAGAAAACATACCGCTCGTGTATCGTACATTATTTTGTGCGAAGATCGTTTATTACGTACCTGAAAGAGGAACTTCAAATTAGTTGCAATGAAATCTCCATCTTGGTTTCTGTTCAATGAAGGCAACTTTGGAAAACAAATATATCTATCTTCAACATTGTTCCTATAAAATGTTTTCTGTGTTTACTATACTCCAGCAGGCCGTGATATACGTCTGTCTTTTTTTCCCCCCAGTCTATGATGAGTCTGGAATCTTGTTGATTTTTTCACGGCTTCCTTAATGTTACTTGCATCACGAATGCAGTAACTTAGTGGAGTTGTAGAGTTTATTTAATTTTTGCAAATATTTAAAAACAATAATTAACATTGCAATTTAGGTGAAATTGCAGTGGTAAGTTTCCAATTTATAATTATTACTATATTGAACGTCTTTAAAAATAATATGTTAAAAGTCTAAAGCAGTAAAATGAATATGACGCTTAAGCGGTAAGAATAGGGAAATTGTTACGTGTGTTACATTGGGAATACTGAATGTGGTATTTCACACTTACCGCGTATTGGTTTTGTGCGGAAACCAAGCAAATACGCACGATCTCGCACAAAATGTATTGCTGTTCCTAAAGAAAAAGTAGGAAAGGATGACTATCCATGGTGATAATTCTCCTTTACCAGTTTTGATAAGAAAAACATTAAAGTTTGCAGTAATATAGGTCCTACTGAATTAGATGATGACATCACCCTTATGAGAATTGTGATTTCGATTATTTTTCCCCTGTACTCTTCAATTACATTTGCAACTTGCCGTCCGTTTGCTTCTGAATGTATGCAACTCTTCGCAATTTATAGGTCTATGCACAGTGCATAGCTTAAGTTCCTAAATATGTATTCCTTCAAAATATTTGGTAAATCCAAAAATAACGAAACAGTGAACATTTTGAAATATCATTTCCATATCGTATTTAGTATGTAACATATGTGATCGAAAATGGAATCCAAAATGTCTTAGCTCTTTATGACATTTTCAGTCATGGAATATGTTTTCTAAAGCTGCATCCATACCACAGTTAATCAAGTTTATCTTTCTGTTAGAACAGAAACCAGATGTTAAGAGAAATTTATAACTTTAATCTAAGGAAGAATGAAGTGGTGTTAAGTATAATTCTGTGCAACAGGATAAAATAAAGTACAGTATGTCGAAAGTTGTGCCAAAGGGAAAGTTTGTAAAAATGGACAGAATTAAATTTGGATTTATTTATAATACACGTATTAATAAGTGTCATTTTATTTTGTAAATAGAGAAATGTGCGAAACGAGGTCGCTTAACATTACTGGATTATGTATGATATTTAATTATTATTTTCAACTATGAAAAATAAGTAATTGTTACAATATTATATCGTTTTCGTTAGAAATTTGATTGAATGAATGATTGATTCATATCCCTACAAACATTTTGCCCGATTGTGTGTATAAACGATTACACAATAATATATGCATTATTTTTTACACATTCACTGTCAAAAGTAGGCCATGCATCGTTTGTCAACTATTTTAACAACTGAAAGTTTTTTGTGACATAAAATCGAATAACTTTTTGTATTATAAAAAAAAACAAATGCTGCTTTAGAAAACGAGAAAAATGAAGATAAACAAATGAAAGAAAGCAATCTTGCAAAAATCACAGCAGAAATTTATACAGCAACATTAAGTGTCATAACGTATCTGTGCCATAATACATGCATGTAAACAAAAACTTAACGGATTTCTAATAGTTGAGCTTTTGAATTACGTGGCTTAGGAAAATCTACATACAAAATAACATCACTTTTAACATGTACAATCTATCATACACTATTTTTTAGACATCCACTGCTGAAAGTAGGCCATGCATCATTTGTCAACTCTCTGAACAGTTTGAAATTGTTTACTTTTAACACTTTGAACATGCTTCTCCAAATTATTCCATTTTAACACTATCAGGTACTGTTTTCAGAGACATACTTTTAACAACGACCGTCTAAAAATGTTTTTACGGATGAGCTAAAAGTCTTTTATCACCTTTTGGACCTGAATTTTTAATTTTCAGATCATTATTAATAAAATTTACAACTTTTATAATATAATTCACTTTTTTATATAACATTTTGCATTTACAGCTTCTACCAAAAGTTTAAGGGCACCCAGTCAAAATAAATGTTTCAATCCTATCCTTAAGTCTGTGAAAAATGAAGTTCTTTTGACTGCAAACCCAATCTTTTTATCTTTCAAACTGTGGATTATATAACAATTTTTCTATTATGAAAACTTATTCAAAAATTACATTTTTTGTAGGAAAAAATTAATTACTCCAGAATGGATGTACTTAGGCTATATCAATAAATTTTTGGGATAGAGTCAGATATCTCAAGTCATTCTTCCACATTAAAATAATTTGTACTTCATATCATACTCACTGAATTTCGACCCAGTTTCAATTTTTTTTTCAAGGAAGAAATGCAATCTTTCCACACTTGTAACAAACTCCGCAACTGTTTACTAAAAATTGAGGGAATAAACTGATTGACTAATTTTTACCAACTCCCAATGTTATGATGTAAACAGCAGTGATGGTCCCTGACCAATTTTCCGCGAATTTTAAACTCAAAGGAATTTTATAAATTGCCAATATTTCCTAAATAAAAGGAAGAAAAATCTGGATTACAATGCGTGAACGAGCTGTCACAAATTGTTTAAATAAAAAGTAATAATTGCACAAGAAGCATTCAGATATGAGCCGTTCAGAGCAAAAGTGGTGTAAGTAAAAATTGGGTAATGAGGTTTAAAGTAAAAATTCTGTAATATACAGCGCAAAGTAGCAATTAATATGTCCTTCTTGCTATCCACCGATTACTAATAGTTTAAATAAATTCAATATTAATTGCTACTTTACGATGTATTTTACAGAATGTTTACTTTAACCCTCATTACCCATTTTTGACCTACACCACTTCTACTCTCAACGGCTCATATGTCTAACTCTATCCCAAAATTCATTGATCTAAGTACACCCATTCTGTAGTAATTGATTTTTTTCTACAAAAAATGTAATTTTTCAACAAGTTTTCATAACAGAAAAATTGTTATACAATCCACAGTTTGAAAGATAGAGAAATTTGGTTTAAAATAAAAACTTCATTTTTTCACAGGCATTTGTGTTCTATATAAAGATCAAGGTGTTTCACATAAGTATAAAGTCAGGAGTGAAACGTCACTTTTGAAGGAGTGTCCTTAAACTTTTGGGGTTTGCCTGAGTTGTGGGCTCTCTGCCCTTCAATTTTTCCCCCACATTGCACAAGATCTCGCCACAGCTTCCGAACTATTTCTTGATTAGTTTAATATTCTAGGAATTGCATTACATTAAGCGTATCTCTTACAATTTTCGAACGGCTAGAAAATACTCCATCATGCATAAATATCCCATCTCCAAACGAAAACCACTCGTCCATTACTAGTACCACAATCCTTGACGACCTCTATGTATTGTGCACTGTTAATATTTTCTTTCTACACAGTGTGTATTTTTCCCGGTCTGTAAGCTGCTTTCAGTCAAATATTTGACATGTTGCACTACACATTCCTTCTTCAAGACCTCTCCTACACATCTCACACATTGAGAAGTGTCTCTCTCTGTACAAATAAGGTTTTCCTCACTAAATACAATGGAAAATAAACATAAATTGCGTTAGTTATTTGTAAAGAAGCACAGTGGCACCACTTTTTTATTTTTATTCCCAAATACTTCAAGTGCCAAAATGTGGCATAACAATGATGTGTGTGTTGTAATGGGACAATGATGTGCATTACGGTTGCTAACAAAGCACATTTTGGATTAATAGACCTATATCAAATCAAGCCACGACTATTGTCCAGAAAAACAAAACCTACTTTGCATAAAACACTGACAATTAAGATCAATGTTAAATTACAGTGTTTAAATATTGTCCCAATAAATCCAATGAATTAAAACTGGCTTCATTTAAAAGAGGATCTAAAGAATGGGGTCAGAAAGTTCATGCCCTAAAAACCTTAAAATGTCAATAAATATGCGTTAATAAAATTGTATATTTCTTGATATATCACAAATAAATAAATAAATAAATAAATAATTTATTTAGCTAGCAAAGTGAGTACAAATTAAATTTATAACACAAAAATGTTAATAACTAACATAAGATAGGTCGTTGTTCGGTGAGGTCTTAGCCAATAATATAACATAAAATTTACAAATACAGTAATTAACTTAATTCAAACCGATAAATAACACACAAGAGAAAAAAAGAATAAAGAGAAAAAAGAGAAAAACACATTTAATATATATTGATAATAATCAGACAGAAGCTAGTGATATTCAATAAAAACATGAATATAGTCGACAGAAATAAAAAGTTTAAAAATATACACATTTGTTAGTATTATGTATCATGAATAATTTTATAAATTTCTTTTTTAAAAGGTTCAATTTTAAAATATTTCAAATTTAATAAAATGGTTTGTATTTTATTATAAAGAAACTATCACTGCACTTGTATGACATTTAGGCTCAATTAATGGGAAAGTAGACTTTTGTCTTCGAGTACGATATTCCTGTCGATTTGATTTATGTTTTGATTTCTTGGTAGTAAATTAGTAAACTATATTTATAAATTTAATCAATAGTTAATACGTTAAATAAATAAAAATAAATAAATAATAACAATAATAATAATAAGCAATAAATGAAATAAATAATATTATGTCAAACTGGATTAAATTAAACTTACGTTAAACTGTTGATAGCGGAGATTCACTATTGTGCCGCGAAACTTTCAATACTTTTCTGGTAAAAATAATTGTAATAATTTCACTCAATACCAGTTTTAAAAAATAAAATGTCCTGCTTCTATTTTTAAAAAATCAAACTATGCATTTTAGTGCTACATAAAATCAGCTTTGATGAGCTTAAACGCGAAAATACGCCACAATAATATAAATATCATGAAATATTATGCATTTATTAAAAAATAGCCAAAATATACAAATATATGCAACATAAAATTTCGTTTGATAAGCTTATGTTTTGATGATTAGTGAAGATAATTAATCAGCAATACTTAATTACATCAAACAGAAAAATATATGCAAATGCATGAACTTCCTGACCCTACTAAAGAAGAATATTTGGTCCAAAATATGAAAATGGACAGTGGCGAAAGCATTATAGTAACAAAGAATGTATGATGAAGATGTTATAAATACAGCATAATAAAAGCAGCCAGGGCATGTAGCTCGTGTGGGTAAAACAGATCCCACACAAAAGTTATACCTTGGTAACCTTGGAGACATAAAAAATTAAGATGTAAGTTATAATAGCCCAGTAAGTTGCGAGGACTTTGGGGTATAAAAATTGGACAAGACTGGCTGAAGACAGGAAAACAAGGCGATATTTAATTTGTAAGGCAAGACAATAAACACCTTTAAGAACAGCTTAAAAGATAACCTTATTAGCATTTCACTCCAATCATACTGATTTAAACTATCACTGACTACATTGTTACTTTTTTCTTTAGACATCATCCTGATTGTGCTGTATTTTAATTGTCTCGTAATAATCTCTTTCTATTACCTAATATTATTTGAAATATATTAACATTCTATGTATTTTAGTTTAATTCTGCTACACAGTTTATTTCAGTGTTTAATTAATAGTTCATAGTATTTTGTTGTTTAATTCGTAAATTCTTTTGTATACATGTAACTCTCATCTAAATCAAATTCATTCTTTGTAAGTTCATGCATATGTATATACACTTTTTGCTGGTTGACAAGAATGGCCTTAACTAAGCTAAAATAAATCATTATTATTATTATTATTATTATTATTATTATTATTATTATTATTATTATTATATCCACACTGGACTTCAGCGTCACAGATGTTCATGAGGATGATGTGTGTGGTTTAGAAGAATATTTCCATCTTCTTCTACTGCTGTATAGACCATTTTATACGTATTCTATACTCAGTCGCATTCAAGTCACTTCTTCGACAAGACTGGAGTAAGCGTCTGTATGTCTCTTACTTTTTCATTTTTAGTTTTTTTTTTTTCATTTCTTTGTTTTCTTACTTTACTCTATTCCATTCCTTCCTATTTTCTCTTGTTCATTACATCTTTCGTTCTTCCATATCCCCACGTTCCTCTTCCTCCCACTTTCCTTAGCTTCGGTTCTATTCAATTACGTTCTATCCTCCAGGTTCCTTGTCTCTTTCTTGTTTTATATTTTCTCCGTCCCTCGACCATTTTTTACTTATCATTTCTTCCTTCTGTCACTCTTGGTTGTTTCTTACAACTTCTTCAATTCCTTCTCTTTCATCACCAAATGCAAAATAGGCAAGACATTTTATTTGAATCACGAAATGCCTTCCTCTCCTGGAAATTGACCTGCAGTTTCTAACATGCGCTTTCCGAGTGATAACCAATCATAAAACGGGGGAAGGGGTGGCAGAAGGGAGAGGAAATTGAAGCACCCAACTCCGGAATCATACGTTTCAAAGGCAGAAGCTTAAAGAGAGGCATAATCGAGTCTACCGGAATATACGACACCGGAACTGTTCTAACTTGGTTATTTAGTGTCGATGGGATTCGTGATTAATGAAATGGTTTTTGGCGAGATGAGGCTGAGGATTCGCGCGGATTGAGCGCAACTCAGGATGGGCAAACGCCTTAGCCGACACTTTTGTTACGATGTTTGTTTTAATTGATGACATAATATGAGGAGCATCGTTTCAAATCGTATTATGTCCACTGGTGGACAAAATTGAGTTTGATACATTTTCGTATGGTGTCGGATAAGGTCTTTCACGCTTGAACTCCTAATTGTCAATCAAATGAATCGCTAACAGTGTAAATGACTGCTTAAAAGAAATTGTTTCAAATCGTATTCAGTCCCTTTTGTGTCTGTTTCAATTGTATTACGTCAAATATTCATGTTTAGAATAGGTATGAATAAGCAAATTAATTAATTACATTCTTATGTTAGTTATATTACAATCTGGCGCACCTTTTGACAATGCTCCATATTCAAAGCGGACAATACAGTCTCATCCTTCGGAGCTGTGTGTGATGAAAGTTGTTTGACGTATAGAACAAGAAACGTAGGTGAAGTTCAGGAGGATGCGTTAACTTTTCCAAAAACGACGACACATAAACTGAAATATGAGACGAAGGTCCGACAAAATTGATTTCAATGAAAAGACAGGGATTTGACCCCAGAAAATTTATCACACTGAGGTACAAAGATATTCTAATGAATTCCAGAAATTCTATAATTTTAATTTAATGTAATTTAACACAATACTAAAGAACATTCAAATCTTCAGGTATTTTACCTCTTTCATGTAAATTTGGGTTTTAAATGTCCTGGGGGGGAGGTTGTGAGAAATGAAATGAGCTGAAAACACCCCGGATTTTTAAAATGTAAAATTACTGTTTCATTTTTTCTATGACCTATAGTAACTTATGGCAGAAAGAAATAATTAAAAAAACAGGGGCTTATTTTAATTGTGTGAAGCTTTAGATTCTTCAACTATGCTAACATCATCGATGCATGTATGCATGTGAGTAACTTCCAATGCAGGATGATGATCCATGGCAACTGCAGTGACTGCTTAGAAGAAGAAGGAAGAGCTTTGGAAAAAATTAAAAGATTCAAACACCATGAATCCAGCTGGATGGATATTTTTAGACGTACATCAAAATTTGTTTAATGGGTATATTTCATTTAATAAAACAATATTAATGGTTTTTTGCAATCATTTATCTCATTAAAGACTTCTGACACAGAAATTGTTGAACACTCTGTATATCAAAGTGTTTAATGTGAAATTGAATTTTATATTAACAGATAATTTTCTTTAATAACAAGAATAATTATTGGTTATTTTATGTATTTTCCTAATTAAGAATTTTTAATTACAACATCTGTACAATTATTGGATCAAAACGATTACCAACACATTTTCCTTCAATTTGAAGAACAGAATTGAAAAGTGATTTCATTTTTCAAGTTCCTTGAAATACTTTCAAGCAGATAACGTCATATTTTTCACTTTGGAAAAATTACCCAGTTTAGGAGTAATCAGTTTTTCGTTCTTCCTGTAAAATTTTGTTTCTTGAACATAATATGATTTGAAACGATGCTCCTCATATGACGTCAGTAGTTACCGCCTTCTTTAATATCCTATTTTGCTTCATTTACGAAGAATATTGGTTATTATGTGATCGTTACTGTGACTGAATAAAATTGCTCTTCAACAGTTTTGCAATAGAATTTTGCTATGACTAGTGCAAATTGCTAGCAAATTGTCAGAAAGCTGATTGTGGACAAAGGGTCTAACAGTATTAGCAGCAGTGAGTGATAATAGAGTTGTGTACATGATAGGTTTCGTGTAATGGCGTTATTAATTTCCTTGTACGTCCCACAATCATTCCTTCCCACACAGAGTGATTGACTTGCCCCTTATTATTAAGTTTTATGCAACCTCCATTTTATACACGCCCATGAAACTGCACTGCAGAGCTCCAATCAGTAAAATGCGTGCGACAGCGGAGTGGCATGCAGGGGGTCTGTCGCTCACAGGTGGGTTCTAGATTTGTGATAGGCTGTAGATAAGACGAGCCTCTGAACTATGTCATACTTGAAAACATTATCTTTGTATTGTTCATTATAACCTCTGATCACATATTATCAGATTGGTCATTTCCATGTTATGAAATGACAACATAAAAAGAGAAAAACCACCAGAGCCTCCATTGTCGAAAAGACATTTTTTGGTTACGCCGCTAGATGGAAGTACAGTTGCAAGATATTACTCCATGCAATTCCAAAAAGGGTTAAACTAGTGATAGGAGTATTCGAATAAAAATACGAATTATTCGATTCTTGTAAGTTCTCGAGATATATTCTCGAATCGTGAACAAGTATCCGAATACTTTACTCAGATGGTAGATGCTGCGAGAAATGAAGAATGAAAACAGAAACAAACAGTACAGAGAACCGATTGCTCAACAATCGTATACATTCGGCTAACCTCGCGGTAGTTGCGTGCAATAAAGACTTGCTCCAGATCGTTCTCCTCTTGCCTTCGAGAATAGAAAGAATAAATTGGTGAATAAAAGAGTAGGTGGAAGAATGAATAGGTTGATGAATGAGGAGGTGAATTAATGAATGAGTAGATTAAAAATAATTGAGCAGTAGAATGAATGATCAGGTATCATATTAAAGAAATTACCCCCAAACTAAATTCAGCTTGTTTTGCTATTAGATCTATGCAAAAGATAGTAAATATCAATACCTTAAAAACAATATACATTGCATACTTCTACTCGGTAATGAGTTTTGGAATAATATTCTGGGGAAATTCCACAGATAGTAACAATATATTTCTATTACAAAAAAAGAGTAATTAGAATAATAGTAGGTGTCAAATCTAGGGAATCGTGTAGGACTATTTTCAAAAAACTACAAATAATGCCCATGGCTTGTCAGTATATATTTTCATTAATAATCTTCCTCGTATGTAAACGTGAAAACTTTGTAACTAATTCAACAGTTCATAACATAAATACATGTCAAAAAATTACTTTCATACTCCATCGGCAAATATATCGTGATATCAAAAAGGAGTGCGTTATATGGCAGTAAAAATTTTTAATAGCCTCCTATCGATATAAAAATGAAACTCAAAACATAAAATTATTTAGGGCCAAATTAAAGAAGTACCTAATTTCTCACGCCTTCTATTCTGTAGGTGAATTCATGACATTCAGTAACACTTCATGAAATTGATACTAAAACTTTGTGTTGTACTAGTAGACAATATTGTAAATCTCGTCTGTATATATTTCATCTAGACTGTGACTATAAATTAAGATTTTATAATAGTATTAAGTTTTTTGACTTATTCCATATTCTAGCTGTAAGCACGTATGAATACCATGGAATGTTAATAAATACAATACAATACAATACAATACAACGAGAATAAACGAGTAGGTGAATGAGAGAATGAATGATCAAGTGAATTAATGAACGAGCAAGTGAATGGATTAAGTCTAGTTGCAATGTTAAGACTCAGTCGCTGTTAGTTATGGTAGGGCCTAAGTCAAATATTACATGCATCCAGACAAAATATTGTAGTCACAAAGAAGATGAGACATATGAACTAAGTCGCGTCAAAAAAATTAGTGTTTGTTCAGACATGTTCTATTGGTTGGAGCGCAGTACTTGTTTCTAGAAAATTTCAACGCAAGGTTAGGTGTGAAATTTCTATACCACCAGCGTGGGTAAATTCTTAATTCATATTGGATCACTCAGCATTTTATTTGGTCATCAAAGAGTGAGAACCTGACACTTTTTCATTTTAAAATATACAGACGTGGACAAATTATTAGACTAAAACATTTTCTTGGAAACATAATATAATTCATCATATCAACTATCAGTATAATTCACAGAGTCTCTATTGTTGTAAATATGATTGTTCCAGTATATTTTTCCAATGGTTAAGTATATTTTCTCTGGCTATGTTGGTACTACTGGTGTTTTAATTATATACTGCAGAAGATATTCTCCCATGGCCTGCAAGAAGACCGGACATGAACGAAACTGAAAATCTGTTATCTATACTGAAGAAGAAATTGAACAAAAAGAGGCTTACAACAAAACATGGACTCATTTAAGCACTGTCTGATATTTGGCTAAATGACGCTGATATTCAGAGAAAGTGTCAAACTTTGGATTCCAGCATCCCTGACAAAATCAACGTGTTAATAAAGAATAAGGGAATGTTCACAAAATATTAGTAATTCCAGACTCAATTTTCTGTTCATTATATCTGTGCAAAATACATTTTGGTTCATTATTTCTCGATAAAACAGTCGTTCCACAAATAATTAATTTAGTCTAATAATTTGTTGTAAAGAAAACTAAAGAAATGAGATTAAATAGTAAAAGACAGATAAATTAATAAATAATAATAACATTGATAGGCTACTCTTCAAGAATTTAAATATTTGGGTAGTAGACAAGGATGGTGGAACCTTTGAGGATGTAAAGAACCGAATAAAAATGCAAATAGTGCATTTGTCCAGTTGTGCCCAATATGGAAATCTTATATTATATCTAGATCTACAAAAATTAAAATCTTTAACAGTAATGTGAAATCAGTCTTATTATATGGCTGTGAGACATGGAAAACAAGTAAAATTATACAAAATAAACTGCAAACATTTGTTAATAGATGTTCACGAAGAATTTTAAAAATTAGATGGCCAGATATAATCACAAACTCAGAACTATGGAAGATAACAAATCAGAAAGAAATCACAATAGAAATCAAAACACGAAAGTGGAATTGGATAGGGCACACAATCAGGAAAGAAGATGGAGCAGTAGAAAGAATGGCTTTGGATTGGAACCCCAGGGTAGTAGAACAAGAGAAAGGCCAAAAATACATGGAAGAGAACAATTTTGGAGGAAATTGCTAGGAGGGTAAAACATGGAGCGAAGTGAAGAAGTTTACAAATAGGGTCCGATGGAGGCACTTATGCCCTATTTATGAGGAGATTTATTTCAATGATTGATTAATTTTCCACGTCTGTAATTTATTTATGGTAAGTTATTTATTTATTTTAAATAAGGTGTTAGTGTTGAAAGTGTCATTTTACAATACTCGTCTGCAGTTACATTTACGATACCGCTGGTGTAGAATCTACTCGTATGAGGAAAGACGCGGAATATTTCGGTGTTCCCACATTAAAAGAAGAACATTATGTAACAGACACAGTGTAAGACCCGAATCCGCAAACAAATATCAGTTACACGTCTTTATCACCTGGTCTAGTATGACACACACACACAATTTCCTTTTGGATTAAGATATGATCACGAGTATGCCTACTGTTTGCGGAACTGACTGAGTGTGTGAGATTGCATAACTTTGCATAATTAAGGTGCAGGTGACTCACATGGTAGAATAAATTGGTGGAAAGAATGGTTCTGTAACCTATTGTGTGTGTCTATATATATATATATTCGGATCTTTCATTATTTTAGGCTATACTACTGGTTTTTAATTAATAACTACTTAACGCGGCATAGTCTATTAAACTAAGACTGTCAAAGCTTTCGACACAAAGGCAGAAATTCCAAGTATGCAGGAAGTCATAAATTATTTTAATTTATTGAATAATTTAACAAATTATACTGGGCACCAGAATTTGTAAAAAAAAAAAAAAAAAAAAAGTTATGTATTTCACAATTTCAAACAATGTTCTGGACTACTGGCCCCGTTAATGTAGGCTATCATTTTGTCGTCTCCATATTTGTGATATTACCAGATAGAATTATCACCCTCCAGTTTCTCGCGGGAATTTGATACACTTTCCCGGATCCCGGGAAAATACACTTTTTTCCGCATATGCCGATTCTGAGAACAGCAAAGAACAATATTCTAAATATACATGGAAACAAAATTGTGAGTAGGCATATAAAGACATTTTCTTAATGTCCACATTTTTTTATCTTAACTCTATAGACTAAATTCATTCATAAGTTACTTGTCTGCCCAAGAGCAGATACTTCACTGCAAACCCAGCATTCTCAAATATTCCCTCATTTCCGTCTTCCTTAGTCTCCGCAAACGATCCATGTATCTAATCTTGTCTATCATATGATATCATCTTCTGCCCAGAACTCTTCTCCTGTTCACCATTCCTTCCAGTGCATCCTTCAGTAGGCAGTTTTCTTCTTAGCGAGTGACCCAACCAATTCCTTTTTCTCTTCCTGATCAGTTTCAGCATCATTCTTTCTCACCCACTCTTCATAGCACAGCTTCATTTTTTATTCTGTCTGTGCATTTCACACGCTCCCTTCTCCTCCATATCTACATTTCAAATGCTTCCTGTTGTTCCTCTTGACTTCGTCGTAATGCCCATGTTTCTGTCCCTTAAAATGCCACACTCCATACGAAGTACTTCACTAGTGTCTTCCTTAGTTCCTTTCCCACAGGTACGTAGAAAATGCTTATTTGCCATCGCTATCCTCTTTTTGGCTTCTTGGCAGCAGCTCATGTATTAGCCTACTTATAGTATACTGGTAGTTCTTGAAAGGTGGCAACCCTTTTACCCAGAAGGCTAGGGAGAGAAAATCACGTTTTGATTTTTGTAGCTAATGCTAAACCTGTACCGAGCTAAATAAAATTAAGAATTCAATATGGCAGCACAACTATTTTCGTATTTTAAAATTATTAACTTCATATATATTCAATATTACTCCAACTTTTGTACCGACGAATCCTGTATTTACATCCGCAATAGGCAGTGTAGATATACAACTTCGAACCCGGGTCCACAGGATTATAAGTCCAGCGCTCTAGCCACTAGCCACCGTGTGGTATTGTAATGTTGACTCTCGTCTCTTTCTCATAGTTGGAAATAATAGTCGCACAGTACACAACCCAGCAGTGTTATGCAAACAGCCTAACAACCAATATTAAAAAGCGGATGTTATCGAGTCATCTGTTACATGCATGCATGCGATTCCACGTCTCGTATTCCAATAGCTTTCCACATGAACCGTACAAAAGCTTCTCCAAGTCCAAAGACGCTTTTAAACTGGCTGATAAATTTATCAGATATCAGACACGCGTTTTGTAAAGCAGAATTTTAAGGAAGATCGATCAAGGCTGCCTTGCGTTATCGTGCTGGCTCAAAGACTGCGATCCTGCCTGGCTTCAGCCCTTCGTGGTTATAAACTTTATTTCCGACAGCAGGTTGAATCATGAGGGCATCTTAGTATTCTTGGGTTCGAAAGTTATCGCCTCTTGTGTCTTTTTCTCGAAATGTTCTCTGTATTCGATTCTCTGGATTCAAACCAAACGGTAAGGAGAGAATCAATCATGGACGCTGGCATTCGCTAGAAATTCCAGTAAATATATATATAGGCTATATTTTTTGCGAGAATTCAAGGACACATGGCAAAGTCAAAATTAATGTACTCGTATTATTAAAAATCATCCGACATGTGATTGCATTAAGTATCAATTCATTTTAATTAGGTATTATTTTTCTTTATTTCTGTAATTATTTCACAATTATACTAATAATAAATCTGTAGCCGAAATTTTTCTGGTAATTTTCGATTTTCCAAAATTAATTAGTCCTAATATATATAATTAACCACCCTGAAACCGAAAATCGCTTTTTTGAAATTTTTGTTTGTATGTCTGTCTGTCTGTATGTTTGTTACCTTTTCACGTGATAATGGCTGAACGGATTTCGATGAAAATTGGAATATAAATTAAGTTCGTTATAACTTAGATTTTAGGCCATATGGCATTCAAAATACATTATTTAAAAGGGGGATTATAAGGGGACCTGAATTAAATAAATCGAAATATCTCGCTTATTATTGATTTTTGTGAAAAATGTTACATAACAAAAGTTTCTTTAAAAATAATTTGCGATAAGTTTTATTCCTTGAAACACTTTGATAGGACTGATATTTAATGAGATAAATGAGTTTTAAAATAAAAATAACTGCCATCTAAGACCGTGTAATGAATTAAAAAACAAATGACTTCGTCTATAAGGGGCCTTGGACAGCAACAATCGAAAGCTATGAAAGATAGCCTACAGAGAATGTTTCTGTGTTTGTATGAAGTAATATCGGAAGCTAAATTAACCGATTTGTATATTAATTATTATTTCACCATTGGAAAGTGTAGTTTCTCTAGATGGACATAATGCTATAATGTTATTACAGTAACTTCTGATATAATATAATTATAATATAATTTAAGTTATTTGAAGGGTTCAGAACTATAGTGCGCCAAGCGCCATTTACTGAATACTAGAAAACAAGGGTTAAAATTAAATTATTACCATAATTCAATGGAAACCTATAACAAGTAAAATAAAATATACACATTAAATCTAAATGATGCCAATCTTCATTAAACTATGGTTGCATGTAATAAAAATTAAGAAACAGGTTAAAGGAATTGTCATTGCACCAAATGAGTGTCTCTGGACCAAAATGATAGCATTTTAATTATTTGGATGCAATTTAAATTAAGTAAGATATTAAACGATTTATCCTTCTATCAAACACGAATATTCCCTGGATCAAACGTCCTATTTTAATTATGTAATTACTTTATATTTATTTCTAACGGGTGCAGCGGAGCTCACGGGTACGGCTAGTAATTAATAAAAATGCATTTGTAGTCGATATATTCAAAATCATGTAAAAAACAGAATCAATTAAAAATAACAAAACAACAACAATTAGAAATAAAACGTTACATTCAACATTTTTATTCAACAAATTACCATCGCATGAGCAAAATAAATGATTCATTAAAATAAGTTACAATAAAATATTTTAAAACGTAAATAATGCTGCAGATTAATTGAATTTGAGCGGAAAATAAATATAAAATGCTGACATACAGTTTACAATACGTTCGATATTAAATTTATGTATTTCTTTTGTTCGTTTATCAAAGGCTCTGTGAAACGATAAAAAAAAAAAACTGCTGGGATTTCTAATGGATACAAAGCAGACAAGTCGGCTTTAGATGTCTGATATTCAGGCTGATCTGAAGAGATGTGGTAGGATTTGCATTATATATAGATGGTTGACAAAGACAAGGTCGATAAATCATATGAGGATAATTAGAGGAAAACTCCTAAAAGATATGAGAGTCCGCGTTCTTTCAAAGAATTTGGGGCTATGAGAAATAATCTATGTGAGCTCCAAGCTGGCAGGCCACTTGTCTCATCAGTTTGTCGCCGTTCCACTGAAGGAACCGAAAGAAATTCTAAAAGGGAAGAATCCGGGTGTAACCTAACTTTCTTGTGGAAATTCGTCATGTCTTTTTCATTCCAGCGTTTTTCTGCAGTTCACTTTCATATGTACAGAAAGGAACTAAAAAAATTGCAACCATCATATCTCGGGCATCAATATGGTGAAATTGGTACAGTGAAAATACGTACGTCATATCAAACTGGTGCGTATTGAAGCCAACGTTCAGAACTACGTACGGAATAAAGAGAAAACAGGCGAGGAAGAATATGATGATGAAGATGGAACAGAAAGATTTGGAGGTTGCGGAAAAGAATAGAAAAAGTAAAGCTCCTCAAGTATGTTTATTTTTAAAATGAGAAAAGTATCCTGAATGAATGGGAGGTGGGGGGGGGGCAAGTAGCATATGATAAAAGATGAAAGGGGAAAAAAGTATGTAAAAGCAATAAAGGATGGTTTCTTCCGAGGTTTTCCCCAGCCGTGGGATTGAAGCCGGTTTGTCTATGGCGAGTCCTCGGCATCACTTCATTTCACTCCTTTGATTTGATTACCTGGTTGGGTTTTTTACGAGGTTTTCCCCAACCAAAAGGCAAATGCCGGGTAATCTTTTGGCGAATCCTCGGACCTCACCTCATCTCACTACATCTCGCCAAAATATTGTAAAAAAATTGCAGAAAATGGGAAAAATTGTAGAAAATTTGTAAAATTAAAAATTAAAATATTGTAAAATTCTTAAAACTTGTTTGTACATCTTGTAAAAGCTTCATTGCTCATCTTAAAGCTTCATTGAAACAGAATGAATGAATGAATGAATGAATGAATGCATGAATGAATGAATGAACAACTAGAATGGGAAGAAATTTAATTAAAACAAAAGAAAGAAGCGGACGAACGACTGAAAATGCTAAAATAAAAGACTGGAGGAAACTGATAATCATGGACAAGAAAAATGAGTAAAATAAATATAGTTTATGCATATGTAGGCCTATATGTACGTATATATAACCCATATATACAGCGTTTTTTCTGAAGTATACTACGTAAGAGAAAATAACTTAGTTGCTTATCTATCTTTGTTATTTGCTAGACAATCTTAACAATAATTCTAACACTGTCACCATTACACATTGACATAGTAATGAGTTTGCCTTCACGTAAAATTCTGTTTAAGCTTGACAAATTTCAAAGAATTATATGAAGTAAAATGCTCTTTTTATTAATTTCAATTTGTGAAAAATAAATTATATTAACCTATGCAAATTCTTATTAGATATATTCAATATTATTACGAATTTGGACGTAATTTTTCAGCAGAATTTTTATGATTTCGTACCTGTGTAACGGTTAAAGTGTTGGCCCTTGCAGTGCGAGTTCTTTTCAGAAACTTGTATCAAAATTTGAAGCTAGTTCTGCTACAGATGCAAAGAAATCAGCAAAATCCACAATGGTATAAAAACAATATATATTTGTTCATTTTTATGAGGACCAACCACTATGGCGTATGCAGTGCCAAATCAGTAAGGCCTCTAGAGATGAACAACACAACATTTTATAAGATGCAGCTTCAACTGTATCCATATAAAATAAAAATTTGTCCAAAGAAGGGAGATAAAGTTGAACATAACGATTTTGCTATGCGAACGAAAATTCAAATTCAAGTAGATTGAGGTAAAGAACATTTTAGAGGTAAAGAACATTTTATTAACACATATGCCATTTTGCACAAATGAATACCTAAATTTAAAATTTTAAAAACGTTTCTTGAAAAATTTGTAACTCAGAGTTGAAAAAAGACAGGGGAAAGATAACAGTTGAAACATAACGATTTTTTTTTTGCTATGCGAATATTAAACTGAAAATTTAAATTCTATTTTTGTATTATATTGTATGTTAGTCATTGATAGTTGAATGCTTGTAATTCTATTCGGCTAATAAAGATCTTTAGAAATGGATAGTTACAACTTTAGAAATGGAATTACAAAGAATGTATTTTTTGTGTGTTAGTTTTTTAACAATAGTTCAAGAAAATAAACTTATGAAATAGTAACATCAATGGAAACGTGGGAAAGGAAATGAACAGTTACGAAACTCATAAACCGTATAATGATAATGAGCATGTTATCACGTGATAAGGTTATGTGTCATCTTCGTCATACAATCTTTTTAAAATCTTTACAATCAGTAATGGTAAGTGGAGGGAAATTCATCTTTTCCGAGGAAACTGAATTATCGATTTAATAGAAAGAGGGAAAAGGATATGTAGATTTTGGTAAAGAACTCCGAGCACCAAAAAAAAACCTGTCACTGAACATTTGAAGAGAGTGATGTTATACTTGGCACTAAGGTAGGGAATACAAGGTTCATAAATGGTCCTCTTTATACATAGTAGCAAACATTTGTATTTTTGTATTATTTATTTTTCAGTTTATTGTGTTTGACTATAATATTATTCATGCAAACATGTTATATTTTGCTCTCTTTTTATATTGTATTTTGTATATTATATTGTATCTTCATTGTTGTTCTTGTGTTATTTCTAATTCATTTTGTATGCACTATAGCACTGTAATGTTATGTCTTGGTATTTTATTTGTATTAAATAAGTAGGCTATTATAACAAGGGCTAGGATTTTGATGACTTATAAATCATAAAAAAATGTCCTAAAAACAATGCATTTATGACCTAAAAATCTAAAAAAAAAAAAAAATGCCCTTAAAAATGCCCTAAAAGTTGATTTTACATCCTAAAATTGGCTTAGTAGGAAAAGGAGTTTTGTGCTACTTAATATTTAGACTAGTAATTAAATTAAATTCTAGTATCAACATTTAAGTTTATTTAATTTTACATAATTTTTTTCTAAGTGGTACACTTTAATTAATTATTTTACCTGATGTACGAGTTGTTTCCATGTAGCCCATTACAAGGCCACTCTTATACGGAATTAGCAAGTATAGAGGAGTCTATATTGATGGGATGGTTGGACTGATCCCTTACATGGGTGTACTACGTTAAAAGGGCGATATTTGTGTAGAAAAACGATTAAAATATTATACAAAATAATGGGTATTAGCCACCGGCGTAGCTCGGTCGGTTAAGGCTCTTGCCTGCCGATCCGGAGTTGCGCTCGGGCGCGGGTTCGAGTCCCACTTGGGCTGATTACTGGTTGGTTTTTTCCGAGGTTTTTTCCCAACCGTAAGGCAAATGTCAGGTAATCTATGGCGAATCTCGGCCTCATCTCGCCAAATATCACATCACTATCACCAACTCCATCGACGCTAAATAACCTCGTATTTGGTACAACGTCGTTAAATAACCAAATAAAACATAAAGGGTATTAATGGACAAAATATCGAAGGAAATAAACATTATTTTATATTAATAATGGGGATTTGTGGCCAAAATTAAATGTCTCAAAAATATCCGAGTAACACAAAAGATGCTCTTATGAGTTGAAACAGGCAAAAAATGCAAAAAAAATGCCCTAACAAATATGTCTCAAAACACTCAGTTTATCGCATAACATATAAATACTAAAGCGGCTATGTTTCTGGCTTACTAGAAAAAAGATGCAATTTCATCAAAATCCTAGCCCTAATTATAACTGAACTGCACCCGAGCACGAGCTTTGCTCCTTCTGGTGTACTAATTTTATACGTCGTCTGTATAATCAAAACGAAATAAATAATTATTTTATTATTATATTCTAGATCTAGAATGCATGTACAAATTATTTAACAATAAATAGCAACAGTTCTCATTTCATCACGTTTCTATTTTATGTCTTTCCAAACGGACCACCCTGTAGCTCCAATTACTCCACAGAAACCGACTAACCGCCCGAGGTGGGAACGACAAGTAAATATAGAGCATTGTTTTATATAGTTCAACGTTAAGGACGGTGGAAATTTCCCACGAGCGTCTTGTAATCTAATGTAATTAGGCTACAAGCAGTGGGCCACTTACAAAAAGTATAACCTCGTTTCAAATAAGAGTGGAATAATTTTCAAATTGTTTCGTTTCTCGGATATCAATTCGAAGTAAATAATATTTCATTATTCAATGTATTTACTAATCATGTGAAACTACAGAAGCTATTCAGACACCATGCATGGTATGACACAAAGAAAGGTCGAGGAGGACAGATATAATGCATACAGTACCAGGTGACTAAAAAGTAAGGAACACTGCTTGTACCCAGACCCGTATTTACGCATGGGACACACGGGCCGGGATCAGGGCGGCAAATTCGTAAGGGGGGAAACAATTTTGAGAAAATATCTTTAAAAAAATCAGACTAAAAAATTTCGATATTTTCCTACTTCGCATACGCCTTCTTTAGACAGTAGCATATGCGAAATTGTTGTTTCACGTCACTTTTTTAAAGTCTGAATGCTAATGTGTTAATATTTGGATAATAATAATAATAATAATAATAATAATAATAATAATAATAATAATAATAGTATTTATTCCATATTTATAAATCCTATTTTACATATAGTATATTTGGGTTATATTTTAAACTAATCATAACAAATTGAAACTTACAGACTACCATACAATAAATATACACTTGTAAGAGTGTAACATATATAAATTAATTAGATTAATGCCTTGAAGTTACAATCGAAAAACATAGAGAATTTAACATGAATAGCATGTTGCACTTATAGATAATATGACACTTCGCTAATATATACATACATACATACATACATACATACATACATACATACATACATACATTTACATACATACATACATACATACATACATACATACATACATAAGAGCGCCTATGGAGGATACGGCAAACAAAATAGATACATACACGGATGGAAGTAAAATCGGAGGAAAAGTTGGAGCTGCTGCGGTCATAATCCAAAACGACATGGTCATCCACCGATCCAAATACAAACTGCATGAAAAATGTTCTAACAATCAGGCAGAACAAATAGCAATCTTGAAGGTACTACAACACATTGAGAATGTAGAAATAACAGAAGAAACAGAGAATATTGCAGTAGTTAATACAGACAGCAAAGTGACACTGGACACTTTACAGAACAAAAATAAACATAATCCAATAATTGAAAATATAAAGAGAATTGAAAAAATTGGAGAGACAGCAATGGACAGTTCTCTTTAGGTGGGTGAAGGCCCATGTCGGAATAGTAGGGAATGAGATAGCTGACCGTCTTGCCAAACAAGCCGCCATAGAAGATGAAGGGGAAATAGCTTATAACAAAATACCGAGAGATACCATAGTAACAGAAGAGAGAGAAAAGACCTTAAGAAAATGGCAAGAGCAGTGGACTATCTCAACTAAGGGCGCAATAACGAAATCATTCTTCCCATCAATTAAAGATAGATTGAAGATAAATTTACCTGTCGGGGCAGAATTTACTTCTATTTGACAGGTCACGGCTTCACAAGATCGTACCTTCACAGATTCAAGATTATTCCAACTCCAACGTGCCCTTGCAGACTAAAAAGAAGAGCAGACAGTCAACCATATAATATTAAGATGTGCCACACTGACAAAAGAAAGAAGAATCCTACGAGCTAATATACGCACAGGTCAAACCTGGCCTCCACCTTTTGATCAGTTCACAACAGCATACCTCAAAAGCTTCAGAAAATTTATAAAATCCATTGAATTTGCAAAATGTAACAGAATTGAAATTAGAAATAATATTAACAATGATGGTAACCTAAAATATAAGAAGTACAATTAGGCAACACTTGTATCTATAAGAATTTCAAGATCGCAATCAAAATTGTAAATATCTTGTTCTCATAAATTATGTAACTAATTATTGTAATATTTTATGTAAAGCATGTAGTATTACTCCAATGTAATGGAGCATGATATAAAAATACATACATACATACTTACGTATGTCAGTGGCGGTTATTCAAGTGAATACATGAAGGCCACCTTCACCCTTTTTCGTGCTTTAATAAAATATATTTTATCAATAAATTAAAATAAAATGAATCCTTCACTAAACCATATTTTGCTCTATTTTTTTAATATCTTGTTCGGCTTAATCCGCTCAGTTAACGTTCACTGCAGCACTTCACATGAACCCTCACCAGCCAGGCCACGTGGCTAGCAGACCAGCTGAAGGTCCGAATGAGACTTTCCTTTTGGCCTTCAGTAAACACATGCCATGACAACGAGTTGCTTACTATGAATTACCGGTCCCTTTCGCGAGGCTATTATGAGGGTCTGTGGAGCAGGCATTCACTTGCTCTATTCTTGAAAGACAGAATCTCTCTCGTCCAAACATTGGATCAGGGTGGCAAACTGTAATACAACTAAATAAGAAAACATAAAATAACAAAGAAGTTAAATATTGTTTAAATTTAGCATATGTATATATTTTGGTATTTTTTAACGTTAGCATCTCTTGAATATTATGTTTTGTATGGATTTTGAAATAATTTGATACCTGTAATAAAGAAGTTGGCATAACATTTGAAACTACGTTGTACATTAGACCCGCGCTGACCAACGACTTTACGTATTTTTTGTTGTGATAAGTGCAGCGAAGTGTGAAGGTGTTACTACGTGTATTAATGCGATGAAAACATGAATTCGTTAAACGATTAAGTGTGTAATCTTTTGAGACACCGTTCTCTCGTTGGTGTGCACAAGATAAGCAAGAATTTTAAAATACCGCAGAACAAGTCACATTAATATAACTATGAAAAATGAAAAGTGGTGGTCGGTCATACAATATTCAGTTTCAAGATTCGTGGTATGCCGATTGCAACTGGTTATGTGGGAGTCATAAAACGAGAAGTTATATTGTTGGCCTTGTCTTCTTCTGGGGAACAAGAAACTTGAATTCAACTGGATTTTGCGATTTCAGAAATGTCAATCGCGGTCTTTACAGCCATGCAGATTCAGCTGAACACATTAAATATTTTGCAATTAAAGGCCCTGCATAAGAACATGAACACCATTGCGGATGCACTAAAGGAAAGTTATAGGTTATACGTAAGTCAATTTAATGAAAACGTATGTTTAAATAGACTGGTAATGCACAACGCAATCGATACGGTATTGTTTCTAAGCAAGCAGGAGTTGGCTTTTCGCGGTCATGATGAGAGTATTTCGTCACAGAACAGGGGGAATTTCAAAGAATTATTGGCTCTCATTTCATTGGCCCTATGAAAATTAGAAATCACTATGAAAAAATAGACCTGTTCTTTCTGGGAAATCTAAAACGATTCAAAATGAAATAATTGATTGTATTTCTGAATGCATCAATGAACTTGTAAGAGATGAAATTACTAGTGCCCCTTTCTTTTCCGTTCAAGTGTAAGTTTTCTGTTCAACAGAATACTGCTTTGATTTAATTGTAGCTACTGATTTTACTGGATAGGTAAGTTTATATCGGAAGTTGCATGTTCCGAAGTTGATTTAAAATATGAATACAGTTTACGATTATGATTGTGATTTTGAATTTTGTTATGGGTCCTATTTCTTGTGTACTCTTTTAATTTGATGTGTTGTATAAAATGTGTTAGATTTTGTCTTTTTTATGTCATGGGGACTTGTGGTTGTTTTATTATGTTGTGGTATGTATTGTGCGGAAGTTTTGCTGGGACAGTGAATTCTTCGGGATTAAGGGGACGTAGCTTCCGAAAATGTTGAAAATTTGTTTATTTTATATGCTGTGCTTTTCATAAAACTTAAGAAAATGGTGAATATATTACATTAATTCAATATGACCATCGTATAGGTTACAAAAGCATTCGCGACGTCACGGCTATATAACGATTCCAGGAAATTATAGAATTCTATTGACCTTCACCTAATTTATCCGGCACGAGCCGCCACTGACGTATGTAGAGACATAACATATAGATACATACAGTGAATAAACATTTGATTGCAGGCTTGAAATTATAATCGAAATACCTAGAGAATTTAACATGAATAGACATGTTGAACTTGTAGATCATATTAAGACATTTCGCTAAAATATGTACATTTGTAGACATAATATAATAACATGCAGACATATATTTATAAATATACACATGCATACATACATACATACACTCACACACACAGATACATATATATAATATATATTAATAATGTATATATATATATATATATACACAGCAAGATGTACGTCAGTAACAGATAATTGGAAAGGATGAACAATATTAAATACCTTGGACATAATAATAATAATATAATTATTATTATTATTATTATTATTATTATTATTATTATTTATACTGGCAGAGTTAAGGCCATAGGGCCTTCTCTTACACTCTACCAGGTCACAAAGTATACAAACTTAGTTAAAATTTAACAAAAAGTTAAAGAACAGAATACTAACATATTACAAAAAAAAATAATAATAATAGCATAATAAAATCGACACTAAACAACATGAAAATAATACCATAACAGAAAAAAGAAAGTAAAATACATTGGAATATAGTGAAAGCAACTCATTTAGTACAAATGGTTAATATGGAAAACGTAAAGTAGAATATAGCAAAATGGAATGTAATAAAATAATAATAAAAAAGAAAATAAATACGAATATTAAATAAAATTCGCAATAAAAAGGCTATGCTAATAAATTCATAGGCTGATAAAGAGAACAAAAAGGGGAAAAGAAGGAAAGAAATATATAGCCTATATTTTTACAAACCTATCGCAAAGAAAAGGGCTTATAACTGAGAGGAATCTGAATTTTAAAAAGTGCAATTTTAATTTATTTTTGGAACTAGACAATGTCCGACAGTCTCTGACATGTTGTGGTAGAGAGTTCCAGAGATGAGCTGCAGAGACGGTGAAAGATGAAGAGTAGAAGGATGTTCTGTGTTTAGGAATGGAGAGTGTGATATGGTGTTGTGAGCGAGTATCTATTTCGTGATATGAGGACAAATGTTGAAAACGAGAAGCTAGGTAGCTAGGGTTAGAGGTTTGAAGAATATTGAAGAGTAAAGTGAGAGAGTGAATAGTTCTTCGCTCTTTGAGACGGGCCCAGGACAGCATATTTAGTGAAGGTGTGATACGGTCAGATCTACGGACGTTGCAAATAAATCTAACACATGTACTATGAACACGCTGTAGTCTGTCTGTCAGTCTCATGTTAAGGTCAGTGTAGAGAGTGTCACAGTAATCAAAATGAGGCATCAAGAGCGGCTGCACTAAATTCTTTTTGAGAAGCAACGGAAGGAAATTTCGAATTCTTTTTAGTGCGTGAATTTTCATAAAAACTATTTTACATGTGTGTGTGATTTGAGTATTCCAACTTAAATTTTTGTCCATATAAATTCCTAGATTTTTCACTCTATCATAAGTGGGGGACGTAAAATGTTTCGGGCCCATGGGCGTCACACTACATAAATACGCAGCTCCTTGTAGCGTTCGTATTTTTAATGTTACGAAGAAACTCTAAATTAAGTTACAGCAGATGAAGAAAGAATATTTTAATATGTTTTCAAAAAATATATTTATCACTTATAAAGATGTGCCAAGAAGTCTGTTTTTAAGACATCATTTACTTCCCCCTCCCCCATTTTTGAAATGTTCACAAGTCACAAAATTATATTTTTATACAAGTTACAAAGTACTATTTTGTAAAAAATTGCATCAAAATTTATGATCTCAATGTATGTAGGCTATATTTAACGAAGACAAATGCTTCAGTGTATCAATTTTTATTATTATTATGGAGAGTAAGGAGGCCATGAATTAGTCGTAGGTGAAAGCTATTTTCCAAGTGATAAATACTGAAGCATTTATCTTTGTTACGTATAGGCGTACATACAATGGACTCATAAATTTGACGCATTATTTACAACATAACAGTTTACAAATGGTTAAAAAGAAAAAGTACATTTTAAGACCTGAAGAATAAAAATTGAGAAAATAAGTACATGGTGCTATTAAAAAAAACAGAACCCTTGGCACACTCTTTATACATGAAAAACTAGTTTTTGAAAGAATGTTCAAAAATATTTGGAGCTATTGTTCTAGTGAAGCGATAGGGAACTGAGCATCATGGGTAGAAAGTCCATTTCAACCCCTTTCAAGATTTAGCACCGTTTGTTGATAGACTTATTTGGTATGAAACATGCATGTGGCTAATGGACAGATTTTTATTAAAATATCCAAGAGAAGTAATAGCATGGTAAGTAGGGTAGGCCTATACATTATAATTGATTGAATTAAATTAGCTCATAAATTAAGTTATTACTTTACCTTATAGGTTTATCTAAATTTAAATAAATATGTAGTCTACTAGTCGTTAACTTAACTGAAGAATATTGCTGGAGAACCTTTTAAGTGTAGTGTAAATATTGTAATTTAAATATGTATTGTATTGATTAAGGCTGGTTGAGTGGAAGAGAAGGCCTTATGGCCTAACTCTGCCAACGAAAATAAAACATTATTATCATCATTATTATTATTATTATTATTATTATTATTATTATTATTATTATTATTATTATTATTATTATTATTATACATTTCAACGTGGTATTCTGTTTTGATAAATATGAATTTTGAAGTTTTATGTTGCTGTGAAAAATTCAAGGATCACTGAAATTATTCAAAATTCTAATAATGATGTTTTGTACATAATATAGCTTTCAATCGGAGAGAGAATGTATGAACGAATAAGTGATTTAGTGTCCAGAGAAACAAGAGTTGATAAAGGAAGTGACTAGAGAACATTAGAAGTGTTTGTTAATAGTAATTGGTAGTGAAATGTTAGTAATATTGGAGTGTCGACTAAGTTAGCGTACAATCAGAGAAATTGAAATGATAGGAAGACAGCAAGTATTTCAATGTAAGTTTACAAATGAAAGTTGAGTTGACTTACAAAAATAGTGGCAAACGGAAAATTTATCGGGGTGAAAGGGAACAGTTTAACAAAATAAACATGCGATTCAGTGTTTAATAGAGGAATGAGAGTATGATTAAATAGTGTTAGTAAAAGTTAGTTCAAAATTAGGGAAATTTTAGACGATAGGAAGTACTTCAAATATACAGTAAGTAAACAATAAAAGTTGTGAGGTGTTCATTAGAAAGAAGGGAAAATTTTAAGGGGAGAGGTTAGAAAGCAAATTGAGAGTATGTATTATAGTAATAGAGGTAACAAAGGTAAAACAAGATGACTGCACACGTCAATGAAATTTTATTGTAATTAGAAGGTAATGGGGAGCACGAATGCAGAGATGTGGTGGCGACCCATTACCAAATAAGAGTTGTAGAAATAAATATATCAATATCAATAATATAGCCTTCAAATTAGAGTGTGTTAAGTGGATTTTTCACAACATGAAGTTTTAAAATGCAGTTTTCTCAAAACTTTAAATTTTGAGTTCGTTTTCCTTTTGAACAGGCCCGTGAGGTTAAGTTTACAAATGTTTCACTTATTTCGTTAATACAAGAAAAAAATCACACCTTTACAGACAGCGAATTCTAGACTCTTAGCAGGGCAACTGTGAAAGAAGATAAGTACAAGGTGCTAGAAATACAGCAGCCAAACATTGAAATGATTCTACGAAAGTAAGACTGCAAGAAACTATGAAATTATAGATATAGGGGAGAGTAGTAGTAGTAGTAGTAGTAGTTATTTATTTAACCTGGTAGAGATAAGGCCGTCAGGCCTTCTCTGCCCCTCTACCAGGAGATTCCAACTACAATATCAACAATAAAATTACAATTAAGTTAGTATTAAATTTACAATTACAATTACAAATAATATTACAATTAGTATTAAATTTACAATTACAATAAAATCAAAGTACGAAAAGATTACCTGAATAATTAAAGCTAGATAATTTATCATAGAGAAACAAAGAATATTTTATATTTACTGAATTACAAATTAAATCTAGAATAACAAAATTGTATAGTGATGAAATTACTGAATATTGAAATATTTTGTGATAGATTAAAGAAACTATTTACAAGTAATCAATTACTGACCAAGAGCCTAGTAAGTTTTCGTTTGAATTCAATTTTATTTCGACAGTCCCTGATGCTAGCAGGTAGCGAATTCCAGAGTCTTGGCAGGGCTATTGTGAAAGAAGATGAGTATGAGGAGGTGCGATGGGATGGTATTGTTAGTATTGTTTCATGACGAGAGCGTGTGTTCAGATTATGGTGGGAAGAAAGGTAAGTGAAGCGAGACGACAGGTACGAAGGAGAGTCGGGTAGTATCGGACATCGGGTAATATCGGACAGTGAGTTTCTTTCATCTACCACACGATGATAGTACCTGATTGACATGGTTACGTTTCTGTGATGTCGCATAGAGATACGTAACCATTTCATTCAGGTACTACCATATGGTGGTAGATGAAAGAAACGCACTGTCCGATACTACCCGACTTTCCCCTACTAGTCGTAGTTCAGCCTGAGAGCCACGAAGACAGATATGTTGTGTGGTTTGTAGTCAATAGCCTGACTTTGACAGGTTGCGTCCGTGAACTTCAATGATTCTATCAACGCTTCATATATGCCATGTCACTTCACTGTATATGAACATGAACAGTCTCAGCATTAAAAAACGAGTGTAACGAAGAAGATGACATTACATCATCATGCATTTTACTGATTACATAAGAATTCCGTTCTTTTATCATGTCGCGATTGATATTACGCTTTATATAGTTTATTTTCTTGAACTCTTAATAAAAACACAAACATTCCTACTTACTTATGGCTTTTAAGGAAACATACAGTTTCACAATAAAAACACGCTGCCAAATTGAGAACTGTCTATTCGTGTTATGACTGCAAAAACCAGAGACTGCGAACTAATTACTAATAGCCAACAATAATCATAATATACAAATCTGGCTTTCAGGTGGTAGCTCCCTGTAAAGCAGATTTGAATAATTTCAAGGAAAAATAGTTCCGGGGCCGGGTATCGATCCGGGACCCTTCGCTTAGCGCGCGAATGCTCTTCCGACTGAGCAACCCCAGGAACAATACACGACAGCGTCACAATTTTTCCTTTGTATCCACACGACTCAAATGAGCTGACAAGACGCCAGAACTCAACTATGAGTGCACACAAATACTTGTGCGACTTAAATTGTGGCTTTCTGTTAACGTACCTCCAGTAACGAATGTATTATACAAATCTGGCTTTCAGGTAGTAGCTCCCTGTAAAGCAGATTTGAATAATTTCAAGGAAAAATTGTTCCGGGGCCGGGTATCGATCCGGGACCCTTCGCTTAGCGCGCGAATGCTCTTCCGACTGAGCAACCCCAGGAACAATACACGACAGCGTCACAATTTTTCCTTTGTATCCACACGACTCAAATGAGCTGACAAGACGCCAGAACTCAACTATGAGTGCACACAAATACTTGTGCGACTTAAATTGTGGCTTTCTGTTAACGTACCTCCAGTGTGCACTCATAGTTGATACAAAGGAAAAATTGGATACAAAGGAAAAATTGTGACGGTGTCGTGTATAGTTCCTGGGGTTGCTCAGTCGGAAGAGCGTTCGCGCGCTAAGCGAAGGGTCCGGGATCGATACCCGGCCCCGGAACAATTTTTCCTTGAAATTATTCAATAGTCATAATAATCAACAATGGATGGTAGGATAATTTAGAAACCCACATAGCTTTTATTGATTTTGTGAAAGCTTTTGATAAAGTCCGAAGAGACGTTTTATTCGACATATTACAAGATAAAAATATTCCAAATTTGCTATTACAAAAATAATAGAAATCTACACAGACAGTAAAATAAGTGTCAAAATAAATAACTGTATATCCGAAAGAAAATTAGTCAATAATGGAGTTCGAGAAGGTTGTCCACTATCACCAACTTTATTTAATATTTATATAAATGAAATTATTTTAAAATGGAACCAAATCTACACATCAGGATTCAAAATAACCAGTGCTGTAACATTAAATACCTTAAATTAATCTATGCCGATGATCAAGTCATAATTTCCAATTCAGAGGATAATTTACAAAGAGGATTATATACATTAAATAAAATATTAAAAGATTTTGGGATGGAAATTTCAGCACAAAAATCAAAAGTAATGGCATTTTTAGGACAAGACCCAGTCAGAAGTAAGATAATACACAATAACCAATGCCTCGAACAAGTACAAAATTTCAATTATCTGGGTTGTGAAATATCTTATCAAAATGAAAAGGATGTGAAGAAGAAAATTACCAAATTTACACAAATTATAGGAATAATAAACAATACATTAAAAGCTAAATTAGTACAAAGATCTACAAGAATAAAAATATATAATACACTAGCATTACCCTCCCTTTTATACGGAAGCGAGATTTGGACATTAAAGAAAAAAGACATGAACAGAATCAAAGCAACGGAAATGAAATTTTTCAGGAGGACAGCAGGATATACTCTTTTAGACCGAAAAAGGAATGAAGAAATTTTAGAACAATTAGAAGTAGAGTCAGTAGAAGAAAAAATCAACAGATACAAATTAAATTGGCTAGATCATGCAAGAAGAATGGAAAATTCAAGAATCCCAAAAATTACGATGCAGTATAAACCTAGAGGATATCGTCGACCAGGAAGACCTTTTAGAAGACTGCTAGAAGGGGCCGAATCAGGTCTACAGAGGCCTAATTCGTGAAGGATGATGATGATGATGATGATGATGATGATGATGATGATGGATGGTAGGGGTACCAATATAGATTCTCCCAGAGCCACTGAGATCATTAAACCAAATTTCAATTTATACAGGACTAACTTCCAGAGAGAAATTATAACTCATTAAAATTGTAAAGGTTTATATGGATTCCTCTGTATTTTATTGATGACTATTACGAAACAATTAAGAATTATAAAAATTATGAGGCACACAGCTTTGAATCCTCTACCACTGAACTACACCACTGCCTGATAAAACCTCCTATTGCAATGAGGGGGAATACAGCCATGCAGAAGTAGTAGGAATTGCTTTATACCACCACGGACGAGCGCCTGTCTAAAAAAATAATATACGACATACGTGTTAAAAATGGTTTTATTTTGTTCGTAGGGTCGCTGAACTTTGCCTGATGCCTCGTTTCGCAAACATCTCTGCTCACAAAATAAAATGTCACTTTTAACACTTGTATCGTAAATAACTATTGTAACATGATATTTTTTATGCTTCGCACAACGTTAAAGTACAAGAACTAAACATTTACATACATTTAAAGAAGTTATAGGAATGGAAATCAAATTACAAATATCGGTGCCTGAAGTACTCAGAGAATTCAAATTACAAGTTGTATTAGTAAGCGACCGTCCCAATAGATTAAAGTGCTGAACTGTAAACCAGGTATTAAACTGATCAAGAAAGAAGAGTCTACAAAGCATCTGATACTATAATCCTGAATGATAACAAACACAATAAAATGTAGTAGGCTACAACCACACGGATACTGTGAAAATTATCCTTATAAACTGCATGTGAAAGTAAAAACTAAAGTTCGGAGAGAAAACAATGAACAAAGGTTAAGTAGAGCATTATTTCATCTCAAGATACTGGGTTTGCCTTTATCATAATTCCATTCGGAAAAAAAAAAAGAGTAAAAATCATGCACACATTATTTCCTCTTGAGATATTAATTTTATGAGTAATTTATCGTAACCTTGTTGATGTATTGATATATTCATAATACATACCTATACAACATGACTTTTTAGTTAGATTTTATACTGAGTATTATATTTATGCTCGACCATGCCGAAATGTAGTAATTATACACCTGGTAGCAGTCCTTTAATGCATGTCATTAAAGTACACCTACTCATTAAAGTACAGGTGTTCACTCATGACAAAGCTTACAGGTGTTCAGCCAATGACAAGTCAGCTTTGTATCGTTATAAAACCGCAAGTATCGATTATTCTCGGATATGCAATCGAAAGACAATTAGCGAAAAGTCACGGAGGCTGGAAATCCAATACTGTCGCAGAAGGTTATGGTCTGTTACTATAATAATTAGCGTTAATTGTAAATAACATTCAAATAAATTCAATTTATCATCTCGTTTTTCAATGTCGAATTCAATAATCAAGGTTAGGGGAGAGTCGGGTAGTATCGGACATCGGGTAATATCGGACAGTGAGTTTCTTTCATCTACCACACGATGATAGTACCTGATTGACATGGTTACGTTTCTGTGATGTCGCATAGAGAAACGTAACCATGTCATTCAGGTACTACCATATGGTGGTAGATGAAAGAAACGCACTGTCCGATACTACCCGATGTCCGATACTACCCGACTCTCCCCTATATCAAGTTTAACGGGATTACATCAAGATCAATGACATTATTGTTCCTCGGAAAAAATCAATAATTTCGCGTCTGCGCACATCTCACAATTCACGACCTAGAACAAGGTCACTTCCGATCTTGTCAGATACAAATAAAATGTATACATCTGAATAATTTCAAGTTACAAATATGGTCGAGCATAAAAAGTCGTATGAAACTTGCCTATAATGGTAATTAAGACGCTCGTATGAATATTATGAAACTCGCTTGCGCTCGTTTCATAAACATCCATACTTGCGTCTTAATTCTATCATTATAGGCTCGTTGCATAATGTACTATTATTTTAGTCTCACAAAGGAAGTTGTCATGAGCTTATGTCGATACCTCTCCTCGAGCTGTGCACTGTGGATCTCCATAGAAAACAAGTATGAAACAACAGCAGTCCATAGTTGAGAAATTAAAGCTTGAATAAAAGAATATAAAATAAAGTGAGTAGATACAATGGGCCTTGAATAGCCAGAGTTCCCTCAACTGATGAACACATTATGCATTACCTTGCTGAACATGTTAGTGACAAGGCAGGATTCTTGGAAGACAATCAACTACTCTCTCCGAACAAACCTCGTTGTTTCTTAATGCAACATTCCAAGTAAATTTTCACACCCTTGCATTTAGCCTGGGCAGCAATTTTTTTTAACAAGTAACATCTATATTCGACTATGTATATTAGTACAAAAAATTAAAAGATTTGGTGGAAGGTTTTGTTAAGATTTGGTCGCCTTGGAAATGCTTACGTCATATGCAGTAAACTCAACAATGTGAAAGAGTCCATTCCTACATACAAAGCTAGCCCGATATACATAACCTACTTGGAAGAGTTTATTATAGACATCGATGGGGGGATATAGTAAGGATGTTGTTAATACATACGTAAATCTTACAGGGCCTATTCCACAAAGGTATGGTCTTGTATATTACAAGCAAATACTCTAGTACGCAGTAAACATATTGGAGTTTCAGTACCTCAGGAATCCGCCCCTGAGCACGAGTTCTACTCTTTCAGGGGCGAGCTAAAGTTTCTGTATATATTATATTTTATGTTACAATTATTAGCAAAATAATAAATAAATAAATAAATAAATAAATAAATAAATAAATAAATAAATAAATAAATAAATAAAAGGATTTTCTACAGTTGTACTTTACTGCTCCATACTTAGAAATTACCAGTGAATTGTCAAGTATCCTATTTAAACATATTTCATAATATTAAGATATATTTTCAAAAATATATATAGTCCAGAATATCTTTTCTTGCTTCTGTTGCCTCCAAAAGAAACAGTTTCATCTCCTTTGACATAATTTTTAATAATCTTGCAGGGTTTGTAATTTCGTAACAATTAATAAGTTTGGCGCGTGAAGACCCTTATTAGCGGCAACTGTTGGCTAACATGGGAAACTATCGCAGAGCGTAATTATGCGGGGATCGCGGAAGAATATAATAATAAAGAAGTAATTTGTCAGTATCTTCTACAATACGAGTCTGATGGTTTTTCGGTAATTTAATTATTGAGCTTAACGAATGTTTGCTGTCAAGATAATTATTTCGGGTCCAGAGGTCGAGAAATTTATCTAATGATAGCAAAAATGAGTTTAAGAAGCGAAATTAAATTAACTATTATCTGTAGTAATGTCACGAGAGGTCTGAGATCTGCCGATAAATCCACGAGCGAAGCGAGTAGATTTATCTGGGAAATCTTAGACCTCGAGTGACATTTATTAGGACTATTTCGTGAAT
This sequence comes from Periplaneta americana, assembly GCA_025594305.2. NCBI lineage: Eukaryota > Metazoa > Arthropoda > Insecta > Blattodea > Blattidae > Periplaneta > Periplaneta americana. The sequence continues at coordinate 125,935,857 of JAJSOF020000019.1, read as the reverse complement.
AAAATAAAAATTTAAATAATATATCCCTAAAATTCGATCACAAAATGTTAATAATTGTATATTAACGAATACTTAACCTATTCAGACATTTTGAAGTTGAAATACTCGTAGATGAATATCGATTATTGCAATAAAGAAATTCGATGTTATTATTCAGTAATGGCAATTGCGAAAATCGAAATACAGGTTTAACAATGTTAATTACATGTACTGCACTTTTCTCTTATTATTATAACAAATACATTTTCATTATCTGCTGAAATCATAATTTAATTTAACAGTAACAGTGGGGACAGCTATATACCAATGCTTATGTATTCACAGCGAGACATGTTGCTACACAGTGAAGCCATCTCTGTATAGTTAGGCCTAATTAAAACACGAATTCTATTACGCCATACGAAAGGCAGTTTGATCAAAGACATTATTACTATGCAAGGTCTTGAAGTTGCAAGTTTGATATGCGATGATGTTACATAAATTTGAACGTCTATTAATTGTTTAATTTCAATACAAATGTTATAGGCTACAATTTTATAGGTTACGTTAGGCCTACCTGTGGAAGCAGGACCAATGTCAGCTGTGCCTTGTTTCGACCGTTACAATGAGTGCTACACGAAAGCATTTTTTATAGCTCGACAAACGCATTCTCGCTGTAGTGTGTAACGGAACTAAAGCTGCATCTACACAGTTCAATATTCCAATCGCGTATGCGTGCAATCTGGGAAGAATAGAATCAAGTTTAAAAGGTACGTTCAATTAAGATGCATAAGGATTTTGTGTCTACATGGTGGGCCGTTTTGAACGTGGTCTTCACTGCGTAAATATATTAATTAATATTAAATATCAATCTTGCATTCATTGCTTTAAAGTTGAAAGAAAAGTTTAACCGTGTAGTTGCATCTTAATGTATTCATGATCATCAATTTACAGGGAAACAGTTGACGACAACGACTAAACAAAAGAACGACCATGCGATAAATTGATAGCGATAAATCTAGCTGCAGAAATTGTCGCAAAGTCTGACTGTGATTGGTTGGAATTAAAAATTTCATTACACTTCATTGGTCGAAAATGGAATGACGTCATATAAACGAAATAGTCATGAAAATTGTATTCGGCAAGATAATTCCAATGCGAACAACTGTTAATTCTGAAAAAAACTAAACATTCGAGGTTATAATAAGACCCAGAAAAACAGTCGAATCGAAGCAGAGATTACAATAATAAAAAAACTCTCTATGATTAAAAACAACTGAACATTTGAGGTTATAACAACACTTTATTTTGAACTCTTTTATCATTGCTTATCTATAATTTTCAACATGTTTAATTTTATTGTAAACATTTTTACTTGTAGTAATTAATTGTGCACTTATTGTAATTAATTACTGTTGCATGTTAAGACTGCGAGTTTCATGTAATTGCTTGATTGCTGACACATCAAAACAGAGACGATACAAATAAAACAAATGAAGGAACGAGAAAAAACTATCACAAGTTTTGAGCAACATACTTTCAACTATCAATGTAATTCAATTCTCATTGGTCAATCTAGTGTCAAAGAGCTCGTTTATTGGATGAGAAACGTTCGCGTGAGATAATCGAAGAAGTAAACTATAATAAATACCATTGCAGGATTACGAAACTCGAATAAATATTACAATAGTAAGAATCTTTGCTGTATAACTTAAAATACATTACGATTAAGGAGACGAACATAACCTAATTCGACAAATGAAATGCGAAAATAAACAGCTATCTCACGTTATACGTAGTATGTTTATTGATATGAAGTCACTTGTAGCAATTCACTGGTAATATACAAGACACTTTAATTTTTTCGTGGAATAAAAATATGGAACTCCATACTTCACAACTTTCACCAGTAACTTGTAATGCACAACAGAATTCCTTTGTGGAATAGCCTCAGGAAATTGTATTTATTTATCCCAATTTATTCCAATATCTAAATTCCTATATAATCATTACACGAAATCGTAGGGATTTCCTGTATTTTTTTTTTTTTTTCACTTTATTATTACCAGTAACAAGGAAACGTATGGATTTGATCGTGATACAAAAATCCAAAATGCCATTAGATGTAATTTTGTCGTTTTAAAACTTCCATAAAGAAATAAAATATATTATCTGTCACTTTTTTGTATGGATAATAATAAGCAGAGACAATACGAGGTTTCTAAGTCAATTTACGAGAAAATCACTATACTTCCACACAGTTTACAACGGCATAACAAAATGTGACTTCGTTACAACAAATAAGCGTGCTCAAAACATGACGGTATGCGGTAGCACTTCACACAAACAAGAATCTAACTATAGTTTTGGCTGAAAACAAGTCTCGATAAGATTCAACTCTGTTATAAAAGTATCCAGAATATGTAAAACCATTAAGAATTCTGGATTATCACACACGTAAACAACATATCTCAATCAATTCACACCTGAAAAAATAGTGGTCTTTCATATTTCATCACAGACAAATCAAAAGAAAGCTAGTATAGAAATCCCCGATCAGACATGTGGCAGCGAACGGCAGAATATTTTGCTTGAGTCACGTTTCTAGCTGTCAGCAGATGCACCATGTGCCCGGCTTTCCCGGAAGTGACTCTTCATTATTAAGTTTCACTTTCACAGTCTCATCAAAGAGTCAAACAATGCAATACTGTACCTTCATATCGAAGCGGACGGCGCTGGCTGTCGGAAAAAGTTTCCCTACACAGAGACGCGTTTCTGGCAACAAATACCCTTCCAACCTTGACGTTAAATGCCAAATAACTACTGCCAAATTCTAACATGCATCTTTTCTTCGCTCCGAGTAGCTCGTGAACCTTGATCGTGATCGTTCTAGAATAAAATTATTGCAGTATTCTGGTGCTCCAATTCAGACACAATTATTTGTTAATAAAAATTGTGCGTTACAAATATGTGATACAGGCTTTGTCTTCATAAAAAGCTAGAGTAGTTTTAATTTCCCCTTTTCCCCACAAATCCACTACTTCACTTACAAAATAAGAGCGAATAATCTATTCGAGATTTTTCATACAATAGTCATGGATATATTAATAAGGGTTCTGTATTTAGATAAATATCAAATAACAGTAGGTATTAAAAAAGTACATATTGTATTTTTCTTTTTGTACGAAAATATTCCTTGGGCACTTGGGACGCTGATAGTAAGCGGTTTTCTGCCTCTAAATCTTCTTTGAGCTCCAGGAGCGATTTTTATCTAATTCCCATTTCAGTTTGGTTGATGGGCCTTCCTCTCTACCTACACTCCCTACCATCAGTGAAGGAGAAGATGCTACTGTCCATCTTACTAACTTTCGACTAATTGACTTGCAACATAGTGAAAAATTTAATTATTGAAAATGTTTACCGGTAATCGAGAGTCTAATAGCCTCATACTAGCCATACCAACACATAAGACTTCATCGTATTCATCATCATACACTAATCGCTTTCGCGCTTGTGGAATACCCTACCCAGTGACATCACAGACTATCGGAATTTTAGAGTTCAAAAGCAAACTTATTAAGCATTTTGTTACTGCGTAGAGTAGGTTTAATTTTTACTTAGTTAATAAAAAAAAAATTCTCTCTTCTTAATTTTTACAATGAACTGCCTAGCTTTTATTAGTCTGTTAATTCTTTTAGTACTTTGATTTTTATTGTATTTGTAAATTCAATATTAATTGTAATTATAATTATAATTGTATTCTTTATATTGTAGTTGTAATCCCCTGGTAGAGGGGAAGAGAAATGGCCTTATCTCTTCCAGGTTAAATAAATAAATAAATAAATAAATAAATAAATAAATAAATAAATAAAAAATAAAAATAAATATTTCATTTTATTGCTGTTTTCATCAACTGGCACATGAAAAAGCTACTGAGAGCAGAAGGTAAATGTTTTCTCCACCGCTAGTTGCTCCTCTACAGCATACACAAAGGGGCAGTCTGCACTGTGTCGCTCCCCCCTGACTTCATAACACAAACTAACATTTCTTAATTTAATTATTAGTTGAAAATATTGTAAGAACGACACTAAAATGTACTCAAACATGTAATTGTTAAATATCTGTGCCACTGTATTTTATATTAACTTATGTACTTTAATTAATATTTTAATTTTTTGTGAGTATAACTTGGGGGGTCCAAGTATAAGAGGTAACAGGTACTGCTCTGTTACTGACGGACTCAGGGCAAGTAGAAGGGGAAAGAAATGCTTTCGCATCCTCTCAACTAATATGAAATGTCGTCTAGGCTTGCTCCATAATAATCGGTATTGTATCTTTTTCACAAATTTCGAAGCTGTGTTGGAAAGAGTGGATGAAGAAAGAATGATGCTGAAACTGATCAGAAAGAGGAAAAGGAATTGGTTAGGTCACAGGTTGAGAAGAAACTGCCTTCTGAAGAATGCACTGGAAGGAATGGTGAATGGGAGAAGAGTTCGGGGCAGAAGAAGTCATATGATAGACGACATTAAGATATATAGATCATATGAGACAAAGAGGAGGGCAGAAAATTGGAGAGACTGGAGAATGCTGGGTTTGCAGTGAAAGACCTGTTCTTGGGCAGAATACTATGAATGAATGAATGAATGAATGAATGAATTAATTCACAAATTTGCCTTTTTCTCGAAACTACATTTTTAATACTCAAAATGCTCCATGCGCGCAATTTTCACCAAACTCAATGAAAATATTGTACGTGTCCATGCATATAGCCTATTCTGAGACTATGAGACTTTTACTACGTCATACTACTTTTGACCAATAAAACGGTACGCAACGTGTTTCAACCAATCATGGCTGCTTAACCTACACCTCCTTAGCATTTGTTTGTTTTCATCACCTCCCTAGCATTTGTTTCTTTGTTTTGCCAACATTGTACATTCAATAATTGTACCTTTTAAAATGATTCATGTTTACTTCATCATGTATTTAATATTGTATTTAATATTTAATATTGAACAAATTTATAAGTTACGCTGTTAAAATTTCATCATAAAAATCGTAATAAGTTTGTATTACAGACACACAATTATGACACAAGACGAAATATTAATTCAACATTAGTAGAACCTAAATGTCTCACATCTGCTGGTCTAAAGCATAGCATAAATTTTTCGGTTGTACAATGCTTTAACTAAATTACACCCAGAACTTTTAACATGTAACCCACTAACATATAACAAGGAAATTAGAAACGTGTTAATATATTCAATTTAATTAAATAAATTTATATATTGTATGAATTAATCAACCTATATTATATTTGTATTCTATAATTTTGAAATATATATTAGTCCTACTTTTCACGTGCGATATTATTCTTCTATAGTGTTAATATTATATTATATAATTCCAATGTAATTATATTTTAGTTCCTATTTTATTTTACTTATTTATTTATATTATTATTTTTTATTTTAATATTATATCTGAACTGCGACCGAGCACGAGCGCTGCTCATTCGGTCTCAAATTTTGTTAATACTACTGTATCTTCTTTTTATATTGCTTGTATTATTTTATTTGTATTTTCTTTGTTTGTTTTGTAATTATATTTCTTTATTCTGTATATTTGAAATAAATAAATTTGAATTTGAATCCTTAATTAAAATTTTTCTGTCATTTGTCTTGTTTATATTATATATGTTATGATTATAGCTTTTGCTATATAAGATTTTATGAACAATCGCGTATCAGAGATTGTTTAATATAGCAGGCCTACATATATTGATCATTTAAGTGGAATGCAACTCGATGGTTTAGTGAACACACGTGTTAAGTACATTTTTCGGTTAAACTGAGTTAAGTACAAAATCGGAGTCCTGTGAGATGTATCTTTACTGTGCACAAATGTGGAAAGTGAATAATAAGCGTTTCCTGTATATGTTTATTTTTTGAGAATAAATGTTAATTGAAGTGTAATTAAGTATTGAAAATTAAAACTTGTTTTCCTCAAAATTAAGAAATTAGCACTTAAAACATGTGTGCACTAAGCCATAATAAAATGAAACTGATAAAAACAAAGCCTTCTTGACTAGTAATCGCCCATAGAGTTCAATGAAAATTGTATAATTGGCACAACTGTTAACAAGAGAACAGCTCATCATAACACACTACTGCCATCTAGCGGAATATTTGTAATGATGAGATGGTACAATAATACAATTCCAAGACAGTTTAATATTTTAGTAACTCAATTAATTGTATTAGAGTACTTTATTTATTCTAATCTTTATATACTTTCTTCTAATCGTGTAATAGTCAATTAAATCCCACTCGAGTTTTGATTTTCTCTATATAAATCATAAATCAAAACCTCTAGTGAGATTACTATACGTAAAACGTTCAGACATTTTAAATATCTTGAAAATTGAAAGCTAAAAATTATTATGTAAATAAAAAATACGAATAAATGAATGTCTGATATTAAAAAATGTATTGTGCCTAAAATAAACTAGGCCTAGATATGGACGAATTTCTTAACGTTAAAATATTGCTCGTGAATCAGGCCGTATGAAAAAAATATATACTTTCTGTATTTTAATGTATGGGACATTTTGATTATACTGTAACTAATTTGCATAAATGAAATAAAATTAACTTCGAAACTGGCAGTACGATTAAGGTAAAATATTGCACATTCCTTGTTCTTCATGCATCTAACGAGCAATTAAAAAATGAACTATATCGGATTAAAATTGCAAAAATTTCAAAACTCAGTCCTAGGGTCCCCTTAAACTGTTAATGATTCAGAAAGTACCAAATATTTACGGCCTCGTGCGAACAGGGTTAAGCTATCACTCTAATAATGCAATCGACTTTGAAATCATCTCTCGTGCAAAACAACAAAATAACAAGTACCCGTAGGTGTTAATAAATAGTTATGACGGCGATTTAATACTCGACGCCTTCATTTATACTAACCATTGCCAAATACGTAACATCAGGTTAGGTTAACTATCTGTTTATCACAAACAACAACACAGTCGTACTGAATCTGTTTAGCACTTTTGAAAGCGCCTGCGTCAGTAAGATGGTGCTCGGCGGTGCATTTCACGGAAACCAAACAACAATACATTGTTTTTATCGAGACACGTGTCATAGCACCACTTGCCACCACTCTAGTTTTACGAGTTAAGGCTGGTATTCAAGGCGCTAGTTGAGTCACTAGCATTAGCCACAAATGAACTTGCTCTCCACTTTATTCGTGTAAATGACCTCGCTGGTGAACTACGTAGTCACTTACACTGTATTAGAAGTTTGTTACTGTCCATTGCTTCCGAGAAAAATGTCTGGAAGCAATTCGCTTTGAAGTACGTGAGAAAGACTAGTATGTCAGTATGCCTTTCTACTAAATATGATCGATACAGGCCCGTAATATTTATTCTTTGGATGATATAATAATAATAATAATAATAATAATAATAATAATAATAATAATTAGTGTTGTGGGATTTAATCGATTAATCGATCAATTTCTGTTGTAAGATTAATCGATCAAAAATATTTAATCGAAGAATTGAGTCGATTAAAATTAATCGGTTGTAGTTGATATTGATTATTATTTTGTTAATGCAAACTCATACTAAAAATTTCGACAATATTTCTCTCTCAGAAATTGCTTACTTAAAAGCACAATAGTACTGTTATTTTTAACTGTAAACTAGGTAGTATAGGAAAAACACTTCAGAAAGAGATTGGGATATGAGGACAGTGACCTAGTCTACCTCTATTGAAAGTTGAAACACAATGCGAAACCCTTATTAAGTTTTATGGTTTTCCAAGAAAACTTCCACCTTGTTGTCAGCTCATCTTCCTAGCATATGAAATACATTCTTTTCTGGGATTCGTCCCCCACATTCCTTATAAAAATAGCCATGTCTACACTGTGTGAAAGTGAGAGCATTGGTAATTCGGATTACAATAGGGCCAGTCCTCTGTTTCGACCGCTGTACTTTTGCAGGTGCCTGCAGTTTCCGTACTGAGTTTGTATATGACGGTTGCGTGTTTAGTTTGATAAAGAAAAAAAAATCAGTTTTCTGTGGTCTGTGAAAAGTGTAAACTCTATTATGTCATATGTGAATTTGAGAGGTAAACTCGGTGAAACGTTTGGATTTAAATTGAACGATCGTGGAGAAGTGCTTGACAAAAATATGTTTTTTCGTGTTTAGTGAAGCAGGAAACATTGTTACTAAACGTAGAGCGGCACTTAATTCGGAGCATGTGAATACACTCACATGTTTAAAATCATGGCTGAAGCAGTATTAACTAGGTGAGTCTTCATACTTTTTATTATTTATCTTTGTCTCAAAAATTCCCGGAGAAATTCACACAATAAAGTAGAAGCCTCATAATAAATATGTTAGTAAGTAATCAAAATAGTTGTTTTGTAATATACTGACACAATATATACAACATTATTAATACTTATGCTTATCACCGAACACAAGTTAAATTTAACAATAATATGTAGTACAGTATATTAAAACATTTTTTCAACTCGATCAAAACTCGATTAATCGATTAAATTCAAATAGTTAATCGATTAAATATTTTGATCTATCGACAGCAATAATAATAATAATAATAATAATAATAATAATAATAATAATAATAATAATAATCCTGGAATAAAAATTCAACAATCAAAAAGGATTTAAAGAGTTATGAAAGTGCAGTGGATGGTATGTTCAACCGATATTACTAACGAACGTCGTACGAAAATAGTTATTTACGACATGAATATCGTAACGCTTTCATATTACATTACGAGTTTGATAACAAGTCGAGTATTGTAATATCAAGTTACGATAAGTATATTGTACAACGTTTTATCCACTTCCATAAAAATTAATTTTTAATAAAAGTAATTGTATTATTTGTATTACTTTTGAATACGTCTTTTGTGGAGAGGCGATTGCAATATTATTAGTTTCTTCCTGGGAGAGGCGATTCGTTTATGTTTGTTTTGAACAAGATAGGTTTTTGTTTACAACAGAAGAACAGTACTAGGATAAATAAACAAACATTGTTAAAGTGAGTTCAAACGAGGATTCAGATATTGAAAATGCTGCAAATTATGCAAATTGAATGTTTAGAACCATGGAAATCCACGTGAGATATGAAGTTGAATATAAAACACCTGAAGATTGATGTTCCAAGAAAATGTAGAAAGTGTGTCGAATATATTGTTCTTAATGTTTATAACAAATAAAATCAACTCAATTTAATTTCATTTAACATATGGTTCACATTACGCAGCCAGTTAGGTAATAGCAGTATCATTATCTAACTAGTTGCGTAATAAAGCCTAACTAGTTGCATAATGAATGTGTTTTCAACATTTTTATTAGTGATGTGAAGTCCACATAATTGGAGACGGATACATTTGTTGTGCTATTTTATTTCATTCCATATTTTACTTGAAATTGAAGAGTTTGGTGGAAGAAGGGCCTATCCTATGTTTTTAAACTTATGAGGAAAAAAATTTCTTCTACCAAGAAGGCAATCAGTGAGTTTGCTCTTCTTCAATAAAAAAATAACAAGGTTAGCCAGCCTGCTAGCGCCTGCTATCGTATTTTGCAAAATAATAATAATAATAATAATAATAATAATAATAATAATAATAATAATAATAATAATAATAGGCCTTTCTTTCGCCAAGCCCTTCAATTATATACTCCGATGCTGTTTACGAGAACACATGATTTTCAAAAGTTCCACAACTTTCATCCATTTATTTTAATCTAAACTACGTAAACAATACTATCATCTGTACAAAATTTTATTCTGAAAAGAAATATAAAAATGTTACATTTGTTCGGATCAAATTTCTGCAAATTTAAAGGACAGAACTAAAATTCTTTCAATCATTTACTATCATAACACACTGCTCTTTTTAACTAACTGATCACATTGCAAATTGAAGCAATGGCATTCCCAAAAAACACTAAGACATTTTTCATATAAAACAATTTTTATCTCGAGAAGGAAGCAATAACGAGCAAAATTGTACGAAACTTTTTTGTTTGAAATATCTCAAAGAATAACCCTCTGAAATTAATAACATTACTTACGGTTCACCCTGTATAATATGCAGTAGAATGATTTTTCACTTTTTGTTTAGAATTATGTCGAACTTCAAAAATTTTCCAGACCTGATCATGCCTAACTGAATATAGTCACTACCCTCTGTGGTGAAGAACTCTTCACTCATACTGGCTGAGTAAATTATCTACCGACCGGAAAGCGACAACCTTGGCTATCGTAGGGCGCGCTACCACAACGCAGGTCACGAAGACAACGTAGAATCGGTGATTCAATAGACCATGAACTATTAATGCACACTATTATCAAATAAAAGTTGTTGAAACTTCATTTACTCACAACATTAGGATCGATTCTGAAACTGTCTGCCTTCTCTGAGAAACTTTAAAAACTAATCTACATACCCCGGAAGAAACGGAAGATAGTGTCCGGGAAACCATCGTCTCCCTTCTCAAATGGAAATGAAGCGAGTGATTCGTAATTTTTAAGGTGCAACAATATTTAGAACAAGAAGGTATGAATAAGAGTACACCTGACAGATAAAAGTTATTTACGATACAGGTTAGTAAATTTAATACAGTATTTTAGCTACCTGTACTGTACTTTCGTGTCAAGAAGAAATATGTTCTGAGTAATTTTCTAATTTATACTCGTATCTAGGCTTACTTGTTATTTAAAACCACAATACTTTCACACAGTGCTGTCATTGTAATTTTTTTTCTTGGCCATACGCTCCCCCTCCACCTTATTTTCTCCCTTGAAATGTATTTACCCCCTCCCTTTCTATCCCTCCGACCGTCATTTGATATTTGATGGATGTTCCTATGTCAAGGAAGTAGTAAATAAATAGCTACACCAAAGAAAGTACAATTTCTCATTACTTCACTGGCTTCTGTTAGATGTATACAGTGATAAACAATTAGTTTTAGTCTGCAGCCACAAATACTTTCAACATAAAAATCGTTTGATGCTTACCTGTGCGATACATTTTAATACCCCATCAACTTGTTACAAATATTACACTCGAGAGGTTCAGAATGCAATACTGGAGAAATAGGAATTTCCCTAATATGTCCTGGACCTCTCATGTTATGTTGGTAATTAGCAGGGAAAGGATTTATATGTAAATACATATTTACTTATAAAGCTAATATAATTTATATTTTGCATTATCTTTATGTTTCACAATGTGTAGGGTTGAAAATCCTACTTTTATTTTCCATATTTTTCCATATTTTAGAGTTTAGTACATATTTTCGTTAATTTCCATATATTTTCCATATTTCATATAAAACAGTCCATATTATATTAGGTTTAACAAAAAAAAAAAAACAAAATTCCATTAACTTTTAAAAATACATTTCAACAATAGAGATTTAAACACATGTTCAGTAATCCCTTTAACATCAGAGTTATTTGAAAATTAGCAGTCCTATCAACAATGGGAAAGTAAGTTACAAAACTGTATTAATTTAATTTAAAATTTTTAACAGACTTCAGTTGTGCAGCTCAACAGTTAAATGCCAGTCAGAGTACACATAGGTTCAGTTTTGTAAATCATACTATAAAGACGGTAAATATGCCAAAAGTACGTCATTCAGTCAATTTAAAATCAAAACTAACAAGTTACATTTCAGAATTTAAAGAAGATGGTTTATCAACTGACAATAAAATATTATTTTGTAATTTGTGTCAGTGTGCAGTATCATCTACACAAAAGTTCCTGGTGCAACAACACATTACAACTAGTAAACATCAGGCCAACAAACAACTAAATTCCAAGCAGAGACAATTGTTTTTAACACAACCAACAACATCGAATGTAAGATCTGAGTTTAACATCGACCTGTGCCGTTCTCTCATCTCTGCTGATATTCCTCTCTACAAACTAAAGAATAAGGTCTTCAGGGAATTCCTTGAAAAATATACTCAACATACAATCCCGGATGAGTCAACACTTAGGAAGACGTATGCTCCATCCATCTACGATGAGACAATACAGAAGATAAGAGATGAAATTAAAGATAGTTCAATTTGGGTTTCCATTGATGAGACTCCCGACAAAGAAGGTAGACTTGTTGGTAATGTAGTTATCGGTTTGTTAAGTGAACAATATTCTGAACGAATTCTTTTACATTGTGATGTTCTAGAAAAGTGCAATAACAAAACTATAGTTAAACTGTTCAACGAAGCTATGGGTATCCTGTGGCCAAAGGGTATTATGTACGATAATGTGTTATTCTTTATTAGCGATGCTGCCCTTACATGGTCAAAGCTGGACAAGCATTATCTGTTGTATATCCTAAATTGACTCATTTTACTTGTGTGGCGCATGCATTTCATCGTGTGGCAGAAGTGGTCAGAGACAATTTCCTAAAGTAGATTTGTTGATTTCATCAGTGAAAAAGTATTTCTCAAAGCTCCCAGTAGAGTTAACGTGTTGAAAGAAATGTACCCTGAAATTCCATTGCCACCAAAGCCAATTTTAACTAGATGGGGTACATGGCTAGAAGCAGTTGAATATTATGCCGAACATATAGACTCTATTAACAATGTTCTCCTTGCATTGGACTCTGAAGATGCAGTCTCAATTGATACTGCGAAAACAGTTACCTGTGACATAAGTGTGAAGAATGACTTAGCTCACATTCAGCATACATTTTCATGCATCATAAAAACGCTCAAAAGTCTCCAAAATAGGCACCTTTCACTATCTGAAAGTTTTGAAATTATAAATAGTACTGTGGAACAACTGAATCGTGGTAGAGGTAAAGTTGCAGATGCAGTAAGAGCTAAGGTGGACACTGTACTTTCAAAAACCCTGGATATGAAGAACTACAAAAGGTTGTTGCTGTGATGAGTGGTGAATCAACAGTGAAGATTAACTTGGACTTATCCCCAGCAGACATTGTGAAATTGAATTATGTACCAGTTACTTCTTGTGACGTCGAACGCTCTTTTAGTCAGTATAAATCTATCCTCAGAGACAATAGAAGAAGATTCACTTTTCAGCACTTGAAAGAAATGTTTGTAACCTATTGTTATGGTAACAGACAATAAAAATTGTGTTTTGTTGAAACTACATTGGAAGATAAGGTACGTCCATTATATTTTTGTTTAGTTTGATTAAAATGTACCAATATTTAACGTACATAGTCATTTTTTATAATTTTAAGTCCATATTTAATTCCATATTTTGGTAAAAATCCATATTTAATTCCATATTTTGGTAAAAATAACTACATATATATTTACATATTTCATATATTTTTAGTCCATATAAATCCGTTCCTGGTAATTAGTAACAAGTATTGGGAAGGGTTAACCTACAAAAGTGCATTGGAATAAACAGATATGTATTATGTTGACAGCATTTGTGGCTGCAAACTAAAATCACACGTTTATCACTATACAGGGTGTTTCACGAGGACTTACCGTCCCTTAGGGAGTTTATTTCCAAAGACATTCTGAGTAAAAAATGTCATATATACATTTGTCCTAATCTCAATATTTTCAGAATTACACTAATTTGTGTGCAAAATATCATTATTCTTGAGTTTTAAGGGTAAAAGAATATTACAGACAAAGAATGAACTATTCAGAAGTATTTCTTTAGTTAGCTAGTATTCTGAAGCTAAAAATCTGTTGTGAATTCCATAGTTGCTTAGTACAGATTTTTTTTTTTTTTTCGATTTTGAACTACATAATTAAATTTTTTACGCATTTATCACAACAATAATTGTTACAAATCTCGCCACTCTTGTAAATTCTTTAAGACTGTACATTAGGATGCATAATTAAGCTGTAAAGAATCAAGTTCCTAAAGTCGTATGATTTGTGACAATTTTTGTAATAAGTGCGTAAGAATGATGTCATTTTTAGTTAAAACATTTAAAAATAAAATCTGTACAAAGCAATTAATAACACATGTTTAGCTTCAGAACACTAGCCAATTGAAGAAATGACACTTCTGAATAGTTCATTCTCTATTTATAATATTTTTTTACCCACAAAACTGAAGAAAAAAAGGTATTTTACTAACAACTTCAAATTAATGTAACTTTGAAAATATTGCGATTAGACAAATGTTTATATGACTTTTTTGCTCAGAATGTCTTCGGAAATAAGCTCCATAAGTGACGGTAAATCCTCGTGAATTACCCTGTATATATCACACAGAAACCAGTGAAACAAAAAAAAATTGCCTCCTTTATTGTTAGCTTTTCTGGAAAAATACCATCTTTTATATATGGTTCTAGATTCCAGCACTGTAGAGGTGTACAGTTTATGTTTATGAACATCAAAGAAGATATATTAACAACTGCAAGAGATGATCTAAGATCAGTACAGATCTCCATATAAAAATATAATCTCCATGTACAAAACTTAGGCACCCATATACTGTATGGCTCCATATATATGGAATACTCTTACCTCTATAACATACATTTTTCGCGAAATAATTTATGTCCCGCATTTATAGATATTCAATGTTAAAATATGTTTCACGTGACTATTCAATAAAGAATTCATTACTTTGATGCAAACCTATTTTTATTGAAACGTATGATCCATTAGCTTTAAAATAAGCCCAAGTTTAAGATTCTACCTCAATTAGAAGAGACGTTATGAATTATTTTTGTTGACATAGTATGCGACATTTTTACATTTTTTCTCGTATTGACAGAATTGCTGTATGGATATCGTGGAATTATTGAGAGCTAAAATTTTACATAATTAATTAACTTAAGGTTCTTTACCATCCCACCAAATTTAATGAAAATCTGAGGTGGTCGGGTTGAAAAGTCCACTTTTTTTGTGTTGATTTGACATGGAATGGCCCTATAGGCAAAAATTTCTCTCCCCCATACGGTTCAGTCGACCTGGTTGGCGAGTTGGTATAGCGCTGACCTTCTATGCCCAAGGTTGCGGGTTCGATCCCGGGTCAGGTCGATGGCATTTAAGTGTGCTTAAATGCGACAGGCTCATGTCAGTAGATTTACTGGCATGTAAAAGAACTCCTGCGGGACAAAATTCCGGCACATCCGGCGACGCTGATATAACCTCTGCAGTTGCGAGCGTCGTTAAATAAAACATAACATTTAAACATACGGTTCATTAAAAGTTCCCATAGAATCTATGGCCCCGTATGTTCTCCATGAAAGCACTGCGCCGTATATCAAAATGATAATGAAACAATAACTTGGTGCATATAATTTATGAAACTCGCCAAGTTTTTATTGGTAGGATATAAACACTCAGTATAACAACCCCTTGTTACACAACATAGACACAACTAGACCGCGGAACTTCATGCAATTACATTTTTTTATTCATTCGGTATATTAAAAATGGATCTTTGCCGATCATGGTTTTTACATTTGAATGAAGCCAACTTTATTTTGCATAAATGCATATTTCGTGAATGATGATATGTAAATCACGCCTAATGATGGCGAAATGAGTCCGAGGTCCAATGCCCAAAGTCACCCCGCAATTTAGAACAGTGTTAAATTATTTTTAATGTATTTTATTTTTTATTTTCAATTCTACGCCTTGTATTAATATTGTAGTTAAATTCTAATAGTACATAGCCCTTTTCTAAGTCATCGATGTGTTTTTTAAATGTACCGTCAACGGGGGTAACATTGGCCCATTAAGGGTAACATTGGCCCAATAGAGAATATATATTTGAAATTTTTATACCTCCCACAAAGTGTGGTATATCTTAATAGCTTCAGCTGTACTGTATAGATAGCAGCTCCTGCCAGTATTTTGTGAGAGATATAACAATTCAAATATGTAATCTCTGTTGGGCCAATGTTACCCTTAACGGACCAATGTTACCCCCGTTGACGGTATATAAAATGTTTTTGTATTTCGTACGTTTTTGTGACCTGAAGAATCCAAGGTACTATTTAAACATGCGCCTTGGCGCACCGTTTATAAATAAAAAAGATAGGTTTTTTTTTTTTTTTTTTTTTTTTCAATGTTCAAAATATTTCTTTTTCACTGTCGGTAACTTTTGAATATTGTTTCTTCAAGAAATTAAAAATAAAACTAAAAGCAATGTTCCATAAATACTTGTTGGCGAGATGCGAATTACCCCACACAAGGTCGACCTGGTTGACGCAGTTGGTATAGCGCTGGCCTTCTATGCCCAAGGTTGCGGGTTCGATCCCGGGCCAGGTCGATGGCATTTAAGTGTGCTTAAATGCGACAGGCTCATGTCAGTAGATTTACTGGCATGTAAAAGAACTTCTGCGGGACAAAATTCCGGCACACCGGCGACGCTGATATAACCTCGGCAGTTGCGAGCGTCGTTAAATAAAACACAACATTTAACCCCACACAAACCATTTCTACGATTTTACCTATCTGTCACTTCCTAAAATGCATTTAAAAGGGTCCGTCTGTCCAAATCCCAGATTCCACAGTTTTTGAATTAACGTTTTGAAATTTGGTACGGTTATTTAAAATAAACGTAGACTGAAGATATATAAAACTCTAGTTCGTCCTATATTCTCATATGGATGTGAAGCATGGACTATCAGAGCACGAGATGCAAAGATGTGCTTCGTAAGAACTGTGAATTATACCAGACGGGATCATAAAAAGAATTTTCACCTTACATCTCTCCTTAATTTCGTTTTTTGCTGCATTAAACATTTCCAAGTGGAAGCCGTCACATCTCAATAGTAAACATTATACATACGCAATCGCTTGTGGGTTAGCCCATACTTTCAATTGTGTAACTGTTACAGAGTCTACAAGAGCTTCTTCTGGCCATTCTTGAACCACGATACGGGTTATGGCGTCGCAAATCCTTTGCGTTATGTTAGTCGTGGAACATGCCTCCGGTTTTTACGATAAACACGTTTCATGGACAGACGTCATTTGTAACGTAACTGGAAAGTCAATTGTTTGCTAACATATTTCAATGCTAAAATATCTAAATTTACGTATGTAAATAACACTGTATGCAACAACTGAACTCGCTCTACGTTCCTATCTTAGAACACAGGGTTATCGAGTTAGATGTTCTAAATATAAATTTAAACATTCATAAGAGTTAATTTTACTTTCCTATTACATTCGAAGGAAACACAGACATCTAGCAGACACAGCATTGGTATACTGTGTACTGACGAACGTGCTTCAGTTTCCATTCGGCAGTGTTTTTTTTTATTTCTTTATTTTCGCATTATACGAAGCATAAAAAAGGACTGTTACGCTGCCAAACAGTTCTGGGCTCGCCTTCTGTCGTCTATGTACATTTAACAGATTTTTTCTGGACTGTTGCGAAAAAGTGGTTCATATTCGCTGTCTTCATTAAAGAATTATGCACATGGAATAAAATAATTTTATCAAAATCTTCCTTCTTTTCGCCTAGTCCTTTTTACATACGCGAATCAACAACATTCTTTAGTAGGCCTAATTCCTTCGTCTTTGCGTTGATAGAAAAATACACATCAGCTTTTTTATTTAGACCTAATAAATGAATAGAAGTTAAAATGTATCGGAAATTTTAAGGTTTTATCAAATTAGGTTTTATTGTTGTCCACATGCCTTTACTAATTAGTACAAGCATCAGATTACTATCAATTTTATCTTTGCAGTTGTCAGCAATGCGTATATAAAGAATTATTGTAAATTCATTCCTAATATCAGAATTGATTTTGTCTCACTAAACCAAAGAAAAAATATGTAAGAATTACGGAAAGTAATATGAAGTATGCAATATTTCTCATAATGTGCAGCTTTGATATATAAGGTAATAATTTTACATTAAATATTATTCAACATTTCTTAAGTGTTTCATATATTATTCCACATTATTAACTCACGTTTTAAACAATAGTCGGAATCCCGCTATGTTAATATTTGTATTTGTGGACGTAATTCCACGCCGCTCCGCTAGATGTCAAGTCCGCGATATTTCCGGTATTATTATAGTAAGGTATTTGGAGACAATGGATGGCCTCTTTCTGATTGGCTGGAAACAGATATCATGACCTCCATTAATTTATTAATAAATTAAGCTTAATCACACAGAAATAATGCTGACAACTGGGTCGATTAAATACGTAATAATTCATTCTTTTTTCTCTTCTAACAAAATTATGTCCATTTTGCATAAAAAATTAAATATTTATCTGATCGTATCACCAAATAAAATATATCGCCGTTGATTTTATGAAAGCTCCTATGTGTCAGTACAGAGCATAATTTTCAGAAGGAAGAAAAAATTAATTAATGCAAAATTATGTGTCACTTTCATGAGTTTTTTTTTCTTTTCAGTCTCCTACAAAATGAGCTCTACAGATTACTTCCTGGTGGTAACAAATGGCTTACGATTCCAATGACTCCGTCGAGTAAACGAGAACTCTATATCTTTGTACACAATAAACGCTGATAGCGCGTGAAGATTTTCCGGATGAGTCATATTGGAGTGTTTCTTTTTCTTTCCTTTACCAACATCGGAATGCTTCTTTTAATGCCTTATAACAACAGCTATTTTTATCTATCTTCTATACCAAAATCCTTTCATCTTAGTGTGAAGATTATGAGTAATTAATTATTCATGTCCTTATTGAGGGCTCCAGATGTTGGGGTTGCCAACTCGAAGCGTTCTGACATGCTTGATTTTTATAAGGTTGAATTATATATTTATTTATTTTCGTGTTATGGTTTACAAGTTAATTTATATGACAATAACTTAACGCAGAATTACCTTTAATCGATTTTATGTCTGATCATGACAAATTTTGAAGTTGAAGCCGGAACTGATCATAGATGATATCGTTATTGTTGACCATCGTGAAAAGAACCATAAAAATGGAAAGTCATTTTATTATGGTTCCAACCACAGTCTAGTATATACAGTCACGAAGCTCAATACGTAGGGAATAAGCATCCATAGGTAGTTGCTAACCACTAGGATCGCTACTATCGCCTCATCACAGACAATGCGAAACAGTACCGGCACAGTCTATTGTTCCTAGTACCCTCACAACTCAAGCTTCGTGACTATAAACTAGACTGTAGTTCCAACAATGTCCTCTAAACTTATTAATAACATAAAGCATTACTGACAATAATATTCCGTAGGATATATTGTTCCTACAACTTTCTGGTAAATTATTAATTAAAATATCTTGCAAAAAATACAATAGTTGCGTATAATAACTTCTTATAAACATATACCGACGTTTACAGTCCAAAGGATTCAGTGTTTCTCTTAGATACGTAACATTTATAAATGTTCTGTAAAACCTAGATATGACTACCTAAATAAATATTTATGAAAGTAAGCATTTAAAAGTAAAGAGATAGGTTTGGAAGTAAATCTTGAAAAGACAAAGTATATGATTATGTCCCGTGACGAGAATATTTGACGAAATGGAAATATAAAAATTGGAAATTCATCTTTCGAAGAGGTGGAGAAGTTCAAATATCTTGGAGCAACAGTAACAAATATAAATGATACTCGGGAGGAAATTAAACACAGAATAAATATGGGAAATGCCTGTTATTATTCCATTGAGAAGCTTTTATCATCCAGTCTGCTGTCAAAAAATCTGAAAGTTAGAATTTATAAAACAGTTATATTACCGGTTGTTCTTTATGGTTGTGAAACTTGGACTCTCACTTTGAGAGAGGAACATAGGTTAAGGGTGTTTGAGAATAAGGTTCTTAGGAAAATATTTGGGGCTAAAAGGGATGAAGTTACAGGAGAATAGAGAAAGTTACACAACGCAGAACTGCACGCATTGTATTCTTCACCTGACATAATTAGGAACGTTACAGACGTTTGAGATGGGCAGGGCATGTAGCACGTATGGGCGAATCCAGAAATGCATATAGAGTGTTAGTTGGGAGGCCGGAGGGAAAAAGACCTTTGGGGAGGCCGAGACGTAGATGGGAAGATAATATTAAAATGGATTTAAGGGAGGTGGGATATGATAATAGAGAATGGATTAATCTTGCTCAGGATAGGGACCGATGGCGGGCTTATGTGAGGGCGGCAATGAACCTCCGTGTTCCTTAAACGCCAGTAAGAAAGTAAGTAAGCATTTAAAAGTTTGTATAAACGTGTAATGAAACCTGTCTTATTTGGCTACTAGATAATGTTATGAAAAATTGCGGTGACGCAGATAGCCGCTGAATTATGGTGAAGAAAATTTGGATTGTACAAATTTGTAGAAACATTTTATGTTTTGTCGCATGATTAACTGCATTATAAAGAGTTACGAGTATTTACAAGTCCAGTTCTTATTTAGCCTACTTCCAAGTCACATAGTTTTAAGCGAAATTAAAAAATGCCAGAAAAAAATGGATATTTGCTGAGGTAGATTTTACTGTATTGCTGAGGTAGATTTTACTGTATAAGTAATGTGAAATTTAATGTTTTTAATGTTCGTTTAAAACATATTAAAAGTTTTACACTACTCTACAGTATTTTCGGTATGACTCGTATGTCTGATAAAATGCGTTCATTCTAAAACACTGCAATGCGTTGCCAGTTTATATGACGGTTCTGAATTCTATACGAAGAGATAGACCTATCTAGTTTTCAGCTGATAAAAGCAGACGTTTTATCTATCAGTCCCTTCCAGGTCAAACTGTCGTTAGGTTTAAACTCGCGATATAACGCGAAACGTTGTGTATAAGCGAAATTTTTAGCACGAACGTATTGAAAATTAGTGTTTTTAAGAGAAATTTTGGTTTCATTTTACGAAATTTTAATTTGAAGTCCCCAAAGATTGATATTTATGTACAAAATTTTGAATTTCATATTCGAACCTTATTTCAATAGAAAATATTAAATCTAATATTCAAACCGCTTTCGAGTGATTTCAGTTTTAAATATAAAGTTAAAAATGCCTGAATGTTTTGTGGCGTATATTAGTTTATAGGCTTATTATTGACACAAAGTATGGGAAACTTTACACAAATTTCTCCATACAACATGTACTTAGTGGAAGTGCCGAGAGAAAACTGTAAATATTGTTAAAATGTACAAAGGTCCTTAAGAACCCCTTCATGGTACTCTTGTCTTCGTAGGAATATTCAGTAATTTATTTTGCATGACGAGAGCCAAAAAGTTACATTTCTTAAATGTGAAATATCATCTCTTCCCCCACCCCCCAAAATAACACCGAAATCCAACAAATTTTTACACCGAAATTTAAAATTTTTATTCACCGTAAAATAGATCCTTGGTTATATGTAGGTGCTATATTAAAATCCCACAGAAAAGTTGAACTATCGACTCTCAAGGCAGAAAGACCATTACTCCAAACTTGATCACAGTAGACGAGTAGACTTGACAACGCAGGAACATTTGTTTCAAGAATAACGTCATCGGCAGCCAATGCCAGTGAAATATATCAGCTGACCAGAACATTCTGGAATTCGCTGCCGGAAAAAGAACATCTGTACATTGTTACCACAGTCTAGCATATACAGTCTCGAAGCTCAGTATGTAGTAAATATGCATCCATAGATAGTTGCTAACCACTAGGATCGCTAATATCGCCTCATTACAGACAATGCGAAATAGTACCGGCACAGTCTATTGTTCCTAGCATCCTCACAACTCAAGCTTCGTGACTGTACTGTGTTGTTACTCTAAAATGTCGCACTTTTTATTATTTAAAACACACTTTTCATAACAACATAAAATAAAACTGAAATCTCGTAACTACAACTTCTTGAGAATACAGTCAAAGAAATTCACGCAATAACTTCGAGTAGGCTACATACAGTGACTACTAAACTCAATAACAATTTTATCCCATTGTGTTAAAAGAACTATGCTACATTACAACGCGTTAATTGCTCTTGAATCGTGCGATTGCTGTCAGTTATGGTTAAGAAGTTCGCCCATGACGGAATTGCTGCTTGATTGGATGACCTTTCACAGGCAGACGAGGTTTATGGAACTGGATGTAACCGGACAGTCCACGCGAGCATTGTTAATTTCCCAACACTTCCACACCGCGCCTCGTGTGCATAAGATTCAGCTTAAACCGATTCGTAAGAAGAAAAGAAAGTTAGCTTCCCTTATGAAAAGGTTGCCAGATTTGACAAAGCGTATTACATATAATTTGGAAACAGACCTAAAAGGTAAAATGATATGCATTTGAAACGATGAGGGAATCGAATATACAAAATGTCAGAAAAATTTACAATGTGCTCATTTACAGTTAAGAAAGGGGGGAAAAAAATATCATCAGATAGGTTAGAATAATATGAATGCCATATACCGCGAGAAAAATAATAGTACGGATTTACGTATTGGCATTGATATCTAAACCAATCAACAGCCATCGGTTAAGATAACTTGAAATTTTCATTATCACTCCCATACAAATGATTTCTCAATATCTGAACCGATCCTTTGAGGGCACTAATGGCTATTTCCTTCACAATGCTGTGTGTTAGGCCCAGGTTTTTACATTTGTTGGCAAAGAAGGAGGGTATGGTACCTCGTGCTCCCACCATCAGACCTATTACATCAATGTGGGACAGGCTATATTTATCTTTATAGAACGGGATTGTTGGTTCATAGATCCGTTTCTTTTCACTGTCCACCTCATGCGGTTGATCTGCATGTGTCTCAAATCTGATGGTGGGATCGAGAATGTATGCCGAGTTGTTCTTAATGGCAATGATATCAATTCGCCGAACACTTCCTTGTGTGGCTAGTCCCTGCACCTCTTGATGGACTGTAAACCCTACTTCCTTCAGTGCCTCGGCCAGCATAGAACGGACAGCATGGTGACGGATGTTACGAAGGGCCTCACTATAGGGGCAGAAGCCAAGGATATGGGGAAGAGTTTCAATCTCGCTGAGACAGCGCCTACAGCGGGTACCATCCCCACTTCTACCCGGTACAGCTCGGACCGGGGCGACATAGCCTACCATTTTAAGGACGTCTGTCCATTCCGAGAAGGTTAGACCTTTGTGATTTCTTAGCCAGCTGTTTGCTGGGGGAACTCTTTGTTAAGAATCACTCCTTTACCTTTTTGTTGCAATGTACACCAATCAATATAGTAACTCAATTCTCGAAAACAAATTTCCTGCATGTAATGTATCAAAATATTCAATACTGAATGTTTATGCAATAATTCTACTGACGAAATTGCCTGAAATTCTACAAACTGTACAATTTACGAAAATGTAAGGACTATTTCATTTTTTGCGAATTAATACATTGTGTTTTCGCAAGCATTTCTAAGCTGGACGTAAATAGTATTTCGAAGGCCATTAAAAGTTGTATTGTTACAGCGTATTTAAATATGAACAAATGAAAGTGGGTCACAATATCTATATTTAATTTGAACTTGGCACGAAAATTGAGAAAACTATAAAACCCATGTGATGTCTCAATCGAAAGCTATTAATGTCGTGATTGCAGGAAAAATGGCACAGATGCATTATAGGGGCCAATCTCCTTATTGGTTGAATGGTATGAATGCTACTATCGATATGTATCGTTGTTATAATCGACATACAATATGTTGCCAACTTCTAAATTAACAGTCAGTTTTATATTATTGGCTTGTAGCCTACTTCAAAATGGAAATAACGGCAGTAATAGTAAAATATATTTTCCCTGGACCAAAAATATAATACAAAGTGACTAAAATCACATCAATAGTAACATACTGTTTAATTTTTTTATTTAATTTTTTTAATTTGGTAGCATTTAATGCTTATCGAATATCGAAGGCTAAAAACGCTAATCGAACAATTACTTCCGCTGATCTTTTTTTGCGCATAATGTGTGATAGGTGGCCCCTATAATGCATCTGTTCCGGAAAAAATATAACTTTGTTAAAATTTGGATTTCAAATTATATACTTTCGAGACAGTTTCATTCTTTCGTTTGTTTCGCGGGATATACGTGTAAGATTGCTGCATTCGATTGACACAAAATTGTAAATGAAGTGCTTGTGTGAAAATGTTAATGGTGTAAGAAACAATTTATGTGATTCTTGTTGCGATGCAAAACGATCCTTTCATAATGACTGTCCGTGATCGTCCAAGGAAACGTGGTAGGACTTACAGAAATAAAGGATAGAAGGTAAAAAATATCAGGGTCACATAAAGCATATTTTTCTGGAGACCAAATTGAAAGTTCGACCTTGATCATTCTTCCATACAATGTTCAATTTTAAATTGCGTGTTTCTCGGACGCTAATCGTTTATGCTCAGTAATATTTAACATAATAAGGGTTGGGAAATTACGTGTAAATAATTAATTTCTACATAATGCGTAGTACCATAAAGTGCATAATTTGTAAAAAATATAATAAATTCAATACTTTCTGCGATACATTAATAAATAGTCTGTTAATATGTTACTCGAGTTCCCAGGCTACCAGCGTGCATTACTTGCGGCAATTCATTCGAGTTATTCATATACTGTATTTCTGTCTTCATTTCTTCTATCCTTTGTAACGATACGCGACACCACACAGTATTTCCGCGTGTTGCTCGACAACGATATAAATCCCAGAGTTCACTAGTCGCCAAAGACTGCCGACGGTTTTCATCATGTGCATTTTGTCACTGTTTCCCACAGTTTGTTTTTTTTGCCGTGCTCCTTATGTCATTGTGTATAGAGTGTTTGTGCGTAATGCCGCCTTCATTTATTTTCCTTTATCAGCTGACCGAAGAAGTAGTACTGGCACAAAGTCCAATATTAAAAGAGAAAAAAAAACAAAATCTGTGGTAACCGGGTAACCCGGTACTCGTTACAGAAGCTGTTAAGTCGGCCATTGTTGTATAATCATAAAAGATGCATATTTTCCTCGAACAAAAATATATTACAAAATGACTAGAATCGCATCTAGTCACAAACTATTAAAATTATTTTCAGAAAGGAGCCACTGTGTAAACACAAAAACGATCTAAGCCTATGTAACGAGTACCTGGTACTAGGAAACTACCTGTCCTTTTGAGAACTCTCTGTGAACACTTTATTTTACTATAGGCCTACACTTCTAAATTGTTCATGATAGTATTGTGATCTGATAGTCTAGACCAGGGATGGGAAACTCGTATTGTAAACAGAGCAGTCAGCATGAGTATCTACGCACAACAGCAGCGGAGAAGCTAAGCTCTCTGAGAGTGGCTGTTTCACGGCCCTGCTAGCCATTTTAAAGGATGGAAATACATAATCAACTTCAGTTCACGACACGAGTTTATAATCAGTGACTTTTAAGCTAGTATTTTATTAAAAATAAAAGTTGAAGATACGTCGTACGGAGAAAGACCTTTGACTAATTTGGTTTTATTCTCACAGAACTTGACAAACTGTGCAAAATACAAATTTTGTGGTTCGATAAATTAAAAACACATCGTCTTCAAGAACACAGATGAGTACCGAACTTAAAAATTAACTTCTATAAAAATATTTTATTACGCCACGTAGAAAATCGTGTAAAATTAGTTTTTCTACGCGAAGTAAATAACACGTAATTTATGTAAAACATGTATCATGCAATTTAGGAGGCTAACCCTGATAATTATACACACATTAGTTTACTTATCGGTAGTAATAACACGATTTTCACTTTTGGTGGACCCTAAATTTTTTTCCCTGCAACTTCAAATACTAGTGTTTCAAGATATTAAAAACTTGTGTGTGTGGGTGAGTGCGTGCATTCGTGTATGTATGTATGTATGTATGTATGTATGTATGTATGTATGTATGTATGTATGTATGTATGTATGTATGTATGTATGTATGTATGTATGTATGTATGTATGTATAAATGATGTTGGTACCAGAACAATCCATCAAGAATAAACTTTTGGATATTCCACAGTGTTCTGTAAATTAATATTTTCAAATTTTGGAACTATATACAAGTCCAACTATCAGGACAATATAGATATTAATGGAGGGTCGCCTATTCTATTGGGCTTGTCTGTCTGGCTACTGCTAATAAGCCAAAATTAAAAACCAATTTAAACAGGCACTATTCACTGACAACTCTAATCGCATATTAAAAACCTCTTGGGTTCATACTATGTCGCATTTGACTAGTTTACGTTGATCAAATCAGTGCGGAAGGTACAACTTTGCGCTAGGTAGGCCTACTATTTTACTAATTTACCGGACTTTTAATTTTAAATTTCTTCAAATTTCAATTTCAATAAAGTTATACAAAAAAAGGACATTACGATGATTATATTAACTGTGTAATAAAATCACAAATGCGTGTTATTATTCGGTTGAGAAGCTCTTATCATCCAGTCTGCTGTCCAAAAATCTGAAAGTTAGAATTTATAAAACAGTTATATTACCGGTTCTTCTATATGGTTGTGAAACTTGGACTCTCACTCTGAGAGAGGATCATAGGTTAAGGGTGTTTGAGAATAAGGTGCTTAGGAAAATATTTGGGGCTAAGTGGGATGCAGTTACAGGAGAATGGAGAAAGTTACACAACACAGAACTGCACGCATTGTATTCTTCACCTGACATAATTAGGAACATTAAATCCAGACGTTTGAGATGGGCAGGGCATGTAGCACGTATGGGCGAATCCAGAAATGCATATAGAGTATTAGTTGGGAGACCGGAGGGAAAACGACCTTTAGGGAGGCCGAGACGTAGATGGGAGGATAATATTAAAATGGATTTGAGGGAGGTGGGGTATAATGATAGAGACTGGATTAATCTTGCACAGGATAGGGACCGCTGGCGGGCTTATGTGAGGGGCGGCAATGAACCTTCGGGTTCCTTAAAAGCCATTTGTAAGTAAGTAAGTAAGTAAATAAAATCACACAATCTACGTTATCCCTAAATCTCAACTGAGGGAACAATACCTTTTTTTTCGGTAGAAGTATCTCCATTCACATTCACATTCAATGAAGAAATGCCAATGATTGTCTCTGATTCAACGTCACGACCTTCTTGATAACCAACAAAAGCAATATTCTCCATCCAATTACAGTTTCAGTCATTTGTTTTCAATATTCTCTTATGTCTGCCTCTTCTAAATTAATTATAATCATCTACTTTAAGAATAAATAACTGCGACATAGAATGAAACAAAATATTGTACGTAGCAACTAATTACGAAAGTGCCTATCAATGTCTGTAGTAGTTACATAAATAACTATTACACTATGAGATTATTCTAATCTAAGCCGATACGACAACGGTTCAGTGATTGACAAAATGGCAGGAATACCCGAAGTATTCGTGAAAACCTCCTATTTTGCAGTTTTGTCCAGCACTTTTCACACGATCTGTCCAAGATTGAAAAGAGATCTCTTTCAAATATGGCAACTGACAACAGAATTATGGGAAGTTTATCCCTGAAACTTTCCCAGCAGCTAGACAGCATAATCCTTTCCGCTCAGATGACATTCGCTAGCCGGCTGTAACCAGACAATCCGCGAGTTCATCTGTCATCGCGCCAGCTGACTCCGGCTCCAAGGTCAGGCTCGGAGTGACGACAACGCCGTGACTTCACCAAGTGGCTCAATTACGTAATGCTACGGCGAACGTCATCATTAGCGAGCTGCGGATGTCAAATAATAAGGTGCAATAACAGTGCACGGTCACGGCCATCTCCAGCATGCATGTGAATAACACCCACAGAATAGTCTAGGCCTGTAAGCAAGTTTTCAAACAAAACTTATTAATTCTCTGTAAGGACTAACAGCCGTCATTTAAATACCGAAATTGTTAAAGTGGAAAACGACCCAACTTATGCACGGGACAAAAATCCATTGTCGTCACAGCAATTCCAAGTAATTAAATAATTTTATTTCTCACATAATTGTTATATTTCTTGAAAATTATTCTTATTTTTATCAACAATCTTACTAGAGGTTTCGATTTTTCTAGAGAAAATCAAAACTCGAATGGGATTTAATTGACTATTACACGATTAGACGAAAGTATATAAAGATTAGAAGAAATAAAGTACTCTAATACAATAAAATATTAATTGACTTACTGAAATTCTATTTCACTAATGTTAGCTTCACCAAAGCGTTTGAAAAGAGCCGCCATTTTCAGTTGACTGTCTATGCTGTAAACAAATGTCGATCGCAAAGCGTGTTTTATAGTAACGTAAAGAATTTGCAGTTTGAAATATTGGCAAACAAAGAAACAAATGGTAGGAAGGTGATAAAAACAGAAGAAAGTATATAAAGATTATAAGAAATGAAGTTCTCTTACTTACTTAGTTACTTAGTTACTTACTTACTTACTTACTTATTTACTTACTGGCTTTTAAGGAACCCGTAGGTTCATTGCCGCCCTACATAAGCCCGCCATCGGTCCCTATCCTGTGCAAGATTAATCCAGTCTCTACCATCATATTCTACCTCCCTCAAATCCATTTTAAGAAATGAAGTTCTCTAATGCAATAAAATAGATATTGACTTACTAAAATAAATTTCACTAATGTTAGCTTTACCAAAACATTTGAACGGAGCCGCCATTTTCAGTCGACTATCTATGCGGGAAAGAAATTACGATCGCAAAGCATGTTTTATAGTATCGTAAAGAATTTGCAGTTTGAAATGTTGGCAAACAAAGAAACAAATGGTAGGGAGGTGATAAAAACAGAAGAAATTATATAAAGATTATAAGAAATGAAGTTCTCTAATGCAATAAAATAGATATTGACTTACTAAAATTCTATTTCACTAATGTTAGCTTTACCAAAACATTTGAACGGAGCAGCCATTTTGAGTCGACTATCTATGCGGGAAAGAAATTACGATCGCAAAGCATGTTTTATAGTACCGTAAAGAATTTGGAGTTTGAAATATTGGCAAACAAAGAAACAAATGGTAGGAAGGTGATAAAAACAGGAGAAATTATATAAAGATTATAAGAAATGAAGTTCTCTAATGCAATAAAATATATATTGACTTACTAAAATTCTATTTCACTAATGTCAGTTTTACCAAAACATTTGAACGGAGCCGCCATTTTCAGCCGACTATCTATGCGGGAAATAAATTACGATCGCAAAGCATGTTTTATAGTATCGTAAAGAATTTGCAATTTGAAATATTGGCAAACAAAGAAACAAATGGTAGGAAGGTAATAACTGAAGAAATTATATAAAGATTATAAGAAATGAAGTTCTCTAATGCAATAAAATAGATATTGACTTACTAAAATTCTATTTCACTAATGTTAGCTTTACCAAAACATTTGAACGGAGCAGCCATTTTCAGTCGACTATCTATGCGGGAAAGAAATTACGATCGCAAAGCATGTTTTATAGTATCGTATAGAATTTGCAGTTTGAAATGTTGGCAAACAAAGAAACAAATGCTAGGGAAGCGATAAAATTGTGAGATAAGCAGCCATGATTCGTTGGAAGACGTCCTTTCGTACCGTTTTATTGGTCAAAAGTAGTATGACGTAATAGTCGGAGAAATTTTTTGAAATTAGGTATTAAATCGGGAAAAACAAAGAAAGATGTTAATATATGCATTTAAATATGCAAAGTACAAATATATATGCATTTAAAAGGGAAAACCCTCTAAATACGCATTTATGCTAAATAAAGCTGGCTTCATTAGAATGCAAAAAACATGATCGGCAAAGATCCACTTTTACCTTTTTAATATACCAAATCAATAAAAACATGTAATTGCATGAATTTCCGCGGTCAAATAAAGTTAAGCACAAATAAAATACAAAGAAATTAAACTTCAAGTTGTTTAAAACTTGGGTGAGATTCTAATAATATGGCCAGGTACTGTATGAAGATCATTCGTTCATGAAGTCATTTTCATCAAAAGTGCGTGGGGGGAAAAAGGAGAAAAAAAAAAGGCTGTTCAAAGAGCTAAGATCTTGAGCTGTAGCCTCTGGTGCAAGTATTCGCTGAGGGCAACTTTCATGTGAAAAAAGGCATTATGAAGAGACGAGTGGTGCACCATATCTGCTTAACGCTCCCATAGTAAAATACAAAGACGCGTGACAAATTTGGGTGTCTTACGGCGAACAATTTTGCAGTTTCACGATCAGGAAAAGCATCTGATGGCTAGAACACTTTTACACAAGCCGAGCTATTTACAGTTGAAATCTCGTTATAAATAACTCATTTTCTCTTTCGTATTTCTATTAATTTTAAATACCGTTTTTTACACTGTAAGTCTATATAATTTAACGACTCTGTATCAATAGCATCAATAGAACTGATGATGGCAAGATGCCATTTAGTGACATGAGGCCGATGAGGTTCAAGTGGTAGACAGAGAAAAAGATCTACGAACCCACTACTTTAAAAACAAATATAGTTCGAAGACAGCCACTGTCATCGAATTAATGATCGATGGAACTGTCACAAAGGTTTTTTTTTTATATAAATTTCTGTAAATCATTTTCCATTAGCTAACATTAATATCACGAACTGGGTCTCCCTGTTTTGAGAGACTCTATTCAAATTCTGCGAAACCATTTATACGGTAGGTATATATATATATATATAATAGGGAAAAATCACACCTATAAATTTTCTCGCGTATATGCTATGTAATGTATTTAATATACTTCTTTTCTTGTTTTCAAAAAATATTTATTGTTAAAATGCGCGTATAATTTTCATGAATGTTTTCCAAATTAAATTGTTTGGTATTCTTTATCTCATGGCAATCTCTAATAACAGTAAAGGCCCATTCACAATGATTATTAAACATAACCGTAACATAAACACAGAAGTTTGCGCCCAGGCTACCAAATGGGATCATTCACAATGATTCACATAAGCATTGACATAAACATTACCGTAAGACGTTAACATGAAAGTTTGCAAACTCCAAACTTTCATGCTTATGCTTACGTGATTTGCAAACAGAACACAATCGTGGAGCGCTGAAGTATACGACAGAATATGAGGAAATGGCGTCATTGTTATGTTTCCATGGTTACCTAGTATGTTTGCTGTTATGTTTATGTTCCCATCATGAATGATCTTGATTTTACCTTAACGTTTATATTCTTAAGTTAACGCTTACCTTATGTTTAATTTTCATTGTGAATGAGCCTTAAGATTAGTTAATTTAAATATTAATTATTTATTTACATTGTTAGTCAACTTGCAAAAATTATTGTGTATCCTTTGAATATTTTATATAAATTATTTAGTGTTTATGTAAGTAACGACATTTCTAAAAAGATGACAGTCTTTTAATTGCGTGGTTGCTGGTTATGTGATTTCAAATAATCGTAGATCACCGCTTGAGTTAATCTTAGCATAATCAAGGAATAAAGGAATTGAAAATTCTATTAACATCGTAACCAGTGCAAGAAAATAAATGCAGCATATCCGATTATAATCAAACTTCATTTATTTTTCCACTAACATGATGCGGATTGCTAAGGAACAAGGCGCTAGTAAAGTTATTACAATTCTAACAGTTTCCTGAATAGGTGACGGTGACCACTTATACGTTCCAGGTTAAAAATTAGGCACATTATATTTGAAGAGTCCACTGCAAGAATGATGGATGTCACTTTCTTGTCGAAAATGAACCAAGACTGTCAATGCATAGGGAGTTATATGGCATTAACACTGATAGTCATTGTACAGTAATGATCGGAAAATTACAGTTAAGCTTTGAGCGCTAAGCATTTCAAACTTTCAATTGCTTCTCCTGAAAAATGTATTCCGAATGACATTCATCATTCTTGCAGTGGACTCTTCATTTGTAACTGAGTTACTAAACACTGAATGTGCAAATTTCACAACAATTGTAGCAGTCGTCACTCCACTTTGATGTGTTATTTAGGCTAGTTGCGCAACGAATACGTAAGCGGCAACACTGGAGATATCTGCGAATATTTCTCGTTCACAGACTGTACGTCATATTCTGCTTATCGAAGGAATCAAGAGCTCAAAAAGTCCGATAAGGTTTGATAAATGAAAAATACGTTATTACCCACTCATTAATCTGAACAGAGTACAATCGCATACGAAAAGTTGAATATCAAATTGCGTTCGAGGATATTAGAAGGTCAATAATATATTAGTTTTATAGGAGAAGCGCTTTGTTCTTGCGAAACTACACAAAACTGAATATGCCTAAGAAAACGAAAAGCAACATACAATATAAAAGAGAAACAAAAAATTGGAATACGTGCTTACGTGAATGTATAAAAATGATGATTTAAGTATAGAAATAAAACATAATTTTGTGGGTTCAAACACATTTTCCTTTAAGTTTCGTTTAGATAATTTCCATTACGATATGAAGATTAGTCAAAAGTAAAGTCCTTATTAACTTTTAAGCTACAGAGGTTATTTAAATAATAAAAAGACTATAAATTTAAATTATTCGACATTATTTTTAAATAGAATCTATTCAGAAACCATGAGACAGTACCGTACTATAAGGCTTTCCACGCGACTTAGTTCATACGCCTCATCGTCATGATGACTACAATATTTTGTCTCGCCGCATGTAATATTTAACTTATCATAACTGACAGCGACTGAGTCTTAACATTACAACTAGGCAACGTTCCTTAAGGGCGAATGACTCGTGTTGTTCTGGACGGCTAAAAAGACGCGACCTTCATGAAAGTCACATGAAAGCGGTATAATTATTACTGTTTATTTAAAACACTTCATAAACCAAGGAAATTATTATTATTATTATTATTATTATTATTATTATTATTATTATTATTACATTCCTTTTGCTTAACACTTTCTAAACTTTTTTTGATAGACTATTACACTTTTACCACGTCATACTACTGTTGACCAATAAAACGGTACGAAAGCACGTCTTTCAACCAATCATTGTTGCTTATCGCACAATTTTATCGCTTCCCTAGCATTTGTTTGTTTTTATCACTACCTAGCATTTGTTTCTTTGTTTGCCAACATTTCAAACTGCAAATTCTTTACGGTACTATAAAACATGCTTTGCGATCGTAATTTGTTTCCCGCATAGATACTCGACTGAAAATGGCGGTTACGTTTAAATGTTTTGGTAAAGCTAACATTAGTGAAATAGAATTTTAGTAAGTCAATATCTATTTTATTGCATTAGGGAACTTTTATTTCTTATAATCTTTATATACCCGTACTTTTTCTGTTTTTATCACCTCCCTACCATTTGTTTCTTTGTTTGCCAACATTTCAAACTGCAAATTCTTAACATGCTTTGCGATCGTCATTTGTTTACAGCATAGACAGTCAACGGAAAATGGCGGCTCCGTTCAAACGTTTTGGTGAAGCTAACATTAGTCAAACAGAATTTCAGTAAGTCAATTAATATTTTATTGTATTAGAGTACTTTATTTCTTCTAATCTTTATATACTTTTTTCTAATCGTGTAACAGTCAATTAAATCCTACTCAAGTTTTGATTTTCTCTAGATAAATCAAAACCTCTAGTGAGATTACTGTTGACAACAAAATTACTGTTAACTGTTGCCTTATTTGCAGCTGGCGGTACCCGTACTTAACATTTGTTTTATCCACGAAACATTTTCATATCCGTCTAAGACTGAGCTCTGGTCCCCTTGATAACAATCCGTCAGTTTACTGATCTGTAGCTAGATGAAAAACATGGATGAGAAATGAAAGATGTAATCACAGCATTAAATACTGTCTCGTGAGCAAGAAACGTTGAGAAAAACCAGTACCGTTAAGCAATTATAAACTTGAAAAAAGTTAAATGTAAAACTACAGACGGTCAGGGTCTTTCACGAGGTCGTTCGTTACCCATTTACTAATTGCGAGATAACACGTAAGTAGGCGACAGAAATCTGTGAAGGTTCCAGGCATTTGCCCTGACCACGATAAGTGATATCACAATGTTCCCTAATCTGACAACGAGATGATACGGTTTTGAGATCACCGATTACAATGACACTGTTTCAGGTACATAATTATGCCTTCCCAGTTAATTGACTTATCTACTTACTGCTTCCATCAGGTCGCGTAAGCGTGTGCGTAATTGGGATCATGGAGAGGCCTGACTTCAAAACACGTGTTGTCTGCGATTTGTTTTTTCTTACATTCTCAGCACGTTATCCTATGCTTTCAATTATGAACTTGTAATCAGAAAGTCCCGGAACTTCGGGTGGCAACGCCATGCTCTCTAGGCAACTGCTCTGCCTCGTCATTGTGGCATGTGGCCTACTCTCCAGGCGATTTCTACCTACTAGTGGAGTCAAAAAGTAACAGAACACGTGTACAGAACTTCGTTGCAGATGACACAACACCACCTTCAAAGTACGCCCCCTAGGCAGTGACACACACTGCCAGCGTCCATACCACTTCTCGAAACATTCCTGCAGCCCATCTTTGGTCACTTCCCGCAGAGCGCGCGTCGCATGAATTTTCACTTCTTCCGTTGATGCAAACCGCTGTGCCTTGAGTAGGAGTTTGACTTTTGTAAATAGGTAGAAATCTGCTGGAGCAAGATCTGGAGAATATGGTGGCTGTGGAAGGACAGATATATTGTGTTGTTCGAGGAATTCGCTCACCAAGAGCTACCGATGTGCTGGGGTAGTCATATTTGTCCTTGCCACAAATTGGTCTTTTCCCCTTTGATCGGTCGGCACACTGAGTCTATACGCCTGGAGAGTAGGCCACATACCACACGGAAAAGGCATAGAAGTTGCCTGCAGAGTATGGCGTTGCCACCCAATGTTCCGGTAGTTTCTGACTCTACTAGTATTCATGTCGTCTATCATTTGATGTCTTCTTCTGCCCCCAGCTTTTCTCACGTTCACCATTGCTTCCAGTGCATTCTTCAGTAGGCAGTTTCTTCTCAGTCAGTGACCCAAAAAAAAATACTTTTTCTCTTTTTGATCGGCTTCAGCATTACTCTTTCCAACAAAGCTTCATTTTTTATTCTGTCCATCCATTTCACACGCTCCATTCTTCTCCATATCCCATTTCAAATGCTTCTAGTCGTTTCTCTTCACTTCGTCGTAATGTCCATGTTTCTGTCCATAATGCCACACTCTACACAAAGCACTTCACTAGTCTCTTTCTTAGTTATTTTTCTATTAAAAGCTTCCTTTGCCATTGCTATCCTCCTTTTGACTTCCTGGCAACAACTCATGTTACTTCTTATAGTACACAGCAAGTATTTGAAGCTGTCCACTTATTCTATTACTTCATTTCGAATTCACAGGTTTATCTTATTTATTTTTCTTCCAGTAACCATGGTCTTCGCCTTGTTTGCATTTATCTTCATCCCATACTGCTCAGCTGTCAGCTGTCATCTTAGTATCTTCTTCTGCTAACAACGCCATATCGCCAGTAAATCTTATGTACTTAATTCTTCTTTCTCCTACTATCACCCTCCCATGTTCTGAAAATTATTTAAATTATCACAAAATATATCATATTTATCTTCGAGTTTTATTTCAAACCACCAATAAGAAAAAAATAACAATAGCTCTGAATTGAAAATAGTTTTGGAATCTAAAATTCATTTAGTGCTCCAAAGATTCCAAAGGGAAATGGAGCGCATGATCACAAATATATTTATGAGTGGCAGAATACGTTGCAGTGACGTAAGAGAGAGGAGAGACATGACTGATCCGTTGAAAGCACAGAGGCTGAAGTGGAAATGGGGTGGTCACATATCCAGACTTCACACGTCAAAATGAGTGCAGGCAACAACGTGGGACCTTACAAAAGGAAAGAGGAACATCTGAACATCGTGCATTCGATGGACGACCTCTTCAGGAAGGTCTTGGGAAACTACGAGAAACCCAAGCGAGGACAGACGACAACTGAGATCGAATCCGGGACCTCACGAATACAATGCAGACGTGTTAACCACTACACCAAAGTGCTGTTGCTACAACAACCACCACCACTATCTGCAAAGCAGTTCGTAAAGTCTCGAAAGTGAAAAGTGTTGACTAATGATGTCGCAAATTGCACTAATCAACCTCCATCACTTTATCACAAAAGTGAATCTGAATATTTCAACAGATGTTTGTCAAGGTTGAGATACCCTTCAGGAGTTACTTCATTACTTATCTTATCATTATTTGACGGTATTATAACAGGAAATTCATCACGTGTGTTTACATCTTCATGTTTTACTATGTAAGGTATCAGTGACGAACGCAGAATTTTGTCAAGTAGGGGGGGTTATTATTGAAATTGTTTACAATTTACATTATCGGTGTTTTAAATTTTGTGTATTATTATTATTATTATTATTATTATTATTATTATTATTATTATGTTACGGTACATTTATTAATATTATACCATGATCTAACGGAACATATTCATAAATACCCTTATAAAATCTTTGAAAGGTTTTTTTTTTTTTCACAGCCATCCAATGTTTAACAAATTTTATCTTATGTTTGATTTTGTACTTGTATAAAAAAATTCTTGTGTCATTATTACACTTACACAATAATCATATATTTAGTCAACACGTCAACAGTTATTTATATATGATAGGTAAACGATTATGGATCAAAAGTACTCAAATCTAAATATGTATTTTTTTAGTTCAAAGAGGGGTTCAAACACGGTAAACCCCCCAGTCGTGTACGCTCCTGTAATGTATTATAGCGACCATTCGCGGTTTATCCGAGTTGCATTCCTTACGAATTAGTAATATCCGAAACGATTCCAGTCTTCGAGGTTAATCCCAATCGATTCCCGCTCTCTATGTAAGCTACACCGAGTTCCAAAAGAATCCATACAGAACTGTGTGAATAAATTAGTAAACACTTTACAATGTGATTCAACTTTAATTGCTATTTCTTAGTTATTAAATTTAATAATCTTAAGAAGGCAAAAGCTACGAACAATCGTCGAAAGATACCGAGAGAAAAATAATTGTATGTAGTATTTGTGGACTTAGATTTGAGGGAGGTGGGATATGATGATAGAGAATGGATTAATCTTGCTCGGGATAGGGACCAATGGCGGGCTTATGTAAGGGCGGCAATGAACCTCCGGGTTCCTTAAAAGCCAATAAGTAAGTAAGTAAGTATTTGTGGACTTAGAAAAGGCGTCTGACAAAGTGGATTGGAATAAACTACGGGGATCCTAAAAAAATAGGTGTAGATTGGAAAGAGAGGAGGCTGTTCAGTAACCTTTATATGAAACGAGTCAAAGACAGGATGGGAGAAGAAACGTCAGAAGAAATTGAAATAGGGAGAGGAGTACGTCAAGGATGCCCTTTATCATCTACCCTGTTCAACATCTACTAGTATATGGTGGATTTAATGAAAAACTGTTTTCAGAACATAGGAGGGGTGATAGTAAGAGGAAGAAGATTTGCTGATAATATGGAGCTGTTAGCACTAGAGAAAATGATACTAAAGGATATGCTACTGGAGCTAAATGACAGTTGTGAGCAGTATGGGACGAAGATAAATGCAAACAAGACGAAAACCATGGTCATAGGAAGAAAAATTAAGGTAAACTTGCGAATTCTAAACAAGGCAGTAGAGCAAGTGGACAGATTCAAACACTTGGGTGTGCTATAAGCAGTAACATGAGCTGCTGCCAGGAAGTCAAAAGGAGGATAGCAATGGCATAAGGAATCTTTTAATAGAAAAAGGAACATCTTCTGCGGACCTCTGGAGGAAGAACTAAGGAAGAGACTAATAAAGTGCTTTGTGTGGAGTGTTGCACTGTATGGGACAAACGTGGACATTAGGACGAAGTGAAGAGAAGCGTATAGAAGCGTTTGAAATGTGGATATGGAGAAAAAGAAGCATGTGAAATGGACAGACAGAATAAGAAATGAAGCTGTGCTAGACTTAGAAAGAGTGGGTGGAGAAAGAATAGCTACTGCTGAAACTGATCAGGGAGAGAAAAAAATTGGTTGAGACACTGGCTGAGAAGAAAACAGTCTACTGAAGGATGAACTGGAAGGAATAGTAAGGGGGAGAAGAGTTCGGGACAGAAGATATAAGGTGATAGACGACATTACGATATATGGATTATATGCGGCGACAAAGAGGAAGGCATAAAATGGGAAGATTGGAGGATGTTTGATTTGCTGTGAAAGACA
This sequence comes from Periplaneta americana, assembly GCA_025594305.2. NCBI lineage: Eukaryota > Metazoa > Arthropoda > Insecta > Blattodea > Blattidae > Periplaneta > Periplaneta americana. The sequence goes on along the minus strand of JAJSOF020000019.1, from coordinate 125,897,750 downwards.
GGCCTTTGGGTAGAACACAATGAATGAAAGATATCATATAAACGGTCGATTAAGCAAGGTAACTGACATGCATGCATTGTTTAGGACTGGTTTGAAATGCGTCCTGTTCCTGGATAAAATGTATTGTTAACTGAACTGTATTTATGTCTAACTGTTTTTAATTTATCGTGAATACATTTGTTGAAACTTTCATTATTTTTTTCTTTTGTCCCTTTCTAAAATGAGGTGCGAGGCTTATTCGAGGGCGCGGAATATTCGAGAAAATACTGTATTTTATAATAAACTGTTTAATCACTAACTTAATGTTTAATCATACTGTTCTACAAACATATTCAGGTTACTTGAAATCAAAAGATTTGAATAATTCAAGTAGCTTGAAAAGTTTGCACAAGGCTTTACAGAACAATTTGATTTCTGTCAAGATATAATTTTCTCCTCTACTGGTCTACGTATTATATGGAGCGCACTTAAAAGAAGAAGGGAAAAAAAAAAAGCGTCAGAAAGTGGCGCAGTTCTTTGCCCTCCAATCACACCACACGTCTTTCATAACAAATATTTATCGCTCAAGTCACTTAGGTTACATCACTGAATTGCCAGTCAGCGTCTTCCAGTAACTATTCTATTTTGAGAAGTATCGAAGCTTGTTAATGAATGTGACATTGGGAAGAGCATGGACGTTATATTACAGGTGGAAGCTAGCGACGGCGGTGAGAAGAAAAACACGATGTTTACATTGCTAAAAATATAACGTGAGAATTAGATTACAACAACGCTCCAATTTATCGTAAATATGTTTGTCTTCTTGCAGGTCGAAAAATAACTCTAGTTAATTCACACGCGAAAGTAAACAATGACTTTGTGTGAATAATTATTTTGTTTGCTCCACTACCTACTACGTCCACCCTTTTACAAGAGAAAATTGGTTTGAAATGAAAGACAACATTAAGACGAATACTGAAGAAAAAGGATTTCAGGTGGAAGAAATGTGCAGCAAAAAAAAAAAATTTAGGAAAACACTATAAATTAGAATACGTGAAGATATCTACAGCAAATAAGAAAGCTTAGGAAAGTGGAAAAACCGATTTTGTATCTGGACGAAATGCGGATAGATAGGCCTACCAATTTAACGTTTCCGAAGTTCTGGCACGACAAAAATGTTACGGGAGTTTTGACTACCGTAAATGTGTCCAGAACACTCATTGTTGTTCATCAGGATGGGGGCGGTGGGGCTAATGGCTTTGTTGAGAGATTCGAATTAATATACACGGCTGAAACATAAACAGACGATTATCATGGACAGATCATACTCCAGAAATTTTGAAAAATGTGATAATGGTAGTCATAGCGACAGCACCGAAGATGCGGAATCTTTTATGTCTGACTCCGTTCCCGTGTAGCCAAGTAAGTGGACGAAGTTTTCAGGTCAGAGTGTAGCGTAAAGTTCCCCCGTCCCGCCTATCTACTCCCCGCGCCAACTCGTAGCGCGAAGACAGTACCACCTAAGTACTGTAGGTACAGTTGCCCCACGCTAAAATATGTACCAGCCACGTAAAGCGTTATAAATCGGAAGTAGGAATAAAACAAAACGTATGGAAGGCATACATACATACATACATACAATTCATTGAATACACAAATGCGCATTTCAGTGTTCTGTCCTTAATCGGAATATTATGTTTGAAGTTCATGTTAAAAAATGCTTAGCAACGCAGACAGAGCATAATATTATATCATAAGCCTACTCGATACTCTTCTTTTTTTCTGCTACATGACTGGCAGAAATCTTATAAGATTATAACTTACTACATCAACAAAACTTGTACGTTTGAAGTATTAATCTGGTTTCTTCTGTATATAAACGCAACCTGAGCTAAGCCCTAAATATGTAACAGCAATAGGTATTTGGAAATGGAAGTGTGAGTTTAGACATTAAATTAATATTTAACGTCATATTTAATAGTATCGTTTTTACTATAAATTAGCTGCCAACATAAATAATACAGATTTTGAACGACTAGAAGTCATGCAATTTCATTTGTAGCTACGAAAAAGATTTTTTTATCTAGTCTCGTAAAGCTTCAATGAAATTGAGAACACAAATTTTTAGGTTAGTCGCTTAACGACGCTACGTCAGTTTGATTGGTGATTTCGACGTGATATTTGGCGAGTTCTTAAAACTGTTAGGTCTAACAGAAAATGAGGCATATTTTATTTTTGGTGGTAATTTTTCATTTACAGTGTTAGAACGAAAACATAAAACATCTCAAATAATATTGAATAAAATTCAATGACAAATAGCAGTGCAAACCTGCACCTTCTGAAAAGAAAGGGAAAATGGTAATTTGAGGTCGAGACATTCATGGCTCTTAATAATCTTTTCCACGGAACTTTATTGGAGAGAAGAGAGATTACGTCGCGCGGTGAACGACCTTTTCGTATTCCAGAAGTTGTCGAAGAGAGAGGGTGTAATCTCAACGCAAAATATTTAACATTATTCAGTTGAGAAATGTGAATGCAAGTTCGATTTATTTCATTATTTGCTATTTATATGAGAAGTAAACAGAGAAAAACAAAAGGGAGTCGCAAAGGTGACACAGACTATTTTCAATCCGTGTTATATATGTTTCGCAACAGTTCAATTTCGAATGTTAGCAGTTTTTTTTTTTTTTTTTTCCTTTACTTTTGTGGTTTTCCATAAGCAACACGTCGACCTGGTTGGCGAGTTGGTATAGCGCTGACCTTCTATGTCCAAGGTTGCGGGTTCGATCCCGGGCCAGGTCGATGGCATTTAAGTGTACTTAAATGTGACAGGCTCATGTCAGTAGATTTACTGGTATATAAAAGAACTCTGCGGGACAAAATTCCGGCACATCCGGCGACACTGATATAACCTCTGCAGTTGCGAGCGTCGTTAAATAAAACATAACCTTTTTTTAACATAAGCAACGCACAATTGCAATTAAAATTGAATGAGGGGATTTCGATAAAGAGCTCAAGAAACGTCAAACTTTATGTTCAGAAAAGAATATTTTTATGGAAACAAAATATTTTCGCGACTGCTCAGGGGCCCTAATGACTTCATCGCTGGAGAGGCGGGCCTCACACCTTCGGCAGCGGAGTTCGAGACCCGGAAATAAAGCAACAGCCTGGCAGAGCATCGCACCATCAATGCAGTTTGGCGGCGGCCCTCAGGATGGAGGCAGCCAAGTTGTGCGAACGTCTCGGCATCGCGAGCGTCAACCGAAATCACCCGAGCGACGAAGACGATTATGAAGCGGTTAACAGAAAGACGAGGCTCATTGCCGGATGGATAAGAGGCCGCCCATCAGAGTCCGGGTGGGAGTTACGACGTCGTATATTGTAGTCATTTCTAATACTTATCTAGTAGTTGAACAACGATCGAGAAATGCAAAACCAAAAACCCGCACGACAATATTGTCTAAGTCGTTGACTGCTTGTAACGAACGATCAAGACATCGGGAGTGGTCAAATTTTCGAACGTCAAGCAGCCTTGAATCGTCACAGTTGTTTATACCAGACTAAACGTTTATGTTTTGGCTACATATATTACATTATGTACAAACAATCAAGTACCTATAGCCTATTTGATACATCATCTCTATCTTTCAATGTATAATAATCCGTTCCCCAATCTTTATTTAATTACTAGGACCTTATTAAAAGGCTAGGATTTTTTTTCGTATGTTTGAGATCAAGTGTACAATCTCAAGTAAAAAAATATTAACGCTTTATTTAATGTTATGTTTTATGTTTCTTAGAATTGCAAATTTATTTGAATTTTTTCAATTTATATAGCCATAGTTAATATCTGATAATAGAACCATTTTAATAACTATAATACTTTTTTTTTTGTCTTTTTGTATCAATTAAACATCTCTACTGTTATTTATTTCAATGATGTATGTTATTCAAAGTTACGAAATCTTTCCACGCCGACCAAATGCTATTTCGAGAATGATGAGCAAGACTCAAAGCGCACGAGATTCAAAAGACAAGTGCAACGAATACAGCGAACGAGAGCGGCAGTTAGTTTTGTTCATCTCTATTATCTAGTTACAAAAATCGGTATTTATAAGTGATATGAATATCAGAAGATATTATTAGTGGCTTATATTGATGGCATTCTCAGCTTATTTCTTCATTTTCATATCCAGATACATTTTGTAAATGATTGCTTCTGTAGAAATTTATCCAAGTATAAGACGAAAGACAACTAACGGCCGTTAATCTTTTATAGTCATATTTTCCAGAGATGGAACACGACATAACATTGGCGCTACGGTTGGGAAAAGCAACTATAAATATCACAAAGAGCAGAAATCCTTTGTTATGGTAACAATGGATGCGTTGCCAATGATAACTGTTTACAAAAATTATTAAAGAGAGTATAAAATAAATAACGAAAATTTTACTGGTGGTAAGACTGGTGTTCCTGGAAAAAAAAAAAAGTCTAATGATTTTTTCGAAATTTTGAGTAACAATGGAAATAAATGTTTTCAGAACAATAAAATTTAGAATTCTTCAAAAACTTAATATTGAATCATTCTTAACCAACAACATTCTGTCGGTAATTATTTTAAAAGAGAATTTAGCACAACTGGTATCAATAGCAGAAAACTGAACTCACATAACTAAATGACAACTTCAATAATTAAATTAGCTCTTAATTCATTAATAAATAAATCATTAAATTACTTATTAACTCAGAAATAAATACAATCAGTCTGCTATGTGGAAATCGTACTTGATATAATTGAACTGGCGCTTCTGAGCTGCATTTACCTTCTCCACAGAGTCGTAGGCCTATATCACATAACTCGAACACTAAAATCATTATTCTCCATTTCTTCCACAGATGAAACGGCGTAGCTAACGAGAAACGGTATATGAAGCTATCAGCCAACAATAACATCAGAGTGTTCGTTTGTTTTTGTAAACATGAATTCAATTGTTTTTCGTTGTATTTTAACTTAAACTACTATCTTTTCTATATATATTGGACTCAGAAATTATAGTCATTTGCAGGGAAACTATTGAGATGCGAACGAAGTTTATTAAGGCTTTTGTTTTGTTTAGAATTAAGCTATCTACCATCCGTCAAAATTTTGGTACAATATCTATACTGATACACCAGCGAATAGGGATTATAAAGAATGGACACTGAGCGAATTTTCCTGTGTTTTGTTTCTCTGTGCGCCAGCGTATAGTTCCACTTTCAAGCGCTAGAGGTTAGTGTAATCGAGCATACGCTAAGATAATATTGAAAATAGAGTTGAGACACAGGATCCAAACATCACCTACCTTATTGCATAATCCAGTAACGCTTTGCTTCAAATAAATTCAAGTTAACAGCTTTTCCTTATTTCTCAGTGACAAACTAGTTGTAATAATAATATTTTATATTTCAGATATAATAAATTATATTATAAAATAATATAACACATTATAAAATTAAGTATCGAATTCGTTTAATATTTGTATATAATATAATATAGATATATGGTTTTACTTCTCGTAAGAGTTTTGTTTTTCCATTTTCAGTGCTATCAAATCATTACATATTTTAATTGTTGTTGGGGTCAACGTCTCAACTCTCATTATAAAGGAACTCTAGAGTCTAGACATTACAGTTAATGACGGATTTATTATTTTATGGATCCAATTTATTTTATTTGAGTACATAATGTACCTAGATGTATTAATTATATGTGTTATATTTCCGCTGTGTCGACTGCTAGCTGGTGTGATGTCAGCGCCAACTCTAGGGAGAAAGCAGAATCTCACGCTCTAGCTGGCTTGAAGGTCACTGAAATCAGTCCGGCTACATCAAAGGTACCGACGCGAAGTGTTCATTCTTTATAATCCCTATTCGCTGGTTACACTGTGTATGCCATATGTATGGTGTATCGTCTCTAGATAAACCGACTAACAGGGAGTAAAATTCGATAAATAGATTAGAAGAAATCGCTGTAAACAGATTAAAGTCACTTTTTATGGTATCTCCAAATACATTTTTGCAGTACCACAATATTTTCTCATTTTACATGAAAAAGTTATAAAGGTCACAGTTATCTCGTATGAATCTAACGTAATCGAGACAAGCTAGCCTTTGCTTACTCAAGAATGTTAAACTCCATCGGTCTGTTGACAGGCCATTAAGACTTAAATTGTGACAACACATGTTCGTAATTATGTAAATCAGAGATAAAAGAATTAATATAGTATCAGTTCATATGCAGCCTAAAAACAACCTACACGACACTGTCATTCAGACGTTTCAGTTTAGAACGGTGTTTCTTAACCTGTGGATATCGCGACCCCGAGAGATCGTCTGCCATATCAAGGGGACGCGATATAAAAATAATTAACGCGTATAAAAGAAATAAAATCATTTTCTGAGAGAAACGGATATATTTAATACACAATTGTTAAAACACGTTTCGTTAAAAATTTCGATTCGAATAATATAATGGATGCGTTTTTCATTTAACAGTTTGTCCATACATCGATTCATATTAGAAACACTTAAAAATTATTTACAAGCGATAACAATTGAAGAGTCCACTGCAAGAATGATGGATGTCACTTTCTTGTCGAAAATGAACCAAGACTGTCAATGCATAGCTTAAGACATATAGAATGTACATAGAGAGTTATATGGCATTAACACTGATAGTCATTGTCCTGTAATGATCGGAAAATCACAGTTAAGCTTTGAGCGCTAAGCATTTCAAACTTCCAATTGCGTCTCCTGCAAAATGTGTTCCAAATGACATCCATCATTCTTGCAGTGGACTCTTCAATTTATTTCTGTAGGCTACTTAGTTTACAATGCTACCAAAAACCTCTTTTCAAAAACTTGCAGATAAGCAGATGCCTACACGCCTCGAACGTGTAAATCATTTTCGCGGGCTCCTAACATTAGGATTCCCAGACATATTGGAAAAAATACGGGACACTTAAGTTACCAGTTATCACTGAGTAATTTTTATTTTTCAGATAAATCAGTTCAAGGTTATAAATTTATTTTAAAGTTTTCAATCATATGATTTATCATTTTTGCAAAATTATTAATTGCTAATACATCTTACAGAAGAAATTTATGAACGTTTTCACTAATACGGCATCATCAAAATAATATTCAAAATGTTACAACGAAATCTAAACGTAAGTCCATTAAGGTGTTCATTTATGTAATAAGCATAACAATGATTTGAATAGATCTAGATTCATTTTCCGGGCTGAGACGCCGTGGTTTATTGGTTGGTTTTATTAACAGACGTTTCAGAAGTCTGCAACTGCCAATACAGACATCTTCAGTGGAGTGGTAATCCATAAGGATAAGATTTGTGATCTAGATTCATTTTCCGGGCTGAGAGGCCACAGTAATCTTCGGTGGAGTGGTATCCGAGGTCGCAAGACTCTTCTCCGCGTACCTGAGGCAACTGACGCCGAGAAGAGTTTTGCGACCTCGGATACCACTCCACTGAAGATGTCTGCCGCAGTTGCAGACGAAACGTCTGTTATAAAACCAACCAATAGATCACGGCCTCTCAGCCCGGAAAATGAATCTAGACCTATAGACTCCGGCCGTGAAAGCCTACACGACAAAATGATTTGAATAATTAATCATGAGTTATATGTAATAAAATCTGATATTGGTGTAAGAAATGCTCAATTTGACTAATTTGTGTAGTTTCGCCGACTTTCCAAAAGTGAAATATAAAAATATAAAATATGAATGTAAATTACATAGAACTCATGTCACATTTTGTTAAATGTCACTATTATATATAATTGTTAAAATTGATAAAATGTAAAATATTTGAACTTAACGTCTGTGTGAGACAGATTCTACGAGGTGTTATGCAAATATTACTGATGTTAACGATTAAATGGTGTATGTTTTATATGCAACACATTTGTTGAAAATCTTCTATAATAATTGTTCCCCAGGTTCTTCACTTGTATTGTGTACGTGTGGAAGGAGTGCGGCATTATTCACGTTAATTATTTTATGGTATACCAAGTTTGATGATTGTTTTGCATTTGTAGTCACTGGAAATGTAGGCCTATATGTTCTGTACGATGTATTAGCAAATAATAATCTTGCAAAAATGATCAATCATATGATTGAAAACTTTAAAATAAATTTATTTATGCAAGTTGCCTTCAAATTGTTTCTACTAAAGGTACGATCACACGTCGCTACTTTTGCAGCGCTGCAGTACAAAAACTGCGCAACTCTTGTACTGCGACGTGTGAACAACGGTGCAACCCGAAAAGTAGCGGCTGCCGAACCTGCTGCCCGCTACTTTTCCATGCTGCGCGCAGCTTAAAAGTAGCGACGTGTGAACAGGGTTCTCAGGGTTGCAGCCGCAGCATTTTTGATATCGGTTTTGTTGAAACTTTTGCTGCGGTTGCGAACAGTGTTGCCACCCAAATGTGCCAATGATACTTTTATTGTTTGGATGTATTTTAATGTTAGATGTGATGAAAATAAATTATTTGTAACAGTTATTAAATACACAACACAGTCTGAGCATATTTGGTGATGATATAATTCATTTTTAAATTTTCCGTAGCGTAGTTCCAAACAGGAGGGTTGCCAACATTGATTACGTGAATATACTGTTGGTTATCATTTACGTATATAGGCGTTTTTAAAAGCTTTATAGTAAAAATAATGTCAATTTCTGAATATTAGTTACGACAGAAAAGCAAATAATAGATAAGTAAGCTTTCGCATGAGTTTCTTAATAATGCGAACATAACCACAAAATGTATATTGAGAAGTCAACACGGAGATGGAACCTGCAGCATGACTGCGGCTGCAAAAGTAGCGCCTTGTGTGTGAACAGACTCGCAACCTCCAGTTGCAACTTTTGCAGCACTCGGGTTGCGCAGCACGAAAAGTAGCGTGCAGCGCGCTACTTTTGGCTTACGTGTGAACATGACACGCAACTTTTGCAGCTGCAGTATAAAAATAGCGCTGCAAAAGTAGCGACGTGTGACCGTACCTTAAGTTATTACAGAAATATCTAAAAAAAAAATACACTATGTTACTCACGTGACAATATTCTTATAAATCAAACCGCCTTGGCCTTGCAATATTTCTCTGAAGAATTAATCGCATTTAACAATTGTTTATTTTGTAGAATCATGTCATGAAAAGCAACACAGTCCTCACTGAAGAATGATTTTACAACAAGCATTGATTTTACTGTTTTTACAGACAATTTATTTTTCTCATCAGTCCATAGAGTGTTCATGCGAGAAAATAATCTTTCGACACACGCTCTCCTTCAGTACTTTTAAAAAGATCCACCCAGACTTCATCTAAACGTTTGGTGGTACCATCACTCGCCTTGAGAAATTAATAACTCACAATAATTGTTTCATAATAGCCCATCTACAATGCAATGGTCAAGTACGATGTTTGTCACTTGTAATGTAGAATAGACATTGTAACTTTTCCATTTTTCTCAGTTTATAACTCTAAAATACGGGACGGAAAACTGTCCCGAAAACTTTTCTCGGGACAACGGGATGCATTAGCGAAAAACGGGACGATCCCGTATTTTACAGGACGTCTGGGAACCCTACCCAACATACCAATAACATAGACGCCTGAATTTAAAAGAATATGGTCGGAAAATTTAGGTTATGCAATGAATATTTCAAATTTTGAAACTTCATATTAATATATTATTTTGCGATATCTATTACGTACTTTATCATGTTTGCCGTTAGAGCATACGGGCTATTCCATATGAAATCGATCAGTAAAAGACCTCGCATTTTTTAATACTCTAATTTTTTCCCTATTTATACAAGGTGCTGAGGAGAGTGCATTTTCAAAAATATACTATCGAAAGTCAAACGGTTTTCGTACTACTGAGCGACAAATTTAGCGTATTTTATAAAAACAGCCTCTTTCAGCGCTCAGAACTCTGGAACCATTTACTGCAGAACATTGAACGGGAGCTTATATTGAAGCTGACATTTGGTAGATTATGTTAAGAAGTAATCCTTATTTTTATTGTATACAGAGAGACAGATAATCTGATTTTACTTACTCTTAGGCTTTTTGCCCATTTGTAAAAATGTAAAAAATATTGAGAAAAAACCTTGCATTATTAAGAGGGATTCGGCATTGTTTGCTTAGTGGCTCGGCAATAAGTTTCGAGGGCATTAAATAAATTATATTCACACGCCTAGACTTGAACGGAGCAATACCGCACGAACTGTCCGAGAGCTGAAGATAAGCGAGTATTGGGCGTCATTTTACTCCTGTGTTTATGAAATTGTGATAAAGCTAGTCCAGCTATGCGCTACTAGATGAAACATCACGTTTTTATGTCTTCTGGCCTTGCTTGGCTAGGCTAGCTCCCGCCTCACAGTCAGCTGGTTAGTTCACGCGCGTACTATTTATTTTCTTTATTTCATATTTTCAATACTTTCTTATCAACGTACCACCAGTAAAAATATGTGTTTATTTGTACTTTCAATGCGGAATCTAACATTATATTTTAAAAATATTTTTTCGTGGGCAATGGCGTCTTAATGAAGAAAAATCTAAATTTCTCCATTTCCACAAAACGTAAGAAAAACTGTTTACATATCAATATAAACTTTAACTTCTCAGCATCAAAATAAACCATGATTTTGATCACTGGGTGAAAGGGTTTCGGAGCCACAATAGTTTAAAGTTGCTAATTTTATGAAAATACGATAAATTTAAATATTTTTAATTTAAATACTATGAAGTTCTGATGCCTCAAACTTTGCACAAAGCATTGTATCACAGTTGTCAACGGACAGAAAAAGTTTTATTGTATTTAAAAATTGCAAGGTCAATTTTCTCTATATTTCGGTCGATTTGAGATGGAATAGCCCATACATAGTCGAGCATTTTCTTCAGTAATGTCATACAGCGGACCGGTAAGGGGATAAATACGTATTTACAACACTCACCACTGTCTTTAACACAGTCCCTGCCCTGGAATCTGAAGTATGGTCGCGCACGACGTCACTCAGGAGAGAGCGGAATCTGACAGCGTCTGCTCCTTTTCCTTTTTCTCTATTCCAACCCTCACCCACGCAATAAATTCATTTCGTGACCTGATTACTCACTGGACATCGCTACATGCGCAGAAGACTTCTTTTTTCAGTGTCACTTCACAGATTCCAAGTATGTTTTCTTTTAATGACGTTTACGTTGTATTCGAAAGAAATGGGACTAATGCTGAACGATCAGTGTCGCCAACAATTTACACGATCGGGACATGTAGGCGTCTGCTTATCTGCAAGGGTGTGAAAAGAGTATCGCTCTAGAATTTGCCATTAGGAAAGTTCAGGATAACACAAGAGGGTTTAGAATTGAACGGGTTACATCAGCTGCTTGTCTATGCGCATGACGTGAATATATTAGGAGAAAATCCACAAACGATTTGGGAAAAACGGAAATTTTATTTGAAACAAGTAAAGCAATAGGTTTGGAAGTAAATCCCGAAAAGACAAAGTATATGATTATGTCTTGTGACCAGAATATTCTACGAAATGGAAAGATAAAAATTGGAGATTTATCCTTTGAAAAGGTGGAAAAATTCAAATATCTTGGAGCAACACTAACAAATATAAATGACACTCGGGAGGAAATTAAACGCAGAATAAATATGGGAAAAGCCTGTTATTATTCGGTTGAGAAGCTTTTGTCATCTAGTCTGCTGTCAAAAAATCTGAAAGAATTTATAAAACAGTTATATTACCAGTTGTTCTGTATGATTGTGAAACTTGGACTCTCACTTTGAGAGAGAAAAAGAGATTAACAGTGTTTGAGAATAAGGTTCTTAGGAAAATATTTGGGGCTAAAAGGGATGAAGTTACAGGAGAATGGAGAAAGTTACACAACGCAGAACTGCACGCATTATATTCTTCACCTGACATAATCAGAAACATTAAATCCAGACGTTTGAGATGGGCAGGGCATGTAGCAAAAATGGGCAAATCCAGAAATGCATATGGAGTGTTAGTTGGGAGGCCGGAGATGAAAAAGACCTTTGGGGAGGCCGAGACATAGATGGGAGGATAATATTAAAATGGATTTGAGGGAGGTGGGATGATGATAGAGACTGGATTAATCTTGCTCAGGATAGGGACCGATGGTGACGTATGTGAGGGCAGCAATGAACTCGCGGGTTCCCTAAAAGCCATAAGCAAGGAAAGTTAGCTTGAAATAGGGTTATATTGATTGGACACTTTGGTACATTTATCTTCATAACTAATATATAAATCAACTAATGGACACCGGTAACAAAGGAAATAAACGTAATGCATAGATGAACAAATACAAGAATAAAATAAATTACAATTACTTACAAAAGAGAAGAGAAAATATGTACACTCTCTATTGCAACGTTCATACTTTAATCTCAAAATACATAGGCTACTTCTGAAGAAGTAGTTGTTAATATAGTCTATGTCTTTTAATTATTCTAAGTGGATGTATTATTTCTCTAATAAATCGTTTTTAGGGAGATGAGTTATTAACAAAAATAAAAGCACTCTCAATTCTAATGATTGTAGTTTCATGATGCGTGCTTCAATCAATGAGGAGAGAGGAGGAAATATCATTTGAAAGGTACACGATGATAATCGCGTCCTTGCAACGATTCTTGGAACTCCTGGATGGCTCAATATTATCTGTCTTTCATGATCCAGAGCCGTCCAACCGAGTGAGACTCGGACATTGGTTAAACCGAACATTGGACTATTCCGCGAGACGGAAGAGCTTCGCATACTGTCTATAGCGCTAGGCGTTCAATAGCAAATCTGTCTTTTCTATCTTTCGTAACCGGTTATGCAGGACTCTAGTACGTACTTATGTACAAAGAGTGTGCAGATTAAAAATAATTAAAAAGCATGTTTTTTATTGATGGTACAAGGGTACCAAAATGCAACACTGTTACAATATTTAATCATAGTAGTAATTTAGGCTCAAGAATATATAACAAATTTATATTTAAATATCCTAATCTTGTCAATTCGAATAGTTCTAGTATTAAATTTAAAAAGTTTTGTATGGATTTTATAAAAATTGAAAAATTGTAAATTTAAATTTATATACTATAATTGCAAATTGTATTGTATAATTATTAATTATAATTGTATTGTATAATTATTAATTTCAATTCAGGAATCCGCCCCTGAGCACGAGTTCTACTCTTTCAGGGGCGAGCTAAAGTTTCTCTGTATATTTTATAATTTATGTTACAATTATTAGCAAAATAATAAATAAATAAATAAATAAATAAATAAATAAATAAATAAATAAATAAATATAAATAAGTACATACAGTACATAAAAAGACAAGTCCCTTGCACCAAAAATAAATAATTCAATAATGCAATAACGAGATATTATTATGTACTTACGCAATATTCTTCACTCCTTCTAACCATTTTCTACAGGAAATATTCCCATAAATCGTACTTCTACTCGTACTTATGCTATGACCACAACACACTTAACCACAGCTTAAGAATTGCGAACTGTAATGAATAACTCATTCAAGAAAAACTATCCATAGTCATGGAAACAATCATAAACAATAAGATTCAGCGCTGTGATTATAGGTGCTTGCAATTGTTGGACGTACGCATTACATTGCTCGTATTTTTAAGCGAACTTAAGTTTTATACTGCTTTTCAGTTTATCGACACTAAGGCGCCGATTATCATTGCAGCGCGATTGCTTGCCAGAAATTTAAGTTAGTCTTCTTTTCAACAGTTACTTTTTGATCTGGAGTTTAAATATTGGTGGGATACGTTAGAAGAAAATAATGTAAGACTGGAATTTAAAACAGAACGTCACACTTGATATCTAGTCATGTTACTCCGCTTACAGTCTGTGCTAATGCTACTTTTTATTGAGAGATATTACTGTATGCCATCTGTAACTAGTATCTTGTATTCGTTCTTTATATAAGCAGACATTGCACAAAATTGAGATACGGCTCCCGAAATTGATTCACGATCAAGAATATAGGCCTAATCTATAACTGGTTTTTGAAGATGAAATGGGCTCATCATATTTTAGACTGTCTGCGTTAAGAAAAATGCCATATAAATCTTCAAAAAATAGGCGACATGTATTTGAAATTAAAGAAAATGAAATTATGCGTAATAGACAATTTGAATTAGTAATATTCTCTTTAGACCCCAGAAGAATTCCAAATAAAAATGATGTAAGAAAATATAACGGATCATACCATAATATTCATTTAAAAGAGTTTTACAATAAAAACTATTAGGACATCTAACAGCAAAAAAAACAGACCTTCAAGGTCATCAACATAAAAAGACCAATAAGATCCTCATCGAGTATGACACAAAGAAGAAAGTTTTAAGATTAAAGTTATCACATTTAGTTACAAGACTTGAAAAAGATTTCTATTTATTGAGTGCCATCAATTAAAAACCTCACGAGTTTTTTTCACTTAATTTGAAAAAGAGAGAGAGTGCAAATTTCGCTAGTTATTTTAATACACTCATCAATTTGTTTTCTTTGCTTGTTTGTGTGTGTTTTTTTATTTCATTCGTTAAACAGAAATCCGAAACATGAAAATTTTGGAGCCATCCTGTAGTCATCTTTCGGGGCTCCCAGACCCAAGAGACATATCAAAGTCTTTTCCTTTTATATTGCCCCAGATCACATATATGATCTAGGGTATTGCACACACTGCCAGGATAAAAAAAAGAGAGGCAGAAATTGGAAGAAAAAGAGCTAAATTATTAATTTTCAGGAACTTATCGGTATTGAGGGTTCTCGTAAAAGTAGGGCTCTTTGCTTTGCTGGTAGTCTTACTTCCGCGAAGTTTCTTTTCTTCTCTTCAGTAGCTGGGCAACAAATGACAGCAATACATACGTATTCTGTCCTATTACGTTGTCTACTGTGTGCGACTCCATCCGAGAGCCATCTGTTGTTGAAACATGGTATCAAATGGAAAGTGATCGAAGCATATCGAAAGTGACTTTATAATTAATTTTCACGTTCCCGGGCTCAGGAAAACTTATGGTTAATTCTGAATGCTCACATTTAAATACATTTATTTTAACAATATTTCCGTTCTCGTTTCCGTTCCCGGTTTATTGTGGACAGCCTTTAGAGCGTATTTCGTTAAGATTCAAAGTATCATAAAATACGCATAGAAGACTCAAATCATTATTAAAATTTTCCACTGTGAAAACACCGATAATTTCTCTGACGACACGGAAGATAATCTGAATTACTATATTCGTTTTCTTATTAATGTATTAGAGCAGGCCTGCACAAGGTTTGCGCCCTCCGAGCTGGCTCACAGCTCATGACCAGAATGCAGATATTAGCTGCGCTCTGTATAAGGGTAGACTGGAAGAAGGGGTGGATCTCGTACAAAATATACACAAAAGGAAGTACTATTACGAGGTTCATGAAATGAATTCCCGTTCAGTGTTTGCAAAACTATCTTGGACTTATTAACCCAGATATGACTGACGTCCTATATATAGGATCCGAACGTTTTATTTTTTTAACATTGCTGTGTAAGATTTTCATAGTCGGCAATCATGATACCATAATCCTTATGTGTTATAAATTGCCTCCAATTTTTTTTTCTTATATTTAGTCTATCATAGTCATTGTTATTAACATATTTGTGTGAAACGTCCGGTGTCCTATATATAGGACGTCAGTCTTATTTGGGTTAATTAATACAGAAATATTTATTTTACAGAAATAATAGACATTTTATACCTACTTAAATGTACAATATCATTCTGTTATATTTTTATTTATCAGTACGTGAAAACGAGGTTTTATGCTGTTGGCATCTGAAAGGAACAGTAGGCCTACTGATCGTAATGAAACATCAGTACAGATGTTCGATGCCTGCCTTTATTAATGTTGATTATAGAAAACAGTTGCTCAATAAATGTTGAGCCAAACATAGCAATCATTTTCACAGCCAGCTTGTGTAGTCGTGGATATTATTGCTAATGTTTAGTCTTGTAAAACTCAACCAGGCTAGTAGTATTATTCAAACGATCTTTAGCCCTTAGGCCACATTGAAGATCAATAAGTCCGAGCTGTAAATCGATAAATGTTATGTTTTATTTAACGACGCTCGCAACTGCCGAGGTTATATGAGCAACTTAAATGCAATCGACCTGGCCCGGAATCGAACCCGCAACCTCGGGCATAGAAGGCCAGCGCTATACCAACTGCGCCAACCAGGCCCACCTGTAACTTATATGACATTGTTTCAACTGGTGTTGAAGGAATTTATTATGATAACTTTGAACTTCTTTCCAATTAAGACAAGATTTTTAGTAGGTTATTTTACGACGCTTTATCAACAGCTTGTGTTATTTAGCGTCTGAATAAGAAGGTGATAATGCCGGTGAAATGAGTCCGGGGTCCAGCACCGAAAGTTACTCAGCGTTTGCTCATACTGGGTTGATGTAAAACCCCGGAAAAACCTCAACCAGGTAACTTGTCCCGACCGGGAATCGAACCCTGGCCACCTGGTTTCGCGGCTAGACGCGCGAACCTTTACTCCACAGGCGTGGACCTTAAGACAAGATCTTGGAACGTAGAATTAAATTCACTTTGAATTTCAATTAATATTTGCACATAATCGTTTAACATGGCTTCATCACGAGCAGTTTCTATCGTTCGAAAGTAAGCCATATTACCTTCCCGAAACTGACTTACGAAAAGTGTAAGTTTACGACTTAAATCCCGTAATTTATTCAACATATCAACACTGAGCTGGCCTTTTCCCTGAAGAGAGATATTTAAATTGCTGAAGATTAATATCTTTAGTATCTTTATGTCAGGACTCGTAATGACGCATTATGTTACGTTTCTTCCTATCTTTCAAAATTTTGTGGCAGATAAAGCACTATTTACTCCAGCAGCTATGAAAAAATAAGCATTTTCCCATGCAACATTGAAAGAATTTGCTGAGTGGTCGTTTCCTTCTCCTCTACCTATAGCAAGTCTATGTCATTCTGACGTATCTTCCTCTCCGATTCGGCGAGCGGTAAACACAGCTCTCCCGCGCTGAGCGCTGTTTGTGCAGGTATGTATTAGAGTATAAAATATATGTACGTTTATTATCTTCACATACTTAATAAGTTGATTTTCATACCAATATTTTACACGCAAAGTTTAACACCATGATCCAAAATAGTCATGATCAGGATAACTGCGTCCACAGCCGTGAGTAACGGTTAGCATGCCTGACCGTTAACGAGCGGGTCTCGGTTCAAATCCTGGTTGGAACAAGTTATCTGGTTAAGGTTTCTTCCGGGGTTTTCCCTCAACCCATGAAGAACAAATGCTGGGTAACTTTCGGCGCTGGAACCTGGATTCATTTTGCTCGCATTATCACCTTCATATCATTCAGGCGCTAGATAATCACGGGAGTTGACAAAGCGTCGTAAAATAACTCATTAAGGGAAAAAAAAAGACTAACTGCATTAGGAATGACACACTTATTTACCGCCCTCACTTAAGCCCGCCATCCATCCCTATTCTCAGCAAGATTAATACAGTCCCTACCATTATATACCACCTCCCTCAAATCAATTTTGGTATTGTCCTCCCATCTACGTCTCGGCCTCCCCAAAGGTCTTTGTCCCTCTGGCCTCCCAACTAACAGATTACATGTATGCATTTCTGGATTTGCTCATATGTGCTACATGCCTTGTCCACCTCAAACGTCTGGATTTCATGTTCCTAATTATAGTCCCGTCGCTCTAATTTCCGGCAGCCAATCACGTTGCAGGTCGACTACATTTAAAAGTGTGCGTCTTGTGATTCGCTGATGAAGATATAAAGCATTTCCTAAGGCTGGATAAATACTTAATATATAATCGCCCGCCATTCTGGCTCTTTCGTTGGCGTTCGCAGAAAGCACACGAGGACGTTATTTGCCACTCAATTATTTGCTGAATTACAGTGCGTTTGATTTATTATCGTAGGAGCTACGACATGATAATGTTTAACGGTGTGGCAAATAGATCCCTCGTCTGGTAGCTCGGCAACGAAAGAACAAAAATGGCGAACGATACTATCTACCTAGACTTTATAGAGCCTTGACTTCCTAAGACGTAAGCAAAGAGGAGGAGTCACACCGGGAATAACAGTGTCGCGACTATATAAGACACAGCAGTACAAAAAAAGGGCCACAAAATTGCCTGAAATTACAGAAAGTGTACGTCATATATTCACAGTTATTTCGTAGTAAACATTAATTTGATGAGTACATGACTATTTGATGTTATTTATGATCAGATTACTCCCCATATTTTGTACTCCTCACGTAATTTCTCCCATCGACTCGACGCGATTGATATGGTAGTAAATATTTGAAAGTAATGGACCTATGCTCGTTTAGAACTGGGTACGTAGGTAATATTCATTTTGAGAAATGCCTTCTTCATTTCTGAACTTGATGTTTCTTGGAAGTAATATTTCCGATGATAATGTGCAGAAGGAGGTTTGGAAGTTAAACCTCCCTTTTCTTCAAAGTTAATACAAAACTTACAACAGCATACGAAAAAATAAATAATGGATATACATAATTTTAAATCTTTACTTCAATAAAATTAAAATGGAGAAACAGATTACAATTTTAAGAATTAACAAATTAATATAGTCTTCTTCTTCGATTATGCCTTGCATCCAGTTCCAGTTCTAGAAGGATGAGAATAATAGTCTAACTACTCTTCTGTAATAAATCTGCTGATCATAGCACAGGGATTCCACAGGACAAAGCTTATTGATGGGGTTGCCACCTTAAATCATTCGGGAAACACTGTATGTAAATTACTACTGCAGAGGGTTGCCAGTTCTGTTGTACTCAAAATTATCTTATTCGCCTTCGATATCACTGTGGTCTTCGTTCATACCCTGGGCAAGGGACTTTTGTCAGCTGAGTCAACTGAGCCCAGAATTTTTGCCCCCACCCCCCATAATATTCTTACATTTGCTTTATAGCATAGAATAAAGAACATGTCCAATTCTTACGTTTAAAAATAAAATGCAATACATATAAAATGCAAATATGAAATATGTACAGAATTAATACCTTAATAACAATAATATTTATACAATGTAACATGTTTACCATTTAATACTATTATAATATTTACACAGTGCTGTGAAATGTCAAGAATTCATCTACAGAATAGAAAGTGTGAGATATTAAGTAATTTTTTAGTTTTACCTTAAATAATGCAAGGTTTTGGCTATGATTCTTAATGTCTTCAGGAAGACTATTGAACATTTTTATCGCCATGTAACGTACTCCCCTTTGAAAGTATGATAAATTTGATGGCGTATGAAAATCATTCCTTCTGCGGGTATTTATACTATGTATGGCTGAGTTAGTTGGAAAATTTTCTTTAAAGAGGAAATTTATTGTGGAGTATATGTATTGATCTGTTAAGGTTAGAATCTCTAATTTTTTTAAAAATAATCTACATGATTCTCTAGCCTTTGCTCCAACTATTATTCTAATTGCTCTTTTTTGTAATAATATATTTTTACTATCTGCAGAATTTCCCCAAAATATTATTCCGTAGGACATAATGGAATGAAAATAGGCAAAATATATTGTCTTTAAGATACTGCTGTTTAGAAATTGTTATAACGACCTAATTGCGAAGCATGCTGAGCTAAGTTTGGGGGTTATTTCTTTGATATGATTTTTCCAATTTATTGTATCAAGGTGAGCATTTAAATTTTAGTGTCAAAATTACGAAGACTGCAAGTTTCTAACAGTGCTGTGCTGTCGAGAAACGTTTGGACCATTTAACATGGAAGCACAACACCTGCATTAGAATAGTCCAGAAATTTACTGATAACAGCACAGTACCACAATGTTTTCATTAATGTTGTAGGATATCGTCGGTGTGCTTTTTTTTTGTTTTTGCAGGAGAAAGAAAAAAAAAAGCATTGCCACTTTGAATTCCCTTTATTTTTAGGCTACTTTCGGCATAATTGCAAGCATTACAAGAAAAATGATAAAATTATATCGAAAGTATCTTTGAAAAATCAAGAAAATTAAAAGTGACAATGTTCTTTTTCCTTTCTCCTACAAAATATTGAAAAAAAAAAAAAAAAACACACACACACATAGCTAATTCTGGAGGCACAATGATGATATACACTCATAGGCAAAAGCAAAAAAGCAAAACGCATTTTCTTACTTTTTATTATAAGATCTAAGTTAATGCTATAATTATTGTTTTCTACTCACAACATTTGTATGAATACCTTAAATTAAAAGAGAGTTCAGAGTGGGTCATGAAACTAGTAAGTTTGTGTTCAATGGTGATATTATTATTTAAGTGCTTATAACTACATCCAGCAAAGTTCGTGAGTGAATTTAAACTTTATTTGTATTATTGACAGCTGAAGAAAGTGTGGAAATATTAGGAACATTTGTTTTACTCAAATAATATAATATTTAATAAGTTAAATACGTACAATTTAGTTATCTGAAACAGATAGTGTTTTGTTTTTATCATAAAACAAAAGAAGGCATTGTTGCATAGCCTTCAATATGCAATCACATCAACAAGACGAAGGCCAATTATCCTTCCCAAATCAAGGCCCTCCAGTTAACTCTTCTACATCACGTTCCTTGTTACAACCTTCAAAATTAGTCACAAAACGACAATATGAAGAAATAACTGAAAATAATTCTTCTAATTCTGATGAAAGTTTTTTCACACCAACTAAAAGACAAACAATTTCAGCTTCTAAAATAAATTCTAAATATGTAGTCGATCTAACTACCGTCCACAACAAGTTCTCCCCTCTCGAGGAGATGGATGATGAAATTGATAATGTGACTCCAGCATCAACACAAGAATCAACCTCTACTAGGCCTACTCCCAAAATCAGAGTACCACCAATATTTCTTCACGAAGTAAATAATTACCAGCAGATAATATGCGACACAGATTCCATTGTTTCCAATGAGTATTCAACACAACAACAGAACAGAGTCTTAAAAATTAACACTACTACTGCTGCTGACTTTCGTTTAGTTACAAAATTCTTAGAAGAATCACAGCTCCCTTATCATACTTTTCGTAATCCAGATACCAAGAGACTGGAAGTCGTTTTACGCAATGTTCCTCATTCTCTAACAGATAATGATGTTATATTGGAGCTTAAATCCCTCAACCTGCCTGTTATTAAAGTTAAAGGCTTTTCTATAGAGACAGACAACCTATGCCGCTCTGCGCAGTGGAATTAGACAACAATGAACAGGGTAAGAAGATTTTTGATATAAAACAAATTCAACATGCTCTCATTAGAGTAGAATATCGCCGAAAACCCCGAAACATTCCTCAGTGTACAAGATGTCAGCGTTATGGTCACACTAAAAACTTTTGCCATCTCACACCACGCTGTGTGAAGTGTCCTCAAAATCATCACTTTTCTGAATGCACTAAACCCAAAGAAGCCAAACCAACATGTATAAACTGTGGAGGAGCACACTCAGCAAATTTTAAGGGTTGTGGTTATTATCTTGGCTTAAAGAAAAAGTCTGATTCAAATCCTCCACAGCAAAATCTCTCAACATCACCGCCAACCTTAAATTTGCAAAATTTTCCTAATCTTACAGCAAATTCTCCTTCTGCCTCGCCATCTACACCTTCTTGGCCACACTCAGTACCTATTAAAACAAATGTTACCAATACTTCAATTCAAGATACCTCTCCTGCTACAGATGTTATTGGAAACTTAATTCAATTAGTGATAACTTCCCTGAAACCACACCTACCTGTGATTAAAACTTTCCTCCTCCAACTTGTCACAGGCCTTCTCAATAATGAACATTAATGTCAATAAAACGTTCTCTGAACTGATTATTTTAAACTGGAACGCAAATGGAATCAAAGCTAAGCGAGGAGCTTTCTTAGAATTTCTCTCTCGACACAATGTAGCTGTAGCGTGTGTTACTGAGACTCATCTTATTCACCCACAGAAGTTTACAGTTCCTGGTTACAATATTTATAGAACTGATCGTGTTGCTCCCCAAGCCTCTGGTGGTGTGGCAATTATAATTAGGAAAAATATACAGCATCACTCAATACTTCTGCCAGAACTGAACTGTTTAGAAGCCTGTGCTATTAAGATAACTTCATATAACCTTCCACAGTTTACTATAATTTCAGCATATAAACCACCAAAAGTATGTTTGAATTCTCAAGATGTTGTTAATCTTTTTTCTAATACTACACCAACAATACTTTTAGGAGACTTAAATAGTAAACATCAAATATGGGGATGTCGTGTAACCACACCTAATGGAAGACGATTACTAACTATCTCAGAGGAAAACTCTATTAATATCGATGCACCTTTGGAACCCACGTTCTATCGACCTAACATATTACCTGATATACTGGACATAGCTTTGCACAAATATATTCAGAACACCTCAAACATGCGTGTATTACATGAATTAGACTCCGATCATTGTCCTGTTCTGATTTCATTTGACGACAACCCTATGCTTCGCCCTCCTCCCAATCGACTTATCGAGGGTACTATAAACTGGAACAACTTTCAACTAAACCTAGACGATGTTTTGCAGCCCACCAATAACTTGAAAACAATCACTGATGCTGATGCAGCAGTTCGTACTTTCACTGATGCTATTACTTCATCTATTCGAGCAGCAACGGTTCCGACAAGATGGGTACATAGAAAATCTTATCACGAAACTCTTCCCTAAAAAATAAAACGGCTTATAAAGGAAAAACATCAAACCCGTCGATTGTGGCAAAAACATAGAGAACCATGGCAGCATCACCGCCTAAATCAACTAACCAGAGAGGTAAAAAAATTGTTGGACGAACACCGATTCATATCTTATCAACGCCATCTAGCCACTTTATCTCCAGAAGATTCCTCCCTTTGGAAAGAGACAAAGAGAGTATTGAAAGAGCCATGTATAATTCCACCTTTACAACAAGACGGTTGTCAATATGCAAGTGACAATGAAAAGTGTGAAATTTTCGCAGACTCCTTTCAAGCCTCTTTCATACCAAACCCAATCAAGAATAAAGAATTCAACGAAGAAATAGAACTTTTTCCGAATAATTATCCTTCAGCACCATTGCCCGTAAACTTCACCTCACCAAATGAGATCCACACAATAATTCAGAAACTTCCAACAAAGAAATCTCCTGGATACGATCTCATCCCAAACTTTGTATTGAAGTATCTTACTCGTAAAGCTCTAGCAAACTTAGCTTCATTATTCAATGCTCTACTTCGTCTGGAATATTTCCTGATACTTGGAAACATGCAGTAATAATTGTAATTCATAAACCTGGAAAACCTGCTTCAAATCCAACAAGTTACCGTCCCATAAGTCTTTTATCAACTATATCCAAAGTCTTTGAAAAGGTTTTGCTGAAACGCTTGGATACGTTTCTACTTCAAGCATCCATCCTACCTCCATATCAGTTTGGCTTTCGTCGAAATCATTCTACCAACCATCAAGTGCTTCGTATCACTGAACAAATTGCACAGGGCTTTGAAAACAAAGAACAGACTGCAGTCGCATTTCTTGACTTCACTCAAGCATTTGATCGAGTTTGGCATAAAGGTCTTCAGTACAAATTACACAAGTCCGGCGTTCCAGACTACCTATGCAACATAATGACTAGTTTCTTGTCAAATCGCACATTCTCAGTCAGAGTGGGTTGTACTCACTCCTCTGTTAGACCCATTAGTGCTGGCGTTCCACAAGGCTCTATCTTAGGTCCGATATTATTCAATGTATATACCGCATGGACATTCCTGCAACACCAACTGCACAAATTGCTATGTATGCAGACGATACAGCTATTTATGCAACCCATCGCAACATTAACATAGCCTCAAATCACCTTCAGGAAGCCTTAAACATCATATGCCCTTGGATTGAAAATTGGCGCATCGCACTGAACTACAATAAATGCGAAGCAATGATATTTACTTTGTGTCGTCCTGCTAATCCTCCATGCATAAATCTTTCAACCAACGTGATACCGTGGAAACCAAAGGATGAAGCTGTAAAATATCTTGAAGTGCACTTAGATCGCCGTCTGTCATGGAAACATCACATCAACAACAAACTTAAATTGGCCTACTCAAGACTCGCTAAATTATATCCGCTCCTCAACAAGAAATCATCTCTAAAGCTACAAAATTGCATGCTACTTTACACATCTCTATTACGACCTCTACTGCTTTATGCCTGTCCTGTCTGGGGAGGAGCTGCAATAAGTGAAATTAAACACATCCAGTCATTTCAAAATAAAGTCCTACGAATTTCACTCAATTCTCCTTGGTTTGTCCGTAACAGCCAACTACACAGAGAAACTGGTATTGACACAATCAAATAGTTTATTCATTCACAAGCTAAGAAGTTCTATGACAACCTAGAAAATGTTCCAGGCGCCGTCCATTACTCTCTCGGAAAGAAGTCCACATTTCCCACCAGAATCAAGAGCCGACTTCCAATGGACCTCATATTATAATCAAAATTTATCATCACACCAACCTATGTAAACAATTACTTATTAACAATTATTTTTGTTCATTGAGGAGCCCAATCTAGGCTGCCCTCAATTCAGTGTCATATATTGTATTTATAATTTTTAGAAATGATCTGTATAGTGCTAAATGCGCTGATCGATCAATAAATTGTTAAAAAAAAAAAAAAAAATTAAAAGAAAATGAAGTGTTTTGTTTTTTGTCAAGGAGTATTATAAGAAAGTTCTTCAGTCTCTTCATGTTTCAGCTAGAAGCTCGCGTAATTTGTTTTCCACAGTCCCAAATCCCCTTGCAATGATGTTTGTTTGTATAACTTTTAGTTGGCCACTTCCTAATTCGATTCGATTTGTGCCAGTGGCGGCTCGTGCCGGATAAATTAGGTGAAGGTCAATAGAATTCTAGGTAATTTCCTGGAATCGTTATATACCCGTGACGTCGCGAATGCTTTTGTAACCTATACGATGGGCATATTGAATTAATGTAATATATTCACCATTTTCTTAAGTTTTATGAAAAGCACAGCATATAAAATAAACAAATTTTCAACATTTTCGGAAGCTACGTCCCCTTAATCCCGAAGAATTCACTGTCCCAACAAAACTTCCACACAATACATACCACAACATAATAAAACAACCACAAGTCCACATGACATAAAAAAGACAAAATTTAACACATTTTATACAACACATCAAATTAAAAGAGTACACAAGAAATAGGACCCATAACAAAATGCAAAATCACAATCATAACCGTAAACTGTATTCATATTTTAAATCAACTTCGGAACATGCAACTTCCAATATAAGCATACCTCTCCAGTAAAATCAAGCAGCTACGATTAAATCAAAACAGTATTCTGTTGAACAGAAAACTTACACTTGAACGGAAAAGAAAGGGGCATTAGTAATTTCATCTCTTACAAGTTCATTGATGCATTCAGAAATACAATCAATTATTTCATTTTGAATCGTTTTAGATTTCCCAGAAAGAACAGGCCTAATTTTTTCATAGTGATTTCTAATTTTCATAGGGCCAATGAAATGAGAGCCAATAATTCTTTGAAATTCCCCTGTTCTGTGACGAAATACTCTCATCATGACAGCGAAAAGCCAACTCCTGCTTGCTTAGAAACAATACCGTATCGATTGCGGTGTGCATTACCAGTCTATTTAAACGTACGTTTTCATTAAATTGACTTACGTATAACCTATAACTTTCCTTTAGTGCATCCGCAATGGTGTTCATGTTCTTCTGCAGTGCCTTTAATTGCAAAATACATTTAATGTGTTCAGCTGAATCTGTATGGCTGTGAAGACCGCGATTGACATTTCTGAAATCGCAAAATCCAGTTGAATTCAAGCGGGTTTCTTGTTCCCCAGAAGAAGACAAGGCCAACAATATAACTTCTCGTTATAGTGACTCCCACATAACCAGTTGCAATCGGCATATCACGAATCTTGAAACTGAATATTGTATGACCGACCACCACTTTTCACTTTTTCATAGTTATATTAATGTGACTTGTTGTTCTGCAGTATTTTAAAATATCTTGCTTATCTTTTGCACACCAACGAGAGAACGGTGTCTCCAAAAGATTACACACTAAATCGTTTAACGGATTCATGTTTTCATCGCATTAATACACGTAGTATCACCTTCACACTTCGCTGCACTTGTCACAACAAAGAATACGTAAAGCGAAATCATTGGTCAGCGCGGGTCAAATGTAGAACGTAGTTTCAAATGTTATGCCAACTTTCTTTATTACAGGGTACTCAAATTATTTCAAAATTCATAAAAACATAATATTCAAGAGGTGCTAACGTTAAAAATACCAAAATATATACTTTATATACTAAATTTAAACAATATTTAACTTCTTTACAGAATATTTTATGTTTTCTTATTTAGTTGCAAAATATTACAGTTTGCCACTCTGATCCAATGTTTGGAGAGAGAGATTCTGTCTTTCAAGAATAGAGAAAGGAGATGAATGCCTGGTCCACAGACCCTCATAATAGCCTCGCAAAAGGGACCAGTAATTCATAGTAAGCAACTCGTTGTCATGGCAACCGGGTGTGTTTACTGAAGGCGAAAAGGAAAGCCTCATTCGGACCTTCAGCTGGTCTGCTAGCCACGTGGCCTGACTGGTGAGGGGTTCGTGTGAAGTGCTGCAGTGAACGTTAACTGAGCGGATTACGCCGAACAAGATATTAAAAAAATAGAGCAAAATATGGTTTAGTGAAGAATTCATTTTATTTTAATTTCTTGATAAAATATATTTTATTAAAGCACGAAAAAAGGGGTGAAGGTGGCCTTCATGTACTTCACTTGAATAACCGCCACTGATTTGTGCCTTCATTCTTCATATTCGGTTAATATGCAGCACATGCACTTAAAATTCATTATTTGAAACTAAAATAAAACGTGTATACAGACAGATTTTGGAAAATAAACTTCAATTTTAAGCACTATTTACATAAACATCTAGGTACCATGAACCTTAGAAATTATCAACTATAGAAAATTCTGTAGTGACTGCAATACCAATTCATGTTCTCATGTAATCAAATTAATATACTGTAGTCAGTCCAGATATGGATATTATGTGCTTTAACAATAATTTTCATCAGAATAACTTCCAGGTCAGTTTAATTAAAGAAATCTACACTACGGATAAAATAACGCATGCAGTTACTCACCGTAGAATGTCTCCAGTATTTGATTATTTCAATGATGTCAGTACTAGGTGCATAAAGAAGATAATCCCGCCATTCATCGAAGCTGATTGCTAAACTTCCATCTTGATCCATTCTAAGACGGGAAAAGAAAGCATCCATCAATGGTCGATAACATTTAATAATAATAATAATAATAATAATAATAATAATAATAATAATAATAATAATAATAATAATAATATTTCGAAATTTTATTTTATCAATGAAATCAAACAGATTCTATGTGACGACAGTAACAAAATTGAAAAACAAATACTTATTAGTGACTGCACCTTTTACACACTAAAGAACATTAAACGTTCCAAACTAAACACTAATATTCCAGGATTAATTTGCTTTATTTTATTGTGTTAGAACTTAGATTTAGTTACTAATAGGGCCCGGATTTATAAGAAAAGTGCATATTGCATGTAAACTAATTTAACATATGCAAACATGGTTTTCTTCGATTGTCATGACAATAGTAATTACTTAACAGATATTTGTTAGTGCATATGACTGCACATTTGAAAGTTTTCGAAATACTGAACAAGCTTTTTCTTTTTGCTTGTGAATTAACGGCTTCTAAACTCCTCCTCACGAATTAAATAGGCCGATAGCCAAACATTCTGTGGCATTGTTACTAAGGTATTTTTGTGTCAGAACACGCTAGAGTCATGAAATAACTTTATTAACACGAGTTTGCAATAGGGTGTATGGATAGTTCAATGTAATATTGAATTTGACATTTATTCTAGAGGATTATGTATGTATGTATGTATTTATTCACACTGCAATAGGTATATACCCGGTGGCAGTGGTAACTAATTACACTCAATAATGACAATAATAAACTTATTAATTAAAAATACAATTAATGATAATACTAATAATTAATACTAATAATAATAATAATAACAACAACAACAACAACAACAACAGGGAATATACTAAATTAAATGAAACGATCACTTAAAATAACATTTGAAATATTCTAATTTGTATCTTAAAACTAAGATCGAACTAAAACCCACGAGTATATGTTCATATCTGCACAAGTACCTTTCAACATTACACTCATTTCGCTGTCAACTCACTCACTGCACTGGAACTACGACACATTTCACTGATTCTATCCTGATTTCACTAACATTTCAAAAACATTTCACTGTTCAAATACTTTGCACTGCCACTATAATCTATAAAGCTTCAATGACAGGAACACGTTTCACTTACACAGCACACTTCACTGACACGACATACTTCTTCACTGATACAACACACTTCACTGACACAACATAATTCTTCACTGATACAACACTTCAATAACAACATATCATTTACACCCTTTAAGTACTGTGTATAATTACCGTCTATTAGTAAGATCCTTAAGCCTATTTTTAAATGCATTTTTGGTTGTTGGTAAAGCCTTAGTAAGTCTGCAGGTAAAGCATTCCAGTCCCTGATAGTACGATTGAGAAAAGAAAACTTTCCAGTGTCCATCCTCTGCCTTCTTTCCCTTAATTTATATGAGTGGTCGTTCCTTGAAGAGTAATTTGGCGGCTGCAACCTATTTTTTATTTCTCTCCAGGCAGGCTCACCTCTGTATGTTTTGAACAGTGCGCATAATCGAATTCGTGTTCTCCTCTCCGTGAGTGTGTCCCATTTTAATGGTGAATTTTTCCGACAACACTTAAGAGCCCGTTTTTGAATCTTTTCCAGTGTCTTAATATGTTCTAATCTGTAAGGATCCCAACATGCAGCACCATATTCCATTACTGGACGTACTAGTGATTTATATGCAATCTCTTTGGATTTGTCAGAACCTTTTCTTAGTACCCTCATCACAAAGTGTAACGCTCTCCATGCTTTTCCCGCTGTATGTGTAACGTGTTCCCCCCAGCCGAGATCGCTGCTAAATGTTATTCCGAGGTATTTACATTTGTTAACTTCCGGAATGGTTTCACCCCCTAACGTATACGATGCGACTATTTTATTTCTTTTCTTTGTAAAGCTGATGGCTTTGCTCTTTAGAGAATTTATTTTCATTTTGTTGGCTATTGCCCAATCATTTATTCTACTGAGGTCATTCTGGAGAAGAGTAGTATCTTCATGACTTTTTATTTCCCTGTATAACATACAATCATCCGCGAATAAGCGAACCCTAGACAAGATATTAACTGGCAGATCATTTACAAAAGCCAAGAATAGAAGAGGCCCCAAGACACTCCCCTGCGGGACCCCGGAAGTAATTTCAATTGGGTTCGATAATTCCTCCCCTACCCGTACTCTCTGAGTGCGACAAGTTAAAAATTCCTTGATCCACTGGAGCACTCTGAAGTCAATCCCCGTTGATTGTAGTTTAACCAGCAATATATCGTGGGACTACATCGAATGCGCGTGAAAAGTCAATAATCACTGCATCTACTTGGCTAGTGGAATCTATTCCGTCTTCTAAATCCTGACATACCGTTACTAATTGACTCTCACATGAATAACCCCCCCCCGAAATCTATGCTGACAGTTATGTAACCAATTTGAGTCATCCCAATGAATGAATAATGATAATGTGAAAAGATTTATTTACATTGTGTAAGATTTGCTGCTGATATGGCGTTGTTAGCAGAAGAGGAGATGATACTGAGGGACATGCTACTGGAGCTAAATGACAGCTGTGAGCAGTATGGGATGAAGATAAATGCAAATAAGACGAAGAGCATGGTTATAGGAAGAAAAATAAAGAAGGTAAACTTGCGAATTCTAAATGAGGCAGTAGACCAAATGAACAGCTTCAAATACTTGGGGTGTACTATAAGCAGTAACATGAGCTGCTGTCAGAAAGTCGAAAGGAGGATAACAATGGCCAAGGAAGCTTTTAATAGGAAAAGAAAAATCTTCTGCGGATCTGTGGAAAAAGAACTAAGGAACAGACTAGTGAAGTGCTTTGTGTGGAGTGTAGCACTGTATGGGGCACAAACTTTGACATCATTGGTGTTTTTCCGGAGTTTTCCCTCAACCAATTGAAGCGGAATTGCTGGGTAACTTCAGGCGCTGGAGCACGGACTCATTTCGCCATCATTAATTCACATATCATCATTCATACAATAGCCCGGGTTACTCGTAAGTTCATGGTGCAGCATGCTATACTTGTACAAGAGCCCGGCCGTTCGGCTAGCCAATCATTCACAAGGATGAGAGTGGTAAGCACAATAAGCCTCAGCCTGCAGTGTAAGCCTTCGGGTCCCTCCTACATACAAAAAAAACAGGTCTGCTAGTTTCACCAGCGAATAGGGATTATAAAGAATGGACACTGAGCGAATTTTCCTGTGTTTTGTTTCTCTGTGCGCCGGCGTTTAGTTCCACTTTCAAGCGCTAGAGGTTAGTGTAATCGAGCATACGCTAAGATAATAATTGAGAATAGAGTTGAGACACAGGATCCAAACATCGCCTACCTTATTGCATAATCCAGTAACGCTTTGCTTCAAATAAATTCAAGTTAACAGCTTTTCCTTATTTCTCAGTGACAAACTAGTTGTAATAATAATATTTTATATTTCAGATATAATAAATTATATTATAAAATAATATAATACATTATAAAATTAAGTATCGAATTCGTTTAATATTTGTATATAATATAATATAGGTATATGGTTTTACTTCTCGTAAGAGTTTTGTTTTTCCATTTTCAGCGCTATCAAATCATTACATATTTTAATTGTTGTTAGGGTCAGCGTCTCAACTCTCATTATAAAGGAACTCTAGAGTCTAGACATTACAGTTAATGACGGATTTATTATTTTATGGATCCAATTTATTTTATTTGAGTACATAATGTACCTAGATGTATTAATTATATGTGTTATATTTCCGCTGTGTCGACTGCTAGCTGGTGTGATGTCAGCGCCAACTCTAGGGAGAAAGCAGAATCTCACGCTTTAGCTTGCTTGAAGGTCATTGAAATCAGTCCGGCTACATCAAAGGTACCGACGCGAAGTGTCCATTCTTTATAATCCCTATTCGCTGGTTTCACAGTCAGACGTTGTTGTTGTTGTTGTTGTTGTTGTTGTTGTTGTTGTTTGACAATGAAGTCATATGACCTCTTGCACTCCAATATTTTTCAAAGATATTATCATGGCCAGCCACTGAAGCACAGATTTTGAGATTCACAGTCAGACGTGCTAACCATTATTCGACAGAAGTGGACTTGGTTATTTTCTATATAGTCTTAAGCATTCTGTCACTGCCCTATTACACAGTAACTGGAATTGCTATAGCAACGAGTTTTGTTTCTTTTTGTGCATGCAATTCTGTTTGAGTTTGACAATCTCAAAGAATTGAAGTAAAAGATAGTTTCATTAATTTCTATTCCTGAAAAGAAATGGTATTACGGAGGGTGGTTTCTGATCTCTGTAAACGACCTTGAATGACGTCATATGCGTCAGAAGTCATAAGACAGCTGAACTGTGGAGAGAGATGACAGATCATTAGTGAGTGATTTCAGAGTACACGGTATCTCACAGCAGCAATGTTAAAAAAAATCGAGCCTTTTTGAAAGGGGTACATTGCAATCCTTTCTGATGCCAAGTATAGTTACGTGAAAATAATAGAAGCCTACAAAAAAAAAAAAAAAAAAACGTGGTTTCGTTATTTCCACGAAAGGCATCTTCTGTGTACTTAATAAAACTGGTAAATCTCGGATGAAGGATGATGAAACAAACTTGTACAGGACTTATTCAATGTTATTACGAATGCGAACAAAGATTTTCAACGGTTTTGTATCTGTAATGATTTAAGAAATAACTATGCAGTTTAAGTTCTTTCAAACTGTATCACAATTTTAAAAAACTGCTTCTGTTACAGATGCAAAAAAAATCAGGAAGATTTACAGTGGCAACATGTATAGAATAATTGCTGAAGTTTTACAAGAAACACAAAATACTGTATATGAGAATCACTATGGAGCATGCAGAGTCAAAGCAACAAGGCGTCTGAAAATGAATGTTACTTGTAATTTATAAGTATAGGGTAAATAAAGTATAAGTGTAAAAAAAGAAGCTGTCATGAAACGCAGTTTGTCTTATTCGTATTATTTTAAAATGTACTGTTTAAATAATGGCCTATGGATGATAACATTTGTGTGGATGATATAGGAAGTGTTAGTAACTCATGACTTCGCAGTTATACAAACAATGAACCTGTTAACATAAATAAGACAGCTGCTCTAGTAGGACAGGATTTCTCAACATTACTCATTTGTGTGAAGGTGTCACAGAAGTGATATTTACACAATGTCGAATGTTCACAACTGACTGAACATGGATCACAGAGTCAGCAACAGGGCCGAAAGGTCAGTGTATTTCAACATCACGGCTGTAGATATAACTCCTACACAAAAGGCATGTGACTGTAGAAATGTGTACAAATAGAATGTAAAACGCGTTCATCACTAATAACGAACAGGTATTTTCTGCTTCAGACATAGTATACCAAATAAAATATTGAATTACACAAGAACAGAACCATATCCCATCATTAATTAATTAAAATATGTAATCAACATAAATATTTAGTGTTTCTAGCTACAAATCTAGCGAACTTGGGTTCGAGTCCCAAGAGGGAGTTAAGATATACCTTCCTTTCATTAGAACTGGATGTATATCACTTATCTTATAAATAACCTGTATTGTCTTGAGCATTGACATAACAATTAATTAAAGAGAAACTATATATTATTTTATTTACAAACTGCCTCCCATCAAGGGTAGCCTTTATGGACTCGGTATACTCTAAACCAGCGTTTCTCAAACTTTTTTTCAAGTGAGGACCACTTTTTTAAGTCAGAACAGTTTCACGGACCACCTTACTCTTGTTCTCTTCGAAAGCAAATTCATCATTTTTGTAGTAGGCCTATATTTTAATACCAGTATACTTATGTTTTAAAATAGAATTAATTAATTATAATACTTTTGTAATTATATTTTTTGTAGCCAATCGCAAGTAACATATAACAAATTCTGTGCATTGTTGATTCATCGCTTGCCTGTTAGCAGTTAGTTGTTTGAAATTTTTCTTATGTGGTTCACGCTAGTAGTTGTCCATATCTCTGTTAAATAGTGCCCATTATAAATAATGTAAAACTGACTTTGATCCGGATCTTTGAAAAGAAAGGAACATGATGATACGCTTCATTTAGGCAGTGCTAATAGGTCAGAAGCTGTGTCTGAAGAAATATATTAATTACAGTGCCATTAAAGAAATATCTAGTCCTAGTGGTAGCTATTCAAAGAAAAAATACTTTCGTAAATATGACAAGAGTTATTTGGAACTTGGATTTACTTGGTGTGGCAATGAAGTGAACCAAAATCTCGGTGCGTTGTTTGTTACGAAGTGCTTTCAGACGAGTGTATGAAACCCGCGAAATTGAAACGGCATTTAGAGACGAAACACGCAAGTGTAAAAAGTAAACCTGTCGGATTTTAAAATAGGCGGAGTCTAAAATTTCTTATATCGTCATCTGGAAAAACAAATAAAAAAATTAATGCAGAAACATGCCCGATTTTCAACAAGTAAAGATGCAATTTGGCACGTTCTATTATTGGTGTACGACGTACAGTACGTGCCCATTTCAGTGTGCAGACTGAGCGTCGGCAAAACTATTAATAAAGTCATCAATACATGAAAAGGTTCGGTACTTTGGTCCTCTATTATGAATTCGAGTGTTCTCTGGCTGGGTTACAGTCTCGGCACCAGATATGCAGGGAAAAGATGGCGAGAAACACCACGTTCATAGTGCTTTAAATCCCTCTTTTGTTGTTGAGAGTAGAGTGGGAAGTGGGTAGACGGGTAGGGTAAGAAATTTCATAAAATATTAGTACTGGGAGAAAAAGTGAAAGGCGATTATCATGTGTAATTTCCAAACTCTGAGATTTTCAGCTATAGTGTGATACGCAATTCGTTTGAATTTTATTTTTTCTTCTGTCTTTTTTGAAGGACCACAAGGACAGAGCTCCAGGACTACAGGTGGTCCATGGACCATAGTTTGAGAAACGCTGCTCTAAACAAAATATGCATAATTATGTAAACATAAGCAATGAATAAAAACAATGAAAAGAGTATGAAAAATTACTACTGCATTAATGAGGTACCAGGCACTATCTGATTAATTAGAATTTCACGGGATTTTTTAAAGGGCCTCGTGCACGCTAAGACTAAAACCTCGTTAGGTCGAACTTCATTAAACCGAACCGACTTTTTTTCAGTCCCTTGGAATTCAGAGAAAAAATTTGACATTCCACATGCATACATATTACAAACTTATAAGTACTGCATCTCAACACAACCTTCCCAACAGTTCAGGTATAAAGATTATACGTGGGATGTAACTTTAATAGTGGCAACACTGCTGTAAAAGCGAAATGAGACAGAGTTAATTGTTGTCACTTTACCACATGTTAGTTTATGTCTGTCCTCCTCCCCCCTAAAAGGACTCTTCCATCCGACTCACAGCGCATGCACTGGAGAGTTGAAGTTTGTCTCCTGTTAGTTACAGCTCTAAGAGGTTGTGTTTCGCCATCTTTACAAAGCAGGAACAGCGATCTTAGCTGAAAATTCAATCTGCCCATGGTCGTACAGCACGGCAATGTCATGACGGTCTTGTTGAGGCATGTGGAGAGACGGCGTTACCATACAAGACTGTGGCGAGGTGGGTTCGAGCCTTCAACAAGGGGCGTGACCGCATGTAAAACATGGCTCGGCTGGATCATCCTAATGTTAGTGAAGAGGAATTGCAAACTGTTTCCGCGCTATTAGACAGCGATCGACGACAGACGGTACGTGGGTTAGCCCAGGAAATAGGAATATCGCATATGACTGTGTTTCGTATTCTAAAGAATTGTCCAACGCAGGATAACACAAGGGCAAATACGGCACAATGATTTGTACAGTCACTGTGGGTGGAAGTGCTTTCCATCCACCACATTCACCAGACTTAAACCCCTGTGATTATGACTTAATCCCAAAGATGAAGGAACCACTTCGTGACATTCGATTCCGGACCGTTCCTGATATTCTGTAGGCAGTAGGGCGGTCCATCAGAAACATCAACAGAACAGGAGCTGCTACAGGGATACTACGACTTCCACATCGCTGGCAACAAGTTGTAGACAATGTTGGTTACTACATTGAAGGACTGTAGAAGTTTCACAGATGTATCACTTGTATATTCGTAATAAATAAATAGTTGCCATTATTAAAGTTACAACCTGTGTACACACAGCATGCAAAAGGACAAAGAAATAGACAAGAGAGAAAAATACTTCAGTAACAGAATACTAAAAATGTATGTCTCTATCAAAGTCTTCAAATCAATATTTTGCTGAATTACAATCTTTTCTGCAAATTTCGTATAACGAAAACGTGAAAAAGGAATATTTATTTTAAGAATACAATTACGCAGACAATTCTTGATTATAAAACCCTACATTAAAACGAGCATGTTATTAATCGATGTATTAGTTTTCACAAGAATCCCAGTCCTCCATGCAGCTGCTCACCTAGAACTGATTCATCTGCTTTGCTATTTCATTTATACACATCCACCTCAGATGAATGTCAATTCAGCCTCAAGGGACAGACTCAAGTCAATCTGATGGTTAAAATAAAACAGAAAAAGAAGAATAATACAAAAACAAACACTGAAAGTACAGAGAGAATAATGGAGAGCTTGCAGGCACTGCTGAGCCAGCATGCTAGCTGATGTGGACGAGTTTTTTAAATATTTTTTTTTGTAAATATTTAGATACATTCTAACCTCTGAAATTGAGTTACGTTGATATTTTGTACACTGGATCATGTGATTACCAGTATTTTATTCCAGAAATCCAGGTACAAACAATGGAATCAAAAAATGGCTTTGAAACAATTTCGCATTGAGAAAGTCAATTTATCCTGTTACTAGGGTCACTATACTAACAGTTACTTACTTTATCATTACTTACTTTAAGTATACCACATTTAATAATCAGATTAATTCACAAAGTGGCTTTTTAAATTGCTCTTTTATTACAAAATATAAGAAAAACAACATAATGTCGTAAATTTTGTCTACCTTGTGCTAAAAAAAAAATCACTTTTTTTTTGTGTGTTTTAAAATCTACTACTGTACAATATAATCTACAGTACGTACTGCAAAAAACACATGTATGTAAAATTATTGTTGTTGTTACTGTTTGAAGAAGTCAGTTAATTTTTTTGTTTAAACACACCGCATTCACAAAAAATCACTTTTTTCCAAATTCTATATATATTTCAAACTGCTAGGCCAAATTAAAATAGTAATATGCGTTACAAGAGCGGTATGTTGAAGTTTTCATGTTCGAGGAAAAGTTTGAAAAAGCGAAACGTAGCTGAGCTTTTTTAATTTCCGAGAACTGAAAGAAAACATACTGCTCGTGTATCGTACATTATTTGTGTGAAGATCGTTTATTACATACCTGAAGGAGGAATTTCTAATTAGTTGCAATGAAATCTCCATCTTGGTTTCTGTTCAATGACGGCAAATTTGCAAAACAAAAATATCTATCTTCAACATTGTTGCTTTAAAATGTTTTCTGTGTTTACTATACTCCAGCAGGCCGTGATATACGTCTGTCTCTTTTTTCCCCCAATCTATAAATGCGAACTTAAAACAAACGGTAAGGTTATGTAATGATTTATTTTTAATTTTAATATTTTAACAATATTATTTATATAACATATTGCAGTAATAACATCGGCAAGTTTAATTTTGCCGGTCTTGTTGATTTTTTCACGGCTTCCTTAATGTTACTTGCATCACGAATGCAGTAACTTTAGTGGAGTTGTAGAGTTTACTTAATATTGGCAAATATTTAAAAACAATAATTAACAGTGCAATTTAGGTGAAATTGCAGTGGTAAGTTTCCAATTTACAATTATTACTATATTGAACGTCTCTAAAAATAATATGTTAAAAGCCTAAAGCAGTAAAATCAATATGTCACTTAAGCGGTAAGAAGAGGGAAATTGTTATGTGTGTTAGGTTGGGAATACTGAATGTGGAATTTTACACTTTCCGCGGATTGGTTTTGTGCGGAAACGAAGAAAATACGCACGATCTCGCACAAAATAGTTTGTATGCTATTACATAAGAACATAACGAATGTGCAGCACAAATTTCAAGAAAATTGAATTAGTAGTTAAAAAGTTTCAAAATTCAGTCATCTGTCCCCTTAATACAGTAGTACTATATAATTTATGAACTATTACAATATTAAAGAGGAATCCCAAACTAAAATTATTAAACAATACATTATTCAAAAATCTAGTGCTTGAACTGTTTTTAAAATTATAATCACGTAAATTCTTACTCTTCATTTATTTTTTTCTGTCACTTTAACAATGTTGTATTCTTAACTTGGTATGTTTATGTATAATGTAGGCTATGGTACCCTTGGTTTGTTTGTTTGTTTTTGTTTTTATTCTTATTCTTTTTAAACTTTATGTGTAATTGCATTTAACAGTTTAATCACAGTTTCTTCTATCCAGTTTTCATTCTTGGTCACACCCGACCTGGTGTGACCCAGTTACATTGTATTTATACAATAAATTGTAATATGTAGGCTATTTTACTATGAGATTGGTAATCAATTTCGAATTTTGAAGAATATTCATATATGAGTATTACAATAGTATTGTAAAATATTTGTTATTGTATGTAATTTTTGCTTGCAATAAAATCTTTGCTTGCTTTGCTTTGCTTGCTTGATAATCAGAGTGAAGAAACCAAACATAAAAACTGATCCTTGCATTTTTTTTTAAGTACTGTCGTACTTGCATATTGTTTTTCTGTATAATATATTAAGTGTCCTGGGATGTCCATATTCAATTTCCAGTTTCAGTATAAAAGTTTATCTAATCTTTGTCTGTCAGCACAGTATGTCTACACTCTCATCTGCTATCTAACACAGAACATGATATTTTGAAGTTAATAACAGGACTGTGTCATGTCAAATTATTTTGGATCAGTTATCCAGTCACAGAGCTATGTTAGATACATGTGCTGTTCGAACCACATTTCATTCTCGAGGTGATGCATGGAACTGAATAATGAGACATTTAAATGAATAAAAAGCTTCATGAAGTCCAAGTAACTGAAGCATCGAAAGAAATACAGCATAACATTGCTCAGCAGACCTAACTTGTTTGTCAAGCTCAAGATTTGTCTCTCTGAGTAACAACGAAAGAAACAAGGAAAATACTAAAAAGTAATTTAAAATAGAAGGCACAAGAAACTTAGTTTTTAAGCCACACCAATTGGAAGCACATTCAGCAGATATTAGAATATGTTCATAAGATCAAAATACCTTTGAAGTAGATTTACAGCCTCCTTTCTATCTATTTCCACACCCAGTTCCTTGAATGCTTTAATCAGTTCCTCAGCATCGATCATACCTAAAACATTCAGGAAAAACAAAATTGTTCATTAATAAAGTAAAAAAAGCACAGAAGTCATTATTAAACACACTTACAAAGGAAGAGCGCCAATAAGACATGACATTTTAATGAAACCTATCTCAATTGTATGGTCAGACTCATCATCTAGGTCAGGCATCGCAAAATTGTGAACTCTGATGTAAGTTGCACGTGACAACACCACTCTCCGCGCTGAACCTCTTCCTCTAGCATTGTTTGTAATGTCAACAGTGGCTCCTTTTATTAATAGTGATTTGGTGTTCATAATAGATATTTCTGAACACCTGAACAAATTAAACTGCCCACTTAAAGGACGTGATCAGAACATAATTGACATGTATGAAGCAGTGAAATCTTTTTACATGATGATAAATGTTTGAAAAGTGCAACTGAAATAAAATGAGTTTCATCATTTTTCTTGTCTGAAGTCACTTTCAAATGTTTCTGAATCAAGAATAGATAAATACTCTCACATCTTGGAAACATCACTTTCAAAATTTAGGGACAGAAGGTTTTGTGATTTTAAACAAATGGAAAATGTATTTGCAAATACTTTTAACACACTCATTCTGAAGGTATGACCAGACTTAATAATTTGAGGTTGCTGATCTCCAAAATGACACCTTTGTGAAAAGCAAGCATAAGAATTGTTAGTTTAGATGTACTATTTAAAAATACTGACTCTTCTAAATATCCACGTCTTAGTTAATTTGCTGCCACAATCGCAGCTATGTTCGGTTCTACATATATTTATGAACAATTTTTTTCAAAATTAAAATCATACTGAAATGAAAAAAAGACATGCTTAACAGATGTCAGCCTTTGTGCACAATTGGCAATGGTTACCCCTAATTTTGAGATCTTACCGAATGGGAATATTGTAATAAAAAAATAAAATAATCCAGATGAAAATAATAAATCCTAAAAAAAAAATTCATTCCTTCTTTCTCTTGTTGTTCCTTTGTTATGAACAGGAAGGTAGTGATGCTCACAAATTGCCTCTGCTGTCTAACTTACTGCAACTGATGCTTACCAACCGTCTTCATTTTGTGTGTAGCGGGTAATATTTATATTGTGTCATGAATTTGTGACTTCTGCGATGTCTGATCTAGGTTATAGCTGTAGACAGTTAACAATGAAAAATTATTTTTTAAAACAGAGTTGTTGTCAGGTTCGGTGGTTACTAGGGATGTGATTTTTTGGTATTAATGATACACGTGAAATGTGTTAGAAACTTAATTTTATGCATGGAAAATTAAATCTCTTAATGAAAGTCCAAAATTAAGTGAAATATATCCGCTAATTTTCGCGAAATTTATAGAAATTCACGAAATTACTTTATAATCATATTACAAAAAAAAAAAAAAAGTGTAATGGAAAATTCGTGCGGAAAATGACTTTCTTTCAAATAAAACGTGAAATTTTCTGCGTTATAAAATATACATTAACATTTCTACATATCTGATCATTCAGCATGATATACAATATGCATAGTTTTAGAGACTACATCCAGGAAGCAGCACAAGCAGACAATGGTTATTTCTCTTTCCTGCAACAACTGTCTTTGTGTGATCAAGAAGGCAGTGTCATCATCCCCTCACAGTCGAAAGAAATTGAATTATGAATTTAATAATTAATGATACAAACAATTTTCTTTTCGTTTTAAAGAGATTGTTTCATAATTAAAGAATGTTTTATTATTTTTTAAGTTTCTCTAGGGTGCGGAATAAGCGCGAAATGTCTTGTTTTTTATACGAAATATTCATTGAAAATAATAATAATAATAATAAATTTATTTATTCTGGTGGTATTAAGGCCATGAAGCCTTCTCTCTCACGCCACCAGAAATATGTAATTAAACCATTTTAATCACCATAATCAGGGCAAAATAATCACCATAAAATCACACCTCTAATGATTACCATCACAACTGGAGCTCATTTGGCAGGAGTCAGCCATAGACAAATGGATAACAAAATTTCTCGCTTATACTGAACTATGAGTTTTCAAATTTCAATACAAAAAGTTAGTCATGACTGAATTTTTCAACTTATACAGTTTTAAAGTTATCACTATGAAATTCTTACCACATGTTTATGCACTTATCTATACACAATGTGCCAAACTTGCACTATCTGGGCTTATTTGTGTTCAAGTTATTAGCATGTATTATCTTTCAATCACTAGTCGACATAAGAAGTCTCTTGTGTAAGAGTTTCAATCCAATTGAGCTCAAATTTTGCACAAAAACATCTCTCATGACTGTGAACAAAAATTTCTCTGGGGTTTAACATCGTATGTATGTATATTTTACTGTACATAATTTTTTAACTGCTTTTTTTATTAGACCTGTTTTTTTTAATTGTATTATCATTGTAACTCAACCTACAATAATTGATTCATATAAGAACAGCGTCACATGAAGCATTTTCTAAACAACAAAATGTTAAAAAATACAAAATTGAGAAAATAGTGAGGGAGGCATATACTGGATCTTTAAATACAATGCGCATGTCTCAAAAATGTCCACTGAGGACTTAGAAAGGGTGAAACAGGTTAAGTTGATACCATTTTTTAATAGAGGAAGAATTGGCCTTTTTAATGGAGTACTAAAAATTAATTTTTTGTTCAAACTCCTGAAATTTTAGTCATGACTATCCTTAAGGGGAGCGGGAACCTGCTATCTTAACACATGTTAAATTGGTGATTTTACTGTAGCTTTTCTCCAAAACTGTTGGGAGTAGAACAATAAAACTAACTTTTACAGCTTATTTCTGACACTTTTTCTCATTTTTTGCTATATTTTTCAAGAAACCTGCTTTAAAAAATCATTATTTTAAACATCCCTGTGTCCATTTATGCTACAATACCAACTAAATACACACAAAAAAATTTGAAATAAATCTAACCACTAGAAGCTGAAATATTGTACAGTTTATAGAGAAAAATAAAAATTTACAGAAAATGTCTGCCAAAGTTATCAGAACAGCCCAGTTGCATAATCCTCATTCAGATAAAAATTTTTAAAATATATTTAATAATAATAATAATAATAATAATAATAATAATAATAATAATAATAATAATAATAATAATAATAATAATAATAATGTGCATAAATGATATACAGTTGAAAAGAGGATTTTTCAGAGAAAATAAAACGATAAAAAAATAACAAAATTTGAAATTTTGAGGATATTACAGGATCCCAGTCCCCTTAAATATATGTGGAATTCAGTAGGAGAGTTTCAATAGAATAATTTTTTGTACAAGCAGACGGCTAGATATAAGCAAGAAATGTGTTTAAGCTTCTGTGATATGCA
Organism: Periplaneta americana; assembly: GCA_025594305.2. Taxonomy (NCBI): domain Eukaryota; kingdom Metazoa; phylum Arthropoda; class Insecta; order Blattodea; family Blattidae; genus Periplaneta; species Periplaneta americana. The sequence continues at coordinate 125,855,571 of JAJSOF020000019.1, read as the reverse complement.
GTAGAAGAATATCAATGCAATGACAATACAAGAAATTATTCAACAGTAGAAAATGATAAAGTAAAGTAAAAAATAAACTACGATTGAGGAGGGGTAAACCCAAGCACTCATATACCTACACTAATTTACATAGTTATCTGTTCTGCTACACTGACTCCTGGCAAACCAATGACAACTGATAAGTACCATGAAACATGACAACACTGCTCTAAAGAGTCTTAGTAGTATAGACATTCCAGTCTACTCTGCAAACCCTGTAATTCGGTATGATTGTCGCTGAAGTGCCCCATTTCCCATTGTTATGAGGTCTGGAAACGATAAATAGTCAATGGTACCTATCAGCAAACTCACTCCCCCACAAAAAATGGAAGCAGGAATGGATTGGCTGCCCTGTGTCACATTGCCCTGCATAAGTAAGTTCTAGTCACTGATATTTGAGAACTACAGTCAATAAATACTATGGAATAAATATAGGTACTTCCTGTTTATTTGCTAATATTAAACACAGCATTTTACATAATATTTATTTCGACAAATATGTTATTAATTTCAATATTATTTTGATGCATAATATCAACATTCCTTAATAAAGTAAGTGTGGCAATTGTTACTTCGATGTAATAGATTCAGCTGAGAGCAATTACAGCTTTTCTCATGGGTCATGCTCCTGTGGAAAAGCATCTTAATATAATGGGCATACTTCAAGGTAATCTAGACTATAGATTTTGTGGGAAGGAGACTGAAACAGTCCAGCACATCATTTGCTCCTGCGATGCATTGGCTGCAGGAGATACAGTAAAATCCCTCGTAACCGACACCCAAATAACCGGCAATACCAAAACAACGGCACTTTTGGCTGGGCAAAAAAAAAAAGAAAGTTTAAATCTGCCACATTGCCACAGTCTGGGCTGCCAGTGTTGCCACATTAGGAAGTTCGCACGAACTTTCATTTTCAATGAATATTTGAACCTAAAATTAGTGTATTATTTATGTTGTATGTGTTGTTTTAATAAAGAAAACCCACACAGTTTTTATGTTTATTTAATTATGTTCTAGCCGTCAGTGTTGCCACATTAGGAAGTTCGCACGAACTTTCATTTTCAGTGAATATTTGAACCTAAAATTAGTGTATTATTTATGTTGTATGTGTTGTTTTAATAAAGAAAACTCACACAGTTTTTAAGTTTATTTAATTATGTTCTAGCCGTCAGTGTTGCCACATTAGGAAGTTCGCACGAACTTTCATTTTCAGTGAATATTTGAACCTAAAATTAGTGTATTATTTATGTTGTATGTGTTGTTTTAATAAAGAAAACCACACAGTTTTTAAGTTTATTTAATTATGTTCTAGCCGTCAGTGTTGCCACATTAGGAAGTTCGCATGAACTTTCATTTTCAGTGAAAATTTGAACCTAAAATTAGTGTATTATTTATGTGTATGTGTTGTTTTAATAAAGAAAACCCACAGAGTTTTTATGTTTATTTAATTATGTTCTAGCCGTCAGTGTTGCCACATTAGGAAGTTCGCACGAACTTTAATCTTCAGTGAATATTTGAACCTAAAATTAGTGTATTATTTATGTTGTATGTGTTGTTTTAATAAAGAAAACTCACACAGTTTTTAAGTTTATTTAATTATGTTCTAGCCGTCAGTGTTGCCACATTAGGAAGTTCGCATGAACTTTCATTTTCAGTGAATATTTGAACCTAAAAAAATTATTTATGTTGTATGTGTTGTTTTAATTACACAGTTTTTATGTTTATTTAATTATGTTCTATGTCACTGTTGCCACATTTTGTTGTTTTAAAAGAAAACCCACACAGTTTTTAAGTTTATTTAATTATGTTCTAGCCGTCAGTGTTGCCACATTAGGAAGTTCGCATGAACTTTCATTTTCAGTGAATATTTGAACCTAAAATTAGTGTATTATTTATGTTGTATGTGTTGTTTTAATAAAGAAAACCCACACAGTTTTTATGTTTATTTAATTATGTTCTAGCCGTCAGTGTTGCCACATTAGGAAGTTCGCATGAACTTTAATCTTCAGTAAATATTCGAACCTAAAATTAGTGTATTATTTATGTTGTATGTGTTGTTTTAATAAAGAAAACCCACACAGTTTTTATGTTTATTTAATTATGTTCTAGCCGTCAGTGTTGCCACATTAGGAAGTTCGCATGAACTTTAATCTTCAGTAAATATTCGAACCTAAAATTAGTGTATTATTTATGTTGTATGTGTTGTTTTAATAAAGAAAACCCACACAGTTTTTATGTTTATTTAATTATGTTCTAGCCGTCAGTGTTGCCACATTAGGAAGTTCGCATGAACTTTAATCTTCAGTAAATATTCGAACCTAAAATTAGTGTATTACTTGTGTTGTGTGATGTGTTTTAATAAGGAAAATCCACACAGTTTTTATGTTTATTCAGTTATGAGCAAGTGATAGAGAAATAAGCTTCACATGGTTGCAGTTTCAACATTTGGCAACATGAAATACGGACTTTTTCTGTATATACCGGTATTTATTCAATTATCCAGCAAAATCTCTTATCTAGAACTAGCCTGGTCCCTTTGGAGCCAGATAAGAGGGATTCTACTGTACTTTATCTCTGGGAAAGAATCTCTAGAATCAAAAGATTTTGAACCGAGTTCTATATCCGGACTGGACACAATCAAGGTAACAGGGCTGATGAATCGGTATTAAATCATAAACATAGGTAGCACAATAAGCCTAAGGCTGCTGTGCATCCGGAGTAATGACGGACCTAATTGTGGAGGGGAGGGGGGAAAATGCGTGGCAATTCCACATAGCCTTGATGAAAGCAATCTTTTCAATTTCGACAACAGGATAGCTTATTCACCCACAACACCACTCAATTATTACTGGTACATTTTATCTTATAAGTTTAGTCGTTCAGTTCTTTATACTAGCAACTGAGAAAATTAATGTTGAAAATGACAAACAAACGATAAATTTTATTCATGTGCATATATCTGTGGCCGGGAGGAAAAAGGTCTTAAGTCAATTTTTTGTGAAAATGAGATTTTTATATATTCTGAAAGCAGAAACAATTCTCTACAATCTGGTAAAACGGCTAAAGTCAAATAAGACTCCTGACTGGATTTATAGAGCATTACCAAATGTCCAAAGTCCTTTTTGAATCAAGCACACACAGAATAAAGAATATTTAATACTTTATTCCTTACAAACCATCACATGTTTTTTTTTTTCCATGCTTCCCTATTAAAAAGGTCTAAAATGTATTTTAGCCATTTTATCACATACTGATCCCCTTTCCTTTTAAAACTTTAAGCACCAGGGTAAACAGTCCTATAATGGTTTAAGACCCATTTTGCATTCCTAATAATTCACATTTCTCATTTAATTTATGACATGAAAAAGGTCTTATGTTTAAATAGTCCCTACTACTCAGTTTGGCTTCTAGTCTTAAAAGGGCTTAAGTGCGGCTATTTTTGGAAATAATCAAGAAAATTGTTAATTGAGCAACATTACCTATTTTAGAAGAAATATAAACAAATAATATCCAGGAAAAACCTCTTAATTCAAAAAACTCTATAATTGGCACCAATTTCAATCTTTCTACTGCTCTCCTGAAAAGTATAAAATTTTTACTTATGACCTTTTTCCTCCCAGCCACAGATATGATTGCCAGGTTTCCACAATGCAAACTTTTAACTCGAGGAAAATACGACGAACTTATAAGAGAGAAAGAATAAACTTTGATGTTTCAATAAAAATGCATGCTGATGATTATCTATTATGTTGGCAAGAAACTCTAGAATTCTAGGCCTAGATTGTATTTACGTGTATTTTTCGCCATTTTTTTTCGCTATTAAACCAAACCATGTAGGGAACATAAAAAAAAGCTTAAATAATATAATGCTTAGCAACATAGTTTCAAAAGTAACATCAAATGTTTACTTACCATCCTTGTTTTTATCCAAGTCAGAAAATTGTAACCTCAAATTCTTTTCATGTTCTTTCACATAGTGAATAAATTCCCCTAGACATATATCTCCACTTTTATTTTGATCTGAACGTTCAATGAATTTCTGAAAACAAAAATAGATATATATAAATACAGAACCTTTATCATACACTATAATTACAGTGATTACTAGTTAAAAATAATGTTACAATAATATTAATATCAAAGGAATTGTGTTAACATTGTCTGAAACGATACCTGATGACTTATATTACTGAAACTTATGTATCAGGGAAGTGACAAATGTGAAGATACACTATAAGCAAATGAAGACTATGCTATCCTTGATTTACATCTAGTATTTATAAACATTTTTCTACCATACAAAGTCTTCAACATGAGACAAATGTTAACATTTAATAATTATATGACCTAATGTGGGTTCTCACAACATGTATTTTTTTACGGTCTATCTGTGAGGTACAATGTAAATTTCTGTGTAACGTCAGGATATTAACTTGAAAGTGTAAGAGTTATTCAAAGTTTAGTATCTTGATAATGATACAAGCTAGAAGAGTAAAACATAAATGTAAAATGTGCAGAAAATAAAAAGTTTTAAGAATATGTAAGTTGTTTTACTGAAAATTCAATACATTAACATTAAATTTATTACAGAAATAAACAATGCATGTGTGAAATTTTATTAGAATAAGCCTGTCCAAGTGCTTGCCTCTCCTAACTATAGGAGACAGATCCAGACATATTGTCTATGAGATAGTACGTAGAATTTTACGAGCTTTGAGAGACTGCTTTAGATTCATTGTAGCTCTAATAACTTTGTTATTTTAAGTTGAGTTAATAAACATGTTAATAACTTAGGAAAATCGTCACTGCATATATTATACTTTGTTATCTAACAAATGTGATGTCACATACTGTGACACAACATCAATATCCGATTCGAAAACTATATGAAAAAAACAAGCAGCTTTACATGCAAGGAAATATACAGCATACAAGAGAAAAGAGTTAAATGAAACTACTGAAGTTGTTAAATCCGGTTATTGTATTGTACTGTATTTATTAACATTCCATGGTACACATACATTACTTCACAGCTAGAATATGGAAGAAGTCAAAAACTTAATATTACTATAAAGTCTTAATTCTGTGGCTGGGAGGAAAAAGGTCTTAAGTGAATTTTTTGTTAAAATGAGATTTTTATATATTCCGAAAGCGGAAACAATTCTCTACAATCTGGTAAAACGGTTAAAGTCAAATAAGACTCCTGACTGAATTTATAGAGCATTACCAAATGTCTTAAGTACTTTTTGAATCGAGCACACACAGAATAAAGGACTTAAGAATATTTAATACTTTATTCCTTACAAACCATCACATGTTTACTTTCCATGCTTCCCTATTAAAAAGGTCTAACTTGTATTTTAGCCATTTTATCACATACTGATGCCCTTTCCTTTTAAAACTTTAAGCACCAGGGTAAACAGTCCTATAACTGTTTAAGACCCATTTTGCATTCCTAATAATTTATATTTCTCATTTATTTTGACATGAAGAAGGTCTTATGTTTAAGTAGTCCCTTCTACTCAGTTTGGGTTCTAGTCTTAAAAGGGCTTAAGTGCGGCTTTTTTTTTTTTAAATAATCAAGAAAATTGTTAAATGAGCAACATTACCTATTTTAGAAGAAATATAAACAAATAATATCCAGCAAAAACCTCTTAATTAAAAAACTCTATAATTGAAACCAATTTCAATCTTTCTACTGCTTTCCTGAAAAGTATAAAATTTTTACTTACGACCTTTTTCCTCCCGGCCATAGAATTTATAGTCACAGTCTAGTTGAAATATATATAGAAGAGGTTTACAATATAGTCTAGTACAAAACAAAGTTTTAGCACAGTCTAGTATATATAGTCACGAAGCTTGAGTTGTTGAGGGTACTAGGAACAATAGACTCTGCCGGTACTATTTTGCATTGTCTGTGATGAGGCAATAGTAGCGATCCTAGTAATTAGCAACTATCTATGGATGCATATTCCCTACATATTGAGCTTCGTGACTGTATATACTAGACTGTGGTTTCAGTATCAATTTCATGAAGCGTTGTTGAATGTCATGAATTCACCTACAGAATAGAAGGCATGAGAAATTAGGTACTTCTTTAATTTGGCCCTAAATAATCTTATTGTTTTGAGTTTCATTTTTTATATCCATAAGGAGGTTATATGTGAGTTAAAGAATACAGAACTCAATAATGAGGAGAATCTTCTAATGGAGTGTAGATTTGTGGAAAAAAATATATATAAATAAACCTATATAAAATACTATATATCTGCTTTGTTACATAAGATCAAAGTTTATGACGTTCATAAAAATGTCGTAATAAGATATTTTACCACAACAGAGTGGTAAAGCGTCACTTTACTGCAATAGTGAGATAAAATGAAGCACACATTGAAATACATTAAAAGTAATTTATTTATTGGGTAATAAATTATAGACGAGATGTCGCTGAGTCAATGATTCAATTGAATGAACGACTCCTGTTGCTAGGTGACTCGCTCAGACTTAAATAGTTTATTTAAAGTAATGATTCGTGTTGCTTGGTGACGCTCAGAATTAAATAGTTCACTTTAGTGAACAATTCTTTGGTGACTGCTGTAATCGAAGATGGTTTGCTTATTGTTTATTACACCCACATGATGAAAAAAAGCGGGGTATCGGGGCTGCTCAGCAACATCTCGTCTATAATTACCATTTATTGTACACATTAAGTACAAATTTTTTACATTTGCTGCAATATCAAAGGTAACACTGTCTTTATCTGTATCATTCATTTTTACAATGACAGAAAAAGTATGACAAAATCAAAAACATTTTTGTCTTCTACTAATTTGTTTATATTGTAATGACTTAGTTACCATAATTATGTACATTCAACTGTTTAAATAATCACATTACCGGTATAAAAAAAATCCTGTCATCTCTCTCCCCAGAGAGATTGCCAAATCTAATAAAAGTCAAAATTTTAGATGAAATAGTGGAAAGTGAAATGGTGAAATTTCATTAAAAGTAAAATTCGAAAGTGAATAAGATGTTGTACAATAAGCATATTGTGACATATTACTATACTTGATGAGTTATTAACCTCGATCTTCAATATCATTTGAAAATTATTTTCCCATCTCGTACTATAATATATGTTACGATATTTATACTATAAATAACTATTATTTTTTCAAGCATTCATTGTGTTCCCTTACAGTCCTTACATTTATCTTAAGTTTAGTAAATGTATTCATGGAAAGATTGTATTAGAGTTATATCTTTTATTAAAGAATACATAGTTCAAATAAAGTTAAGAAGGTACAATATACTGCATAAAAAAGATGAAGTGATAAGGGAAATATTAGACACAAACCCAAATGTTAAAGTTTTGAAGACAAGTTACATTACAAAATAATGGGGAATCGAAAGGAGAGTTTTTATGTTATGTAGTGGAATGCTAGAAGCATAAAAAGTAAAATAGAAGAATTTAGTATGGTATTTATTAAATGAAAAATATATTTTAGAGTTATTTCCGAAACGTGCATCAACAAAAATCACAAATATTCGAGAAGAAAGTGATAATGCTTTGGTGACACTGAAATTTATTTTTCTTCAAACATACAGCACAAAAGGATCTTTGAACAATAAACTGAACGATTCCATTAAAATTTCAGGTTTGTTCTAGACAATCTTCCTACTGCGAAAGTCTACATTTCGAATTACACTATCTTATCTTCATTCAAGGACTATGTGACATTTTTGCCCACTGACTTCAATTACCGGCACCATTTTTCTGATTAACTGGTCATACTGAATATAAAAACAGTTTATCAAAAGCGTGTGCATGAAATTAGTAGACAGACAAATGTCAGCCAAAGAGCGTTTCTTATTATAATTTTCAGTAAAATAGACTATGAAAATGTGCATTTCTTTCAAAATTTCGAAATATATTTTTGCACTTACATGTTTGGACAATGGGAAAATAAAAGAAATCTGTAATTCAATGTTAATAAAATTAAAAGAACTTCAAGCAGTTACCCTACACTTTTTATACATCTTGATTATACCACTTTTAACACTATATCACTTCGGAATATATATACTGTATTTACTTTCACGTGTAAAATTAGGTATCTTATTGTTGACTATTTCAACCTGTTCTAGGTTATCTCCTGAAGATAACCTAAAACAGGTTGAAACTAGTCAACAACAAGGTAATACCTAATTTTAACACCTGACAGTAAATACAATCTATACACTCTTTACATGATTATCCTATTAATGGAAATTTTCGAATAGTCGAAATGGAATCACACAAAACAATAATATTACACATCCTAAAGTATGTAAGTCTATTATGTAACCACCATTTATATATATTATTTAATTTCAGTTCTCTATGTTATAATTATTAGCAAATCATTACATTTTCGATAGTTTTCCATTTCAATACTCCCCGAAATTACTGCATCATGGTTTATTGGATAGACTATCTTTTTTGGTTTAGAATTTTAATTTACTGCTATATTTTTACTTCTTTCTTGACAATTAAATTCTTTAATGCAAGTATTATATGTACTATTACATAAATCAATTATTTAAAAAAGTTTTGAATTCTTTATATACATTTATTAATAATTTATTCCATAAATTATCATCGAACACACAACATAGCGGAAAGTAGATCCAAGCTATCAATGACTGACAGTCACACACATACTGATAAAGCATCATCGTCCTCGACATCATCATCAACCATTCAGGTAAAAGGCTTAATTGGCCTGTTACAGTCTCCATCTTTTCGGTGGTCGACCCATGAATCTTTTTGCTTTCAGGAGACTTGAAAGCATCTATACCTGGTAAGGTTTATCTTGTCTCAGTAGCAATAAAACTATGTCCCTTCAAATGAGGGTGGAGATTATAGGAGGGTTGTAAATTTTCAGTATTCCTTTCAAAATCTTGTTATTGTACAGGCTGCCAGAACTCAGTTTCTTGAAAGACAAGCTCAGTGACGGAACTACACAGTACGAAGAGAGATATTTTGTGCTACAGAATGTATCAACTAGTCCCTTCCGCCACTGGATGGATGGACGGCATCGCACCACTCCCCCATCGCCATAACAACACAGACGAAGTAAGACATATCTCCTTTCTCTCTCTTTTCACAGTGAGACAAGATACATCACACAGTCTTTAATGAATGTCCTACCAATCAGTTGCTAGCCAAGAAGTAGAGAGTTCAATGGTGAGTTTGCCACCTCACAACATTTGAACTTGCCGACTTTTATATAGCAGTGTGCTCTCTTAGCCCAAGGTCTTGGATTTAATGTGCCCAGAACTTGCCTTCATCCACTCCTCTTTACTACAACTAAAGGTGCATCTGTATTTTGGTTCAATTTTTCTTTCAATTTTAAGCATTCAAGCAACGCATTCAATAGTGCATGAAACACATTCGATTGTGCATGCTTTTTTCCACTAAAAATGAAAGTGCATGCGACAATTGAAAGCTACCCATCACCAGTGGGTATTTGTGCGTTATTTCATTCAACAGTAGCACATACTGAGCAGCTGATTGTTCTAGATGGCCGTGAATAAACTGAAAATTGTTTTGTTTGATGATGTTCAATCTTTAAACTGAAAATGGCTGCTAGTACGATTAGCTTAATTGAAGATTACCGCAAATACGAGTGTCTAAGGAGCATTCAACCACAATTTTTAGAATCAAGTTGGTGTAAGTATTGGATTGATATTTAATATTTATTAATTAACTTAATTATCTTAATTGAACGTGCGTTTTCAACTCGAGTCTTTTAATATTCTCTGCAGATTGCATGCATACGCGCATGGAAAATTGAACTGTGTAGATGCAGCTTTAGTTGCATTGCCTGAGGATTGTGAGCATGGGCATGACAAATCAGATTTTCTGGTAGAGGTGACTGATGTTATGTCAGACTACATTTCACAAGACTTCTAGCTATTATGAACCAGCCATACTGACAACACACATTATAATTCAATACCTACAATATAGAAGACCGTTTGGCAGAGAGACAATAGATAAGAAACAATGAACACAATTTAATTCTTCAAGGACAGACAATAACGTAACTGGGACTTCAAACTTTCACCAAGAAGATAGAATAATAAGACACACACGTTAGTTTAAACATGTGCACGCTCATGGTACCTAACTTAAGGTGCACCTACACGGTTCAATTTTCTATGTGTGTATGCATGCAATCTGGAGACAATATTGAAAGAATCGAGTTGAAAACGCATGTGCAATTAAGATGTATGAATATAGTATATTCATTAATAAAACATTAAATATCAGTCCAATACTTACACCTACTTGATTCTCAAAATTATGGTTGAACACTCCACAGGCACTCGTATTTAGGATAATCTTTGATAAAGCTAATCGTACTTCCTGCCATTTAAAAGGACCACATCACCAAACAAAAGAATTTTCAGTATATTCACGGCCACCTAGAACAATCAGCTGCTCGTTACATGCTACTGTTGAACGAAATAACGCACAAGATATCCACTGGCAATGGGAAGCTTTCAATTGTTCTCACTTTTAGTGGAAAAAGGCATGCACAATTGAATGTATTTCGTTCACTCTTGCAAGCATTACTTGACTGCATTAAGTTGATAGAAAGGTTGAACCGTGTAGATGAATCTTTACTATTCCATATTTCAACCAAAGAAATTATCGTTGGTTTCAAGGGAGAGTGCAATGAACTCCACAAAATTTTAAATCATTGTAATGATATGGGTTAAGTCAGTCCTTTTTTTTAAGCTGCATCTACACGGTTCAATTTTCCATGTGCGTACAAATGCAATCTGGGAAGAATATTGAAAGAATCAAGATTAAAACACGCGTTCAATTTAGATGCATGAAGATTTTGTGTCTACATGGTGCGCCATTTTGAACGTCATCTTCACTATGTATACTATGAATAATATTATATTATATTATTATATATTAATCTTGTATGTATTGCTTGAATGTGTAAACTTGAAACATAAGTTGAACCGTGTAGATGCATCTTAAATCTTAAGCCAGGTTTTCCACCTTTAGAAGGACAAAATTTGGGGACTGTTTACCCATAAGTTTCAAGTTTTTAAATCTTTAATAGCTGTCTACTGTTCTACATAGAACATAACATGACGAATCTCGCCTTAGTAAAGTAAAACTTAAAAAGAAAGAAAGAAAAAACACACAACACTTTGTTAGGGTTTTTCTTGTATCATACAGGCATTTTATCTCGAAGATAGAAGTTCAAAAGTGATATTTTATTAATCATTTGCATTGGAAACATGCGGTAAATGTCATTATTATTTTAATTTATCTCAGTTCAATATCTGCTATACTTATGGCTATTATTCTATTAAAAAAGAATAAAACTTTGTACTGAAAATACTTTTTTCTTAATAATAATCACTTTGTATTGACTAGATTTCTGCAGATTGTATGCATATGCAAATCTTGTTTTCCTTGTATTCCCCTAGTTTTCCTTGTCTTACCCTTGTTTTCCTTATATTCTCCTCGTTTTCCTTACTTTGCCCTTGTTGTCCTCGTCTTCCTCTTGTTCTCCTTATATTCTCCTCACTTTCCTTACCTTGCTCTTGGTGTCCTCATCTTCCACTTGTTCTCTTTATATTCCCCTACTTTTCCTTGTCTTACCCAGGTTTTCCTTTTCTTCCCCGTGTTCTCCTTCTCTTACCCTTTTGTCTTTTCCTTGCTTTCCTTGTATTCCCCGTGTTCTCCTTGTTCTCCTTATATTCCCCTTGTTTTTCGTGTATTCCCTTTATTCTCATTGTCTTCACTTTGTTCTCTTTATCTTTCCCTTGTTCTCATTTATTCATTCATAGTTTCCTGCCCAGGGGCAGGTCTTTCACTGCAAACCCAGCTTCCTCCAGTCTTTCCTATTTTCCGCCTTCCTCTCTGTCTCCTCATATGATCCATATACCTTAATGTCGTCTATCATCTGATATCTTCTTCTGCCCCGAACTCTTCTCTCGTTCACCATTCCTTCCAGTGCATCCTTCAGTAGGCAGTTTCTTCTCAGCCAGTGACCCAACCAATTCCTTTTCCTCTTTCTGATCAGTTTCAGCATCATTCTTTCTTCATCCACTCTCTCCTACACATCTTCGTTTGTTATCCTGTTTGTCCATTTCAGATACTCCATCCTTCTCCATATCGATATTTCAAATGCTTCTAGTCATTTCTCTTCACTTCGTCGTAATGTCCATGTTTCTGCTCCATACAATGCTACACTCCACACAAAACACTTCACTAGTATCTTCCTTAGTTCTTTCTCCAGAGGTCCACAGAAGTTGTTCTCATTATATTTCCCTAGTTCTTATTGCCTTTCTTTTGTTGCCCGTGTTTTACCCTTGTTATCCTTGTATTCCCGTTGTTAGCTTTATCTTCTCCTGGTTTTCCTTGTCTTCCCCTTGTTCTCCTTGTCTTACCCTTGTCCTTGTATTCTCGTTGTTTTCCTTGTCTTCCCATTGTTTTCGTCTTTCCTTTGTTCTCCTCGTCTTATCCTTGTATTTCGTTGTTTTCCTTGTCTTCCCATTGTTTTCGTCTTTCCTTTGTTCGCCCCATCTTATCCTTGTATTTCGTTGTTTTCCTTGTCTTCCCATTGTTTTCGTCTTTCCTTTGTTCGCCCCATCTTATCCTTGTATTTCGTTGTTTTCCTTGTCTTCCCATTGTTTTCGTCTTTCCTTTGTTCGCCCCGTCTTATCCTTGTATTTCGTTGTTTTCCTTGTCTTTCCATTGTTTTCGTCTTTCCTTTGTTCGCCCCATCTTATCCTTGTATTTCGTTGTTTTCCTTGTCTTCCCATTGTTTTCGTCTTTCCTTTGTTTGCCCCGTCTTATCCTTGTATTTCGTTGTCTTCCTTGTCTTCCCATTGTTTTCGTCTTTCCTTTGTTCGCCCCGTCTTATCCTTGTATTTCGTTGTCTTCCTTGTCTTCCCATTGTTTTCGTCTTTCCTTTGTTCGCCCCATCTTATCCTTGTATTTCGTTGTTTTACTTGTCTTCCCATTGTTTTCGTCTTTCCTTTGTTCGCCCCATCTTATCCTTGTATTTCCTTGTTTTCCTTGTCTTTCCCTTGTTCTTCTTGTACTTACCTTGTTTTCAATCTTGTACTTACCTCGTTTTCAATCTATTTCCCTTGTTCTCCTTATCTTACCCTCGTCCTTCTTGTACATCACTTGTTCTCCTTCACTTCTTGTTCTCCTAGCTTTCCCCTTGTTCTCACTGTCTTGCCCTTGTTTTCCTTGTATTCTTGTTTTCCTTGCATTCTCCTTGTTACCCTTGTCTTCTCCTTGATCTCCTTGTATTCCCCTTATTCTCCTGGTTTCATTTCTCACATCGCCAACACATAAAGATATGCAACATACTAAAGCTGTGCACCTGTCAATTTTTTACTTTTAGCCAAAGAAATTCGACCCCTAGACTAACGAGGTTCTATCTAGGTTACTGTCTAGCAAGAACAGTAAGGGAAACCAATCGAGTGAAACCAATACAGTAAGTCGAACACCTGTAGTGCCAAGAAAATGCGTCGAACTTAAAGAGATGTCCAAGATAAAGGGTCTGAGAAAACTATAGCATTAATCAAGTTCTGACATAGCGTGATTTTTAAACAGTGGACCAGGTTAGGGCTAAAATCTTTAAGGGCCACTAGTCTGCCAACAGAAACATCGGAACATCTACTGGGATACACTGTATTTACTTCCTTGTTCATTCTTTCTATAGTTTGACAACTTCAAGTGAACACGCCAACTTCTGGAATCTCTCTCTTTCTTTATTCTCTCTCCCTCGCTCCTCGTCATTCAGTCACCAATCACCACGTAAATATCTGAGAGGGTGTGTGTGGGAATCGCGACCAATAGAAGAACCACTCTCCAATATTACCACAATAACGGATTCTTCATTTTTGCCTCGACTGTTGGCTAGGAAGGTTCCATTATGCTAGCATTGCAGGCAACTAGTCAACCTTTTAATGCTTTTGTTAGCAGGTTTGACAAACTGTGAGTGGACCTGCAAGTACATAGTGCATAGTGCTCTCTCCCCCCCTGTGCTTTCTCACTTGCTCCTCCCCAAGACAGCCAGCGCTCACGTAGTAACTCGGTCAGGGTTTCAGTTCGATTTATCAATCTATAGATACGAGTATAACATACCTGCAGAACGAGAAATACTGGTACTGCAAAACCTTTATTTTAGCTTATCTGTTATCTTAATCCTGGGTAATTTCAAAACCTCTTGAAGCTTTATAATCCAGGCTAGATGAATAAAAACATGTCGTCACACCTCAAAAACCCATTAGATATGTGACATTTTGGTCAAAAATGAGTTATGTGGTGCAAAATGATCAGAAAACTGTCGGGAATCATCTCTTATAATTTGGTATGTGAATACTCAATGGGTTTGCTTGATAATGGAAAAATAAAAACCACTTTCTGTAACGGCTGTGGAAGTTTTGGTTTTTGTAGGTATATAGAAGTTTTTCGAGGTGCAACGACAATATGTAACTTTATCAAGATACTTAGCCTATAACTACATTTGGAGTATTCAATTTTTAAATATTTTGATAGCATTTTTATTTAAATGTGAAGGAGTTCATAAAAGTCAAGGTTAGCATACTTCACAATATCTTAAGAGTTGTGACTGGAGGTGATTTAAGTTGGCAGACCTTGCCAATTAAGTAAAGTAATGAACACCGGTGTAACTTACAATCATGATAGGCTACTTATTACAAGTTATGATTTAATGTCTACATTAGCTAACACAAACTAAGGTCGCGTCTCAAAGCTCGAGTTCATAGTACACACTAGTGACTAGCAACTGGCTGACTTGTAAACTACACGCTAGGGAGCTTTGGAAATGTATGCCTTCTTCATAGACTATTTTTCTAAAAACTGTGACATCACGGTGCAGCACTGGATTAAGAAACTAGTGTTCTAATGCAGTTTCATTGCAATATAATGATAATGGCCTAATATATATTACAATAATGTTTAAAAAATTGTAAAGAAGGTAGGCTACTAACAATGCCAATGTCCAAAGTTACCGAGTTATTTTACATTTAAACTATTTGACTTCCAAAGTATCTTCAGATTTCATAACCCCATTTTCTAATGAGATATCCATGTTTGTTTAGTGAACAAGTCCTATCTATAGTCCTGTCGCTCTAATTTCCGGCAGCCAATCACGTTGCAGGTCGGCTACATTTAAACGTGTGCGTCTTGTGATACGCTGATGAAGACATTATGCATTTCCTAAGACTCGATAAATACTTAACATAATCGCCCGTTATTTTGGTTCTTTCGTTGGCGTTCGCAGAAAGCACACGAAGACGTTATTTGCCGCTCAATTATTTGCTGAATTACATTGAGTTTGATTTATTATCATAGGAGCTATGACATGATAATGTTTAACGGTGTGACAGATTCCTCGTCTGGTAGCTCAGCAACGAAAGAACAAATGGCGATCGATACTACGTACCTAGACTTTATAGATCCTTCACTTCCTAAGACGTAAGCAAAGAGGAGGAGTCATGCCGGGAATAACAGCGTTGCGACTATAGTTCACTTCAGCTAAAAATGTAGCTTTGAGACACTGCCAATGTTAGCCCTACTACCTACAGAGAGGAGCATTTATTGTGATCCGAGGTAGCAGTCAAAACAAAGTGTTCAAAATAATATCCATTGATTAAAACGAGTTTCAAACACAACATATAAATCTTTTTTTTTTATATAATGTTGTAAAAAATTATTTCTCACTGTTAATAGATGCTAGATCTTCAGAGAAATAGAAGCAATCAAACTGAGGTAATTTGTAAATATTATTTTTTTATGAAACTCACCATTAAGTTTCATAAAATTCCCCCCCCCCCATTAGCATGATATTAATTTTATGAATAATGTTATTTAGTTTAACAAACAATGTAATAAAATTGAAAGTGTCTAAAATGCCAGTTTCCCGAATTTTTCTTAAAAAATCATAAATTTCGCTAATTTTTACAATAACCATCTGGGAACCCTATGTATAAAACATGTATTATATTTAAAAAAAAAACATGTATTATATTAAAAAAAACATGTCAGCTTTATTATTTTCAATAGTTAAAAGATTAATTAACCCAAAATATCAAGGTGTACCATTTCCACGAAATTTCAAATAATAAAAGTTGGGAGAGTCTCAATTACAAAATATGATTCCTTTTAACTACTTATAGGACATGACTATTTGTCAAAACACTTGAACAAAATTGGAATGTTTTCTTCACCACTTTGTCCATTGCGCAGTCTTCAGAAAGAAATGGATCAGAATCATATGTCCAGCCATTTCCTCTAAACCCACTGTATGTGTGAGAAATATAGGACAGCAAGAGAGTTAATGGTTTTATTGCCAAGAAATCAGTATTAGTTAATGACGACGACAATGACAGCAACATAACTCTTCACAGATACACATCATGCACAGTGTGGCCTGCTGAAGTGGTGTATAAACTGAAAATAGGTCACAGTCCTGCCATCTACCCGCAATATGCAGAACCCAAATCACGCAAGTGAAGTGGGTAGGTATTAGATACATACTACTTTTAAAAACGCACTATTTCATGACATTGTTAAAAAAACACACACACACATTATATATATATATATATATATATATATTTTACTTTTTTAAATAAAACTTTTTTTTCCCCCAACTCTGCTATCTATGCAACTGTTGTTATCAGCAATCATGATTTTCAATCAAAAACAGCTGTTTCACAACTTCTGAAATTGTTACTTGCCAGTATAATACTATTGGTTATATTTATTACACGATTTAGTGGACTAGCATATTAAGAAAAATCCAGGTTTTTCAGTGCTGTGGCATCTGAACCAAATCATGGATGGAAAAGTGACAATCTTCGTGAAAGTGATTAAAAATTTCATAAAAAGATGTGATTATTGTCCACACCTGTGTAGTAGCGGTTAGTGCATCTGGCCGGGAAACCAGGTGACCTGGTTCGATTCCCAGTCAGGGCAAGTTACCTGGTTGAGGTTTTTTCCAGGGTTTTCCCTCAACTCAATATGAGCAAATGCTGGGTAACTTTCTGTGCTGGACCCCGGACTCATTTCACCGGCATTATCACCTTCATCTCATTCAGACGCTAAATAACCTAAGATGTTGATAAAGCATCGTAAAATAACCTACTAAAAAATTAATGGTGGAGTTAACACGGGTAATTGAGGTTCGTTTTCCGACCAAAGTCATCAATAGGTACTTTCCAACCATGTGGCCTCCGCGATCTCCAGATTTCAATCAGGCCGACTTTTGGTTGTGGAGTTACCTTAAAGAACGAATTTTCCCGACACATCCAATAACCCTACTGCAACTGAAAGATGCCATCTCGCAAGAAATTGCCAATATTCCAAGAAATTATCTGCAAAATGCTGTGCATGGTGTCGCAGACAGAATGCTGTACGTTGAACAAGAGAACAGCGGACATCTTCCCAATGTTTTGTAAACCCCATTGTTTGCCCAACATTGTGATTTTTTTATTTTTTCCCTATCTCAAATATTATAATAATTATAGCGGTTTAATGTTTGAAAACTGTCTTTTGAAATACCCTATATAGCTTATAGTGATAAATTTATGGTTTTAGTTTGCAATCATAAATACCTCCAACATAAAAATCGTTTGATACCTATATATTTTAATGCACTGTGGTAGCCTCCTTTCTCCTACTTTTTGCCTATATGACACTCGAGACGTCTAGGATGCAATATTTGGAAAAGAGACCATTTCCCTAGTAATTCGTCCTGGACCTCTCGCATGTTATGTTAGTAACTACTAGAGAAGGATTTGGTGGCCAAATACAATTTCAAACAAAGAGTTATGGTATATATTATTTTAATGTACCGAAGTACATATGACATTTCCATGCAGATATTCTGCGTCATCATCAGATGAAAGAGTAATGGAACGGAGAAAAATTCTCTCTGGCGCCGGGATTTGAACCCAGGTTTTCAGCTCTACGTGCTGACGCTTTATCCACTAAGCCACACCGGATTCCACCCTGGCGCCGGAGAGAATTTTTATTCGTTCCATTACTCTTTCATCTTATGATGACGCAGAATATCTGCATGGAAATATCATATGTACTTCAATACATTAAAATAATATATATGATATGCGTAAATCACGCGTGATTTAAGACGGCGCTTATTCCGTCGGATCCCGGCCAACTAGTCACTCATAACGAGTGCACCTCAGCACATGTGTGGACTTCAGTCCTAGGTTCATAGATATCTATGACGTAGTGCAGAGGGCAACCACTAGAGGGAACCCAAGAGTTAAAACTGAGACAATTCTGTCCGACGCCGGGGTGGAATCCGATGTGGCTTAGTGGATAAAGCGTCAGCACGTAGAGCTGAAAACCCGGGTTCAAATCCCGGTGCAGGAGAGAATTTTTCTCCGTTCCATTACTCTTTCATCTAAAGAGTTATGGGAAAGAACACAAGAAGAGCAAATCATATACAGATAAAATGAAGAAAATGGGGATGGATTGGCCATACTCTTCGGAAAAAAAATTCTATTGAGAAAGAAGCTTTAAGATGGAACCCCCAAGGTAGTAGAAAGAGAGGAAGACCAAAGGTTACCTGGAGAAGAACAGTGGAAGAGGGAATACGGAAGATAGGGGCAGCATAGTCTGAAATTGCCAATATCGCTCAGAATAGAAGACGGTAGCAAAAGTTTGTTGAGGCCCTTTGCTCCAGTGAGAGATACAGGATATTATGATGATGATGATGATGACTAGAGGGGAGGACGATTCTCCAGAAGAATTGCACACTAAAAAGAGGCATATCTACCTTTCCCCTCTATTAAAACCGGTAACCAACATAACAAGCGAGAGGTCCAGGACGAATTACGAGGGAAATTGCCCGTTTCCCTAGTATTGCGTCCTGTACTTCTTGAGTGTTTTATTTGATTGGTAACAAGTGGTGGGAGGGGAGTGCATTAAAATATACTGGTATCAAACGACTTTTAAATATTTGTGCCTGGTAACTAAAACCACTTGTTTACCATTATATACATACATCTCACAGAAGCCAGTGAAGCAAGGAACAGTAATTGTGCTCCCTTCTGTGTAGCTGTTTGGAGAATTACCGGTCAGATCGTTAATTCTAGTGTCGACGTTACGAAGCATGACACCTCCACTTCTCTGTTCTCCTAGAAGCGCAGTAGTGGCCTATACACGTGGTTTACCTTTGCCTTATGAATCTTATGAATGAATCATTTGACCTCTCATTCTCCGAAAGAAAAAAAAACAGTATTGTACGCAACGCATTATACACAATTATTTTGGTCCATGAGTCACGTGTATGTTATGTAGTATGACGGATACACAAGGACACTTTTTGTTCACGCAGTGAACAGCGTCGCTAGAGGGAAAGTGCATGAATTAACGATCATGAGGTGAAGTTCTTACACACATATATTTTGTTTGCAAATAAATTAATGTCTGTAAACTCATGCAGTATGTGTCAGAAGAATACCATTTATAGCATAAATACATTGATAAGTAAGTGGGACGATCATAGCATACCTTGGCATAGGACTGGTTGACTCCAAATTCTCTAAGGGCTACTGAGAGATCGTGTATGTCTATTCTCCCGTTTCCATCAACATCTAAAGATTTGAACAAACTTTCTAGTCTTTCCTCGTCCTCTTGAGGCAACTCATGTAAGTAATGAGGTGGATGGGCCACACTCGGGTGGTTGCTGTTGACGTGTTTCACCATTGCTACGTTTTTCTCACTCAAAACTGCATTCCCGCTTCTGCTTGTACAAACTTATTAACACCGACACTTTTAAATATCTTACTGTAAACCTGCAATGCGTCTGTAGACTAGGCCAATGACATCCTGCTTGTTCTTTGACAAGTGTTTCGAAAATGGTTATGGGTCACTCTTTCGAAGCACGCTCCTGCCATCTGTATGAAACTTTTTGAACGAAAACGCAAATGAAAAGTGCGGTTCTTTTAAAAACCACAATAATTGTATTGGAGAAATTAGCGCACGGGAACCGAAAACCGTCGAATTTACTCGTATAAAGGTTTTTTTTTTTTTTGTGGAAATTAAGTTTAATATTGTTTCAATGTGATACTTCTACTTCAGTGAGCCACGGTAGTATAATCGAAAACATTCGAATATTTCCCCTGAACCAAAAATATTTTCATTTCCAAAATCACCTGAATGTCCCATGCGCTAGTTTCTTAATTATATTTTCTGTTTAAGCAACATTAACTTTGAAAAGCCATTATTATACTTAATTTAGACACTCCTATACGAGGGAATGGGATATGTAAATGCAATATGAGCTGAAATACCTAGTGTCAGGCCTAAAGAGAAATGTAAAATTATGATTACAAAATAGAAAGTTATTTATTACACTCGCAGATATTAATTTCTTGGAATTAATAAGCGACGCAATTCAAATTATATCTATATAAGTTTACATTTTCAGCAGTAGCATTAGCTACTGTATTTTATCATAAACTTCTGTGCCACTATCGTTCATAAGACATACTGGGAGGAACAGGGGGGGGGGGGGAGGCAGTTAAAATTCGTTTATTTTAAAAGTTACAGTAAATCAAAATGAATAATGTAATAAGAGAGTGTGATTAGATTACCCATAATCGCTTTATTAGTAATCAAATAACTATATTAGCAGAAAAATAAAATTTATGATATTATGCAGTTCTTAGAATAGAAACCTCACTACACTTTCAAATTCTTTGGCGGTATACCCGAGTTGCATGCAAATCTATGTTATTGCGTGCCCTGTTATTTTAACGATTATTTTAGATTTTATTTTTGTTCCACATATTTTACACATCAATCACCAATGTGAAGAACGCACTGATCAACCATCAATTGATTATTACCTACTACAATCTCATTAATTATAGGTACGGTACCTATACTATTGGACCAGGGTGCGAATTAAGATTTCTGATGAGGGAGGGGGATAGAACCCTAGATAGAGAATACCATACATAAAATAATAATAAATTATTATTATTATTATTATTATTATTATTATTATTATTATTATGTTGTTGACATTACTGAAGTTATCCTTAGCATGGATGTTAATATGAATTTATGAGAGAGGGGATAACTTTCCTCCCCATCCTCCCCATTAATTCACACCCTGTATTGGATGGATAATGGTATAAATTGTTTACACTATTAAGAATAAATAATAGCCTATAACAGTATTTATTATGATTACAATAAATTTAATTAATAAGTTAAGATTATTAAGATATTTTATTGCTACAAAATTGAAATAAATTAATATTGACACAATTTACCATATTTTAAGATATTCTATTGCTACAAAATTGGAGTATATTAATATTGACACAATTTAGCATATTCTAAGATATTTTATTGCTACAAAATTGTAATAAATTAATACTGACACAATTTACCATATTCCAAGAAATTTTATTGCTACAAAATTGTAATAAATTAATATTGACACAATTTAGCATATTCTAAGATATTTTATTGCTACAAAATTGTAATAAATTAATATTGACACAATTTAGCATATTCTAAGATATTTTATTGCTACAAAATTGTAATAAATTAATATTGACACAATTTAGCATATTCTAAGATATTTTATTGCTACAAAATTGTAATAAATTAATACTGACACAATTTACCATATTCCAAGAAATTTTATTGCTACAAAATTGTAATAAATTAATATTGACACAATTTAGCATATTCTAAGATATTTTATTGCTACAAAATTGTAATAAATTAATATTGACACAATTTACCATATTCTAAGAAATTCTATTGCTACAAAACTGAAATA
The DNA here is from genome assembly GCA_025594305.2 of Periplaneta americana. Classification (NCBI taxonomy): domain Eukaryota; kingdom Metazoa; phylum Arthropoda; class Insecta; order Blattodea; family Blattidae; genus Periplaneta; species Periplaneta americana. The sequence continues at coordinate 125,833,636 of JAJSOF020000019.1, read as the reverse complement.
GACCACCTCTGTGGTGTAGGGGTCAGCATGCTGGTCTCTTATGCAGAGGGCCCGGGTTCGATTCCTGGTTGGGTTGAATTTCCTGGTTGAGGTTTTTCAGGGTTTTCCCTCAACCATAAAGCAAATGCCAGGAAATTCGGGCCACAACATCCCTGAATATCACCGCCCTCATTCATCACCAAACTCGCGATATGACCAAAGATGTTAAAGCGAGTATAAATAACAGTGAGGCAAAAAAAAAAAAACTTAAATAAATTACTATTGACACAATTTACCATATTCTAAGATATTCTACTGCTACAAAATTGGAATATATTAATATTGACACAATTTACCATATTCTAAGAAATTCTATTGCTACAAAACTGAAATAGATTAATATTGACACAATTTACCATATTCTAAGATATTTTATTGCTACAAAATTGGAATAAATTAATATTGACACAATTTATCATATTCTAAGAAATTCTATTGCTACAAAATTGAAATAAATTAATAGTGACACAATTTACCATATTCTAAGATATTCTACTGCTACAAAATTGGAATATATTAATAATGACACAATTTACCATATTCTAAGATATTTTATTGCTACAAAATTGGAATTAATTAATATTGACACAATTTACCATATTCTAAGAAATTCTATTGCTACAAAATTGAAATAAATTAATATTGACACAATTTACCATATTCTAAGATATTTTATTGCTACAAAATTGTAATAAATTAATATTGACACAATTTACCATATTCCAAGATATTTTATTGCTACAAAATTTGAATATATTAATATTGACACAATTTACCATATTCTGAGATATTTTATTGCTACAAAATTGGAATATATTAATATTGACACAATTTACCATATTCTAAGAAATTCTATTGCTACAAAACTGAAATAGATTAATATTGACACAATTTACCATATTCTAAGATATTTTATTGCTACAAAATTGGAATAAATTAATATTGACACAATTTATCATATTCTAAGAAATTCTATTGCTACAAAATTGAAATAAATTAATAGTGACACAATTTACCATATTCTAAGATATTCTACTGCTACAAAATTGGAATATATTAATAATGACACAATTTACCATATTCTAAGATATTTTATTGCTACAAAATTGGAATTAATTAATATTGACACAATTTACCATATTCTAAGAAATTCTATTGCTACAAAATTGAAATAAATTAATATTGACACAATTTACCATATTCTAAGATATTTTATTGCTACAAAATTGGAATAAATTAATATTGACACAATTTACCATATTCCAAGATATTTTATTGCTACAAAATTTGAATATATTAATATTGACACAATTTACCATATTCTGAGATATTTTATTGCTACAAAATTGGAATATATTAATATTGACACAATTTACCACATTCTGTCATATTAGAATGAAATCCAGATCAGCCATCGACGTAGCTCAGGCGGTAGCGCATTTGCCTGCTGATCAGAAGCTGCACTCCGGCGTGGGTTCGATTCTCGCTTGAACTGACTGCCTGGATGGGTTTCTTCCAAGGTTTTCCCCAACTGTAAAGCGATCCACTCTTCGAAAAATTGTGTTACAATTTTTTTAAATTAGTAATGTGAAAAGTCCAAACAACTCAACCATTGAAGGGGAAGGGGGATAGGGATGAGGAAGAGGAGATGATGACAGCAAAGGAGCAGAAACAAGGACAATGAAAATGGCAACAACAGTTTTTTTTTAAATAATTTAATATTAAATTTAAATTACTACACTTACTTTACATAGTGTTTAAGCAAGAATATCATGTGTTTAAGGGCTGTTACAGTTGTACACTCTATCTTGAACATGTATATGTCTACTTATATAAGAAAAGGTGGCACCAGTACGGGAAGTCAGTAGGCTAATGTACACCCTTCTTTTCCCTCACTCCACATATAGTTTAGAGTATGTACTAATGTAAGGTATTGTAAAATATTACATGTTTTTTTATGCAGCAAAAGAAAACCCGGTCCTCCAGGCAAGGGGTTTGGCGATTGGCCGACTACCCATCACAGTAAAAAGCCTACAGTTACAAAACCATCACGAATAGAATGAGACGTGGTCCCTAACAAAAAAGGACGCTGGAAATTTGGATGCCTTTGAGAGGAAGATACTCCGTAAAATAATTGGCCCAGTATTCGAGAGAGGAAGATGGAGGAGGCGATATAATAATGAGTTGTATTCCATTTATAAAGATCCGCCTATTAGAAGAATAGTAAAAGCAGCAAGATTAAGGTGGGCTGGGCATGTGGCACGGATGAATGACGTAGAAATTCCTAAAAGGATATTAAATGGAAATCCTGGGGGCCAAAGAAGCCGTGGACGACCAAGAATAAGATGGTTGGATGTAGCTGAGGAAGACATATGTAAGATCGAATATAGGAATTGGAAAGCAATTTCGCAGGATCGAGACAACTGGTGGAATATCATGGAAGAGGCCAAGGTTCACAATGAACTGTAGCGCCAAGAAAGAAGATAAGAAAAAAAGGAGCGAAAGAAAAACAGTCAGATAATCCACCAATCAGCTAACAGGGAGATGAAAACTGGGGTTCTTCTGTATACTCAAACACGAATAAAATTTCGATTTAGTTCCAAATAAAAATATCTCCATAGATTTGAAGTTAACTGGATGATAAATAAATCCTTATATAAGTAGCATATAACATGAATTCAAGACAGCAGAACTACATCTGTTGGAAGTGAAGAGAGAACAGTGAACCAATTCCCTTTGCCAATTAATACTTGAGGAATCTCTAACATTATTGCAGGAGCTGAAGTGCAGCCACAGCAGACACAAGACGCTCCAGCTCTCCTTCTGACTGCTTCAGCTTCTCAGAGTTTGCCAGGCGCACGTCCTCTGGAACTTTAGTGTGGTAACCGGGTGCAGACATTGCCTGGTTCAGTTTGTTTACTTGCAGTTCGAGTTGCTCCTGCTTCTTCTGGAGCTTTATCAACTCTTTGGCTGGGTCAATCAATCCCTGTGCAGAAAAAGATTGTTAATCTCAATATAAATGCGAAATGCAAAGATTGCTCATACGATAAACTAATCCTATTCCTCTGTGTAGGTTCATAAGGGCTATTCCATCTCAAATCGACCGAAATATAGAGAAAATTGACCTTGCAATTTTTAAATACAATGAAACTTTTTCTGTCTGTAGACAACTGTGATATAATGCTTTGTGCAAAGTTTGAGGCATCAGAACTTAAAAGTGTTTAAATTAATAATATTTAAATTTATCGTATTTTCATAAAATTAGCAACTTTAAACTATTGTTGCTCCGAAATCCTTTCACCCAATTATCAAAATCATGGTTTATTTTGATGCTGAAAAGTTAAAGTTTATATTGACATGTAAACAGTTTTTCTTACTTTTTATGGAGATGGAGAAATTTAGATTTTTCTTCATTAAGACGCCTTTGGCCACGAAAAAATATTTTTATAATATATGGTTAGATTCCGCATTGAAAGTACAAATAAACACATATTTTTTACTGGTGGTACGTTGATAAGAAAGTATTCAAAATATCAAATAAAGAAAATAAATAATACGCGCGTGAACTAACCAGCTGACTGTGAGACGGGAGATAGTCGAGACAAACACGTAATGTGTCGTCTAGCAGTCATGGCTGGGCTAGCTTTATCACAAGTTTTCATAAACACAGGAGTAAAATGACGTCCAATGCTGCTTATCTTCAGCTCTCGGCCAGTGTATGTATTCAAGTCTAGGCATGTGAAAATAATTTATTTAATACCCTCAAAACTTATTGCCGAGCCACTAAGCAAACAATGCCGAATCCCTCTTAACAATGCAAGGTTTTTTCTTAATATTTTTTTACATTTTTACAAATGGCCAAAAAGCCTAAAAGCAAGTAAAATTAGATTATCTGTCTCTCTGTGTACAATAAAAATAAGGATTACTTCTTAACATAACCTACCAAATGTCAGCTTCAAAATAAGCTCTCGTTCAATGTTCTGCAGTAAATGGTTCCAGAGTTCTGAGCGCTGAAAGAGGCTTGTTTTTATAAAATACGCTAAATTTGTCGCTCAATAATATGAAAACCGTTTGACTTTCGATAGCATATTTTTGAAAATGCACTCCCCTCAGCACTTTGTATAAGTAGGGAAAAAATTAGAGTAGAAAAAATTGCGAGGTTTTTTACTGATCGATTTCATATGGAATAGCCCGTATACAGAGTGGAAGATATTCAGTGGCAGTAACTTCACAGAGTAAATTCTTAAGACCGAAGGAACACAACTTTCCTTTGTATTATTTTCAACAAACTGTTATATTCATTGATTCTACAGCAGCTATTCCTGCTATAACAGCTAAACTGTCACCTAAAAGTAAAAAAAAAAAAAAAATAACGGATTGTTGGAAAATTATACACCATCTGATAAATATAAATATTTTGGCCATTGAACTCACTGATGCTATTAACCTGAAAAGAACTGGTATTCGACCTTATACCTGCGCACTTAATCCTTCATACTGTGCAATAGGGATATCCTGAACTAGCACCAACAGATAGCGCACGTGTACTTTGAGGGATGCACTTTGTGTATGCATTTGTTCTTCGGTATATAAATATTGAGGATATACACAGTGTATTAATATATTAAATACTCTTAAAAACAACTAAAAATGGCAAATTTTTGTTATGTTTCTATATGTAAAAACAAGGGAAATCTTTTTGTCTTCAATCAGGTCCCGAAATATTCTGAATATATGCTTTAAACCTTAAAAAAAAAATAAGTAATTAAATTGCGCCTCGAAAGTGCTAGCTATTAAACGAAAGTAATTACTTCAAGTAAGGAATTGTTGACTACAGTTTTATTTTGGAAGAGGGCAAAGAAAAATTCTAATAAAACATATGCAACCTCGACAGCAAGCTATGTTAGCTTAGATTATGTGCAGTATTTGTAGGAGTCTCCGAAGTTTACGCCTGCAGTAAACTCTCGATAAACTGGGATGTTTATTATCCAGGACGATCTGTAGTGAAATCCATTTTGTGAATAATGTTTTTAATGTACTGTACCCTAATTATTAAAACAGGTTTTAAGTTCAAATTTTCAAAATCATCCTACATAGTATTCAAAACTGCATGTCCTTAACCTACAAAACGCACGACTAATCGTGATACTACTGCAATCATATTATATCATTCTTTTAAAAATTGCATTTGATCTTTCTGCAGCTACAGAAAAAAATACAAGGAATTCAATCTCGTAGTCCCTTCCCTATAAAAAACCACACTGGTGGCTCCATATCCTGTTTTTAACGTATGGTTCTTAAATACTAATGATTAAACAGGGCAATATTCACCTTCGACATAGTTCCAATTTTTTTATTCGTGCATCTCTTTCTCAAAGTTCTCGTTTAGGTTCATGAACATTCAATGTACTCGTATCTATATTCTGCATACTGCAGATTTTCCCACCCATCTCAGGGAATCGCTCAATATTATACAGGTTTACGTTATTATTTATTGTAAATTAAATTAAATTATGAGGTAAGAAAATATTGAATTATGTTAAATTTTACTAGGTTATACAAAATAATTGTAAATACAATTTTGACACGCACAGAAAACCAACAAGCGGGAAAACGTAATCAACTGTAGTATATGACATAACATAGCCCTACAACATGTTGCACTGCATGGAACGCTCCTGCCATCTAGCGGTAAAACTTCACATAAGATACCCCTACTCCCCACCCTCTTGTTATGCTTGCTTATTCGACTCTCTACCTGTGCGCTTAAAGCCTATATACAGTTACAAGTCGGTCTCGGTAGCATAGTCGGTATAGCACTGGCCTTCTGTCCTCAAGGTTGCAGGTTCGATACCGGTCCAGGTCGATGGCATTTAACAGTGCTTAAATGCGACAGGCTCATGTCAGTAGATTTACTGGCATGTAAAAACTCCCGTGGGACAAAATTCCGGCACACCAGCAATGCTGATATAACCTCTGCAGTTGCGAGTGTCGTTAAATAAATCATAATTTTTTTTTACAGTTACAATACCCCACCCTCTTACAAACCCTCTCTCTCAAACAACATTCCTCACTCGGCCATAATAAAATTCTGGAAATTTTTGCTAGTCAGTTTGTTGTCCTTTAATGTACTGAAGTCTCTGTGAGTGTGATTACAATAAGTGTTAAACGAGAAGTGCTTTCTGTGTCGGAAAAACTGGAAATCTTAAGAAAGTACGATGAGAACAGTACTCTTCTCTGATTCATTAGAAATCCCATCATCTATATTAAGGACGATAATAAAAAATCGCGACTCAATCACTGCAGCTGCGACGTCAGGAGGATGTAAGCGCAGGAAAGTGAAGTGTGGTAAACATGAGAACTTCGAGAACACGCGCACGGCAAACAACTATAAATGACTTTTTTCGAAAGAATTAAGTACAGTACATATTGTAAATGTCTTTGACATACAGTACAGTAATTACATAATGGAGTAATACTGTATTACATTTCATGAATCATTTAAATAAAGAAAAATGGTAATAGATACTGTATATAAGTCAAAAATAGTATATCCGCCTAATACGCAGTCCCGGTTAATATGCAGCCCCTTGAACAGCGTCTTATCGGAGTTTTACTGTACGTTAAAATGTACTAAATACAAACCTTCAGCAAAAGATGAACTTCGCACTTGTCAGATACAGTCAGAATAGCACACCCCTGTGGGGGAGATGAGCTCAATTCCACTTTGGAACAGTAAGCCAATGTTGACACAGCTGACTGGTATTTATTCACAGTGCTCGACGTTGCTTCATCAGAACATATAATGTAGGCTGAAAAAGTAACATATAACATTAATTATACTTTTTCTGATAGCTCACCCATATTCCAACCCTTGATATGCTGTGCTCTATGGACTTATTGTGTCTGCTGTCTCATTTTATACTAGGTACTGGTTCAAAAGGCAAGTTACCTGTACTTCTTATTGGGTTTTCACCAATGAATGCTACTATTTTAGATTTTTATGATGATAGTTCCAATCCTAAATCCTTTCCTATGTTTCCCATTTTAAAAAATTCACCTTTGTAAATTATTTTCTGAATTTGCAATTATAACTTGATCATTAGCAGAGAGAAAAGTGTTTATCTTCTTCTTATTAGTTACAAAATTGCTGGTATTGTGAATTTCATTACATTTAATAATGGTGTCATGAAGATGGATATGATATATTATTGCCATTATTATTATTTCTAAAACAAAAATTACGATGATACATTGATGCATATTATTATTATTATTATTATTATTATTATTATTATTATTATTACTATTACTATTATTAATGTATTTGTTTCTAAAAGGAAGCTATATTTCTGTAGTGCTCGGGAAAAGTGACGTAAGTCAGTTTCCACAAACCTTTTTTGATAATTTATTGACAACTTACACTGGTTTATATGGATTTGATTTTTTTTTCTCTATGAATTATTGTAATGGGAGGAATACCTTGTATTTTTTCCAAGTGAGCAGATGTTCCGTAAGTTGTTAATAAATTATCAAAAAAGGTTTGTGGAAACTAACTTGTGTCACTTTTCCCGAGCACTGCAGATTTCTTCTGAATAAATTCCCAAAGTATGATGATTATAAAGAAAAACAATAAATACCTTCTGTTTTTACTTTGTTCTGAAGGTTATAATCAGATCTTGCAGATCTTACAGTTCGGATAATCTTATCGATGAACTCCAATTCAGTTTCAATTTGAACATTTCTCCAAGGACACTGCAAAAGTCACATTAAGCAATCACAAAAACCATTTCAAATAAATCAAAGTGCAAAAAAAAAAAAATCAATCTCAATCTCAATCTCAATGTGCGTGCGTGCGTGCATGCGTGTGCGTCAATGGAACTGTACTTTACAATCAAACACAGATTTACAAATAGCTCACTGTTCAAAGACAACATGAACAAGTGTGATGGAAAATATAAACCAAAGCTTAATTTTTAAAATCAGTACCATGGATAAATATATAATAGGATGCGAAACTGCGGTCAGCACCATCTGGCGGCAGGGGGGCTGAAATAAGATGATCAGCGCCCAACATCGTAGATGATGAACATTAGAACTACGTGTTGGGTACATTACCCAGACTTCTCTATTTATCCACTCGAGATATTGTTCGAGGAGACAAGATGGCAGACAGAAACTTGTTAATAAGTGAACATAAAGTGATACTACTGTGTGTGTATAAACAGTGATGTTTATGGACGTTGTAAAAATAGTGTTGTTGAATGTATTATAAAGTAATAGTAATACATATAATAAATTGAACTATCTAAGTAGTTCTTGCAGACTTTCCCATTGCGCTGTACAATAAATACCCAAAGAATACAATCCCAATTATCTAATTTTTTGCTTTATTTTTTGTCTCTGTCTGGTTATATTTTAATCAGGTAGTGTAAAATAGATCATCTCTTTTATCTTCCTGTTGGCTCCGGTAAGAATTTTCAGTAGAAGATGCTGTGAGGAATAAAAATGTAAATGTTTCATTTTAAATTGGGTTAGTTTTGAATATCGATGAGGGTGGGAGGGAATACTTTCTGCACAGTTTAACATTTTCGTCACCAGGTGCGCTGCTAAATGCATGGAGTAATTAGTTACTCTTTTTGCTACTTGGTGCGCTGCTAGATGTAATAACGCCCCTCCTCCCAACAGGTGGCAGCAAGATCAATTTCTACAACAGCGCCTCTAGTATGTGTTACGGGAAACACAGTAAGTTTTGCATCCTATTATAATTATATTCATCCATGTCAGTCCATGTCATGTCCATATTTTTCCCCAATGTTTCTGGGAATCCTATTTATAAAAGTAAAAATAATACAGTACAAAGACTCAAAGTCAGTTCAGTAAAAGGACCTAAATAATCCATATTTAAGGGTGCTTACCTCATCCACATCTGGGTACGGAGCAACACATATACTGGGAGGGTCCTGCTCCGACACACGAGGAAGTCTCTGATACAATTCTTCTGTAATGAAAGGCATGAATGGAGACAGTATGCGAAGTCCAACATCAAGACTTTTGTACAACACTGTTTTGCTGTAGATATGGCAGCACTGTCATTGCCTTGGAACACTGGTTTCAAGTACTCGAGGTACACATCACAAAGCTCGTACATCCAGAAGTCGTAGCAGGCAGTGGTGACTGCTGCGAAGTTGTAGCTCTCAAAGCCCTTGTTGCAGATCTCCACAGCGTTGGAGATGCGACTGAGCATCCACAAATCCATCACAGTCTCGTTACCAACAAGCTGAAATAGTTTAAATATGTCCACGTTATGAGAAGGCACAAGCAACGAATAAATTCTTAAACTATGTTAAAAGAGCATTCCACGTAGCAATGACCAAAAATACAGCATCTTCCTCTCTAAAATGTGACACAGGATTCATCAAATCCATACAATTGTGTGAAAAGCTTATGCTGTACGTGATTGTTATTGTGAGCATGGTTGGAATTTTAAATAAAAGTTTAATACTGTATTTCTTTTCATTTCTGTCTTCATACTCCCTGCATTTAAATTTAGCAAAGTGGAACTTTTTTTAACTAATCTATACTCACTTCCTCATTTTATGGGGCCTAGTCTTCAAACAACAATGCAATTGATAGTAGAAACGATTCACACAACAATATGACGCCAATGAGCTGTTTGAAATTGAGGACCGGTTCTGCAAAACTTGCCAACAGAAAAAAACTAATTTTTACAGGAGAGACAAAAAACTGAATGGAGACGAGTAGGTTATAGATGCAACCATCACACTTTGACACACTACAATGAAGAGAAATAATTCAATTTTACTAAGATAACTGCTTTATATTAATGAATCCACCAAAATCTCAATTTTGCAAATTTTGCACTTAGCAAGTTCTGCAAAAACGGTCCTCAATTGTAATGTATAATAATATGTCATTACAAAGAATTGGATTCATTTGGAAATTGAAACTACATTTATGTAATTTAGAATTAGCCTACACTAAATTAATTATTTCTGGTTTTATACTCCCCACATTTACTGCTCATCCCCACCTGCATATGAATAATAATTTTTAATTAAATTAAAATTAAGTTCAATATTACCACAGTCTACTATATAGTTACGAAGCTGAGTTTTGAGGGTGCTAGAAACAATAGACTGTGACGGTTCTATTTTGCATTGCCTGTAATGAGGCGATATTAGCGATCCTAGTGGTGAGCAACTATCTAATGTTTGCATATTTACTACATATTGAGCTTTGCGACTGTATATACTAGACTGTGATATTACGCCAAAATTTTACAAGTTAAAAAACGTTTCATGTGAATCTTTTCCAAGTCCATCTGATACCGAAATCACAGATCTACAGCAACTGGTATAAAGGTAAAAATCACTGAAGTAAAAATGCAGTAAAATACATTATTAATACATATTTGTTATTGATGTAATTGCCTATATAAAGAGAAGACATTCCAGATGACTGGAAATACTGTGATACACATGTTAAAATATAAAAACAAATGACGATGAACCTGCTAACATAATAAGTATAGCTTGCGTATTCCTTTGTCCATATTGTAGTAAAAGCATAATCTGGAACATGAATGAATAAATGAAGATCTTTAACGAATGCACCAAGAATGGCATCAACAAAACTTCCATAAGTGGCAGTGCTGTAATTTTAGCTACAATTGTTCTCCAGTCATATGCAGAAAAATGTTCCACATTAAAACAGCAAATCTCGTGTTAAAGAGTTACATTCAATAATTCATTATTAATTAATTAATTATTGTATCTAGCAGTGGATTTCACCAGAATAATGAGACGCACAAATTGTATTAGAGTGAAAAACTGTAAGAATTTTTTTGCTTAGAGACAAAGAAAATGAAAAACGAACAGAACAGTTCAGTGATTTCCAGGAAGCGAATAAAGCTGAAATAGTATTGCTCGCAAGAAGACACTGCATCAATCTTCTATTATTTCAAACATGCGAGAAATTTGTCCATGAATAAATTACGATGATTCTTCTAAGTGTGGAATAAAATGGAGGTGAAAAAAAAAAAGAAGATAAGCCTAGGAACCTCTCAAATTACCATTCTGATGCTTGGCCTTTGAGCTACTGAAGCTACTTTCCAGAAGTAGGAAGAAGGTAGTACTGTATATTAACAAAAAGCAGACAATATTCGGAAACCTTTGAGTGTTGTAAATCGGCTTTCCTATACTTTGTTTTACATAATTAAATTCCATTTGGAACAGAATCTCCAACATTATTGGTGATTTCAAAAGAACATTGTCTGTATGCTAGGCAAAACACAAGTATGAACAAGTACTGCCTCCCAAAATGTGAAAGTTTATTCAGAAATAGGAAACACCTGGCAGCTTATAATGGGATGACAGAGGGTACAGCTTAATATCATAAGTCTGATGCTTCTGGAAAACAAATGAAGAGTCCACTGCAAGAATGATGTATGTCACTTTCTTGTCGAAAATGAACCAAGACTGTCAGTGCATAGCTTAAGACATATAGAATGTACATACAGAGTTATATGGCATTAACACTGATAGTCATTGTCCAGTAATGATCGGAAAATCTCAGTTAAGCTTTGAGCGCTAAGCATTTCAAACTTTCAATTGTGTCTGCTGCAAAATGTGTTCCAAATGACATCCATCATTCTTGCAGTGGACTCTTCAAATGTCTACCACAGACGTATCACCAATCATTCAGGAAGAGTTAAAATCATCCACTATTCCCAAAAACAAAGTTCCCTGAAGATTTCTTCACCATGCCATCTTATGACAGGATTATATAATATAATCCGTGGCGCTACAGCCCGTGAAGGGCCTAGACCAACCAGCCGGCTGCTGGCCTCACGCCCACATGTCGAAGCAGAGGTGGACGATCATCCAACCAGAATGAAGGTATCGTGTTGTTAGCATGATGATCCCCCCAGCCGTTATAGCTGGCATTCGCAACCGGATTTCGCTACCTATCAGCTCCCCAAGTGCATCACGATGCTGGGTGGGCACCGGTCCCATACACTGGCCGAAATTTCATGTGAAAATTTCTTCCCTCATGAGGATTCGAACCAGCGCGCATTCCGTAACGCGAGTCCTAGGCAGGATGCCTTAGACCACGACGCCATGGCGCGGGACATGACAGGATTAATATTGCTAAATTTTAATTTAACAAATCAAATTTGCGGATATTAAGTGTACATAAGCAACTCATGATCTGGCAACATTGCATGCATGCCTACCTTGAACTTACTGCTTCCTTCCTTACTTCTATGTTCTGTCAATCGGAAGGTTCTTCGATCTGTACCATAACTTGCAATGTGGTTGAACCATCTCTTCAGATGTGGGTGTCTTCCCTTGTCTGTTGCACTGCACAAACTACTGCAATCACAAATGCTACCACCACCACCGCCTCCACCTCCCAAAGCTTCAAACACAGCCACATCAGTTTGTGAAGGAGTAAATCCATCGAGGTAACTGTGGTCAGCGAGGTAAGTATTCAAAACTTCCTGAATTCTATCAGACTTCGTCACCTCCTTATGTGATAAGCAGTTTGAGATTATGGATTGCAAATCTGTCAACTTTGAAGAATTCAAACATTTGTTGTTTTCACTCACTGTTCCCAAACTTACATTCACGTTATTTTGACTAGGCTTGTAGTCACTGCCCAAGTACATGAGGGCGAATCTTGTTGCGTTCCACAATTTGTTGCAGAAGAATCTGTATCCTTGAACACGAAGGATGTCCAGGTTGATATCATGACCTGAAAAAAACGTAAATGAAAACATTACAAATCAAAATGCGATTGATGTTTTAGGATTATTTCAAGAATCTTCTTACTATTACTAGAGGTTCGTGAAATTCGCATCACGAATTGTTCTCATTTTACCAACTTTCTTCACTATTTCTTTACACTTCTTCCCATAAACATAAAAACTCACTTTTGAATAGCAAAATTGTAATAAGAATGGCAAAAAAAAAACATAATTCAAGTTTTTATGTAGGAGAATTATAGCCAGTCATATTTGTTTTATTCGCGAAATCTTAACAATAATAGTTACTTATCTTATACTTACTTACTGACTTTTAAGGAACCCGGAGGTTCACTGCCGCACTCACATAAGCCCGCCATTGGTCCCTATCCTGAGCAAGATTAATCCAGTGTCTACCATCATATCCCACCTCCCTCAAATCCATTTTAATATTATCTTCCCATCTACGTCTCGGCCTCAAAACTAACACTCTATATGCATTTCTGGATTCGCCCATACGTGCTACATGCCCTGCCCATCTCAAACGTCTGGATTTTATGTTCCTAATTATGTCAGGTGAAGAATACAATGCGTGCAGCTATGCATTGTGTAACTTTCTCCATTCTCCTGTAACTTCATCCCTCTTAGCCCGAAATATTTTCTAAGAACCTTATTCTCAAACACCCTTAACCTCTGTTCCTCTCTCAAAGTGAGAGTCCAAGTTTCACAACCATACAGAACAACCGGTAATATAACTGTTTTATAAATTCTAACTTTCAGATTTTTTGACAGAAGACTAGATGACAAAAGCTTCTCAACCGAATAATAACAGGCATTTCCCACATTTATTCTGTGTTTAATTTCCTCCCGAGTGTCATTTATATTTGTTACTGTTGCTCCAAGATATTTCAATTTTTCCACCTCTTCGAAAGATAAATCTCCAATTTTTATAGTTCCATTTCATACAATATTCTGGTCACGAGACATAATCATATACTTAGTCTTTTCGGGATTTACTTCCAACCCTATCGCTTTACTTGCTCCAACTAGAATTTCCGCATTTTCCCTAATCGTTTGTGGATTTTCTCCTAGCATATTAACGTCATCCGCATAGACAAGAAGCTGATGTAACCCATTCAACTCCAAACCCTGTCTATTATCCTGAACTTTCCTAATGGCATATTCTAAAGCGAAGTTAAAAAGTAAAGGTGATAGTGCGTCTCCCTGCTTTAGCCTGCAGTGAATTGGAAAAGCATCAGATAGAAACTGGCCTATACGGACTCTGCTGTAAGTTTCACTAAGACACATTTTAATTAATCGATCTTATCTTATAAGTGGCTTAAAGTTACGATTATTTGTATCATAATTTCTGATGAACACATAATGGACTTTTAGCTACAAGTAATATATATTTTATTTTATTGTAGCAATTTTTTTCTTGTTAAGTTTATTTATACACACTTTAACATCTGTGGTCATATCGCATGTTTAGAATCTGTGGGTATACCAGTAGGCCGTTGTTACTATTGTTGAGTTCCTGTTTCTATCACGTGTTTGCAGATAGCTTGTATTCATGTAATTGATTTTAGACTTTTTTTATTAATGTTTATGATATTGGTGTTTGAGACAGTGATGAATCGTGGTATGTAAATTTCCAATCTGGCATTTGCCTCTGTGACTGAGGAAAACCACGAAAAAACCCAGTCAGACTGGCCGACCATGGGGTTTGAACCCGGATCTCCTGAATGCAGGTCTCAAACGCTATCGTCTGAGTCAACTCGCTTGATTCCTAGTAACTATTGCAAATATTTTCCTTCTTATACTGTATATAATATTAGTTAATCATAATGAATAGTTTAAAGCCTCAGCATGACGTAAAAATTCCTTTGTTGCTAAGTTACCGGTTGGACATAAAATATATAATGTTTGTTTCTAATCAACAAATTATTTCACATGCGAAGTAATGAGTTATTGCTGACAGTTGCTAACAGTTTGATAAACAAATATGTCACTGATAAGATAAGCATTTTAAAGTAATATTTTCATAATAGTTTTAATCTTCTGTTTCCTTTTTCAATGGCATATTTCATTCTGCCATTCAGTGAACAAATGAATGCAGCCTTACATTAAAATGTATATACATTGTAAAACCTGAAAATTACTTCATATACTCCTCTTATCATGTTTCATACCTTAAGCCAGGACTGTAGAACTTATATAGGCCTACATAGGATATGAAGAGTCCACTGTAAGAATAATGGATGTCACTTTCTTGTCGAAAATGAACCAAGACTGTCAATGCATAGCTTAAGGCATATAGAATGTACATAGAGAGTTATATGGCATTAACACTGATAATCATTATCCAGTAATGATCGGAAAATCACAGTTAAGCTTTGAGCGCTAAGCATTTCAAACTTTCAATTGCTTCTCCTGCAAAATGTGTTCCAAATGACATCCATCATTCTTGCTGTGGACTCTTCATATATAATTTTAAAATAACATTACCAAATTGGTAATAACATCACCAAATTGGTAATAACATCGAAATCTTGAAATTCTGAAATGAATTTTCCTTAAAAATAAAACCACTTTCATGGGACTCTGGTGACTTTACTAAAATGAGCTTTTCAAAATATGTATAATAGGTTTAAAAAACACTAATTTGTTGAATCCAGTGTATTCAAGATGGCTGCTGTGAAATACTTCAACTGTCATCAACTCAGATGGACTGAAATCTCATTTTAAAATCTCATGACCAGTTTGAAGAATGTCAAAGAAATGAAAACAAGCTCTTTGACAATCGTTATAAACATTTGAAATTCGTCAACTTTCTTTGATCATGGTTGGTTAAAATCTGCTGTACATGCTAGTCTGTTTTGAAATTAAGATAGAAGATCCACAATACATCTTTAAGATCATGGCATGCAGGATCAGTCACAGATCTTCCCTTTATAATTTAATCATAGAAAATCAAACAATTAAAACATAAATTTTATACAAATTCTTATCAGAGGAATTTGCCTTCTTTTAAACATATTAAATATAAACAATAATATTTCAGAAAATAAATAATAACCTTGTTTTATATAGGCACAGAGAGCAAACCTCAGGGCATCGGTACCACATTCAGGTATTCCATTAGGATAATCTTGTTTCTGTCCTTCTTTGGCCTTCTCTATCTCTTTAGGATCCAGATTGCTGTCATACAGTTGAAGGTGCAGGTTCTGTAAACACAGTAAGTAATAATTACGCTCATAGTATAAATATATAACACTTTTGTAAAAATAATTACTATAATTAGGTCTACTAATGGTCTCTTTAAACTAGAGAGACTATTAGGAATCAATCAGATGTTAATGTGGCAGCAAGAGATCAAACAGTAAAAGAAAAGTGACAGAAAACAAAATATCTGAGAAGGAATTCGTTCCAGTTACTTTTCTTCTCATAGATTCTCATTGAACCTTAGTTCATTTTGGCGAGGAACTGTAAACTTCAAATTAACTATTTGTTTTAAAAATCTAAACATGAAAAGTGCATCCAACATTATAATTGTATATTACCGCAAAATGTAATGTCAGGTAATGTGTACATCATGTGGGAATTTTTTTTCCCTACATATTACTGTCAAAAATTGAGGTGGATACATTATGTGATGGTATTTATTACCCAAATACATACGGTAATTAGTTGTATATGTTACTTTTGTGAAACCTGAAACACTGGGGACAACAAGAAAATTTCAAAACAAATTTACTAAAATCGCCATTCTCAAAAAGATAACAGTATACAGGATTGTAACTAAAATAAAAAAAATACTCATTTTACTTACTTACTGGCTTTTAAAGAACCCGGAGGTTCATTGCCGCCCTCACATAAGCCCGTCATTGGTCCCTAGCCTAAGCAAGATTAATCCAGTCTCTACCATCATATCCCACCTCCCTCAAATCCATTTTAATATTATCTTCCCACCTACGTCTCGGCCTCCCTAAAGGTCTTTTTCCCTCCAGTCTCCCAACTAACACTCTATATGCATTTCTGGATTCGCCCATACGTGCTGCATGCCCTGCCCATCTCAAACGTCTGGATTTAATGTTCCTAATTATGTCAGGTGAAGAATACAATGTGTGCAGTTCTGTGTTGTGTAACTTTCTCCATTCTCCTGTAACTTCATCCCTCTTAGCCCCAAATATTTTCCTAAGCACCTTATTCTCAAACACCCTTAATCTCTGTTCCTCTCTCAAAGTGAGAGTCCAAGTTTCACAACCATACAGAACAACTGGTAATATAACTGTTTTAAAATACTCATTTTACATAAGAAAATAGAAACAGTCAAACTGAACTCTGTTCAGATGTGCCTTCTTCAAGAGAATCAGGGTTATGGCAACCATATGACGTAGTCTATATAAAAGTTACCAGGTGGAAGTCAAATCCATCTGAATTGTGAGGGGTCTCAATGCAGTCAATTTCGAATCAGCTGAATGGTTTGCTTTGGCATATATTTAACACTGAGGAACTCATCTACTGATTGAATTATGCTCAGATCCTCAAAAAGAAAAAATGTAGATGATATTAATATAAAAATTATTATGAAAAAATATTAGATAAGAATGACACTAGGACTACAGTAGATTTGTACATACCTCTAAACTGATGCCTTTAATGACATCCATGGGATCAATAACATTGCCAAGAGATTTACTCATTTTTCTACCATGAGCATCTCTAACAATAGGATGCAAATACACTTCTCGAAATGGTAGTTTTTTCAGGAGCTTTTGTCCAAAAAATACCATTCGGGCCACCCAGAAGAAGAGAATATCATGTCCTGTTTCCAGCAATGTAGTTGGATAAAAAGCTTTCAAATCATCTGTCTGAAATAAGAAAATAAAAAGGACACCAGTAAAAACACAAGTTCTAAACTTACATAACAAACAATCACAAAGAGCCATGTTCCAGGTCTGTGGAGACAACAGACAGCTTCCCCTTTCTCCTGCCTTCGCTGATGCAGCTTCAAAACTTTGGATGTCTTTATGGTATAAATACTCAACAGTCTCATACAAAGTTGAACATTGTGAAAGTATGAAATAATGTTTACATTCTTTATTGCAGTCCATTCAAAAACGTGACCCAATTGAGGACCGTTTTTGCAAAACTTGCTAACTGTAAAAACTAAATTTTATAGGAGACACAAAAAACTAAAATAACTGCAAGTTTTGCTATAACTCTCACATAGGAGAAAGCAGGTTTTGAAAAAACGATCACACTTTAACACACTACTGTGAAGGAAATAATTAGATTTTCCTAAGAAGCTTTTAACGTCATGTAGAGGCCTGTCTTATGTTAAATAATCCACCAAAATCTCAATTTTGAAAATTTTGCAGTTAGCAAGTTTTGCAAAAACGGTCCTCAATTGTTCTTAGATTTCACTACACACAGGAAGACAGATCCCTCTCTATCCAGGATATGCACCATATATATTTTATTCTCTTTTCTCTACTTAATACTTACTGCTTTAAATTAAAAAAATTTCTGAAATGTAAACTTAGTTATAGCATCATCAAAGGGACTAAAGAAATGGCATTGCAATAAACAAGTGTTGCTATAGAGAAAAATAAATAGAGCAAATAAAACAAAAACAAAAGACATTCATAATACAACCTACTTTATACACCACTGTAATTCAATCTGTATTTTTATATAGCCCTACAATACTGTACTAAACTTTTTAAATACTTCACATCAGTCTTGTTTTTCTTTTAGTATTTTGAAAATAAAAATACTATATTGTACGGCAGGGCAAATTTGACTCTTAGTGTCAGATACGTCATAATGTCACGTCTTTTTTCTCCCTCCTCCATGACCTAGAGTCAACGGCAATTCGGAAGGTGGTTGTCTGCTAGATTTTGCGTTGAGAGAGACAGATAGAGAGAGCAAGGCAGCGTACAACATTGCCACATCGTACTTCACGAGCACGTGCAATACAAATAGCGCAGGAGAGAATTTAAATTATCAAAAGACAATAATGACGTTAGCCGTTGATTACTGTAAGCATGACACCAAACAAACTCTGTTTCCTTCACTAACAATATTCTTTGCACAGTTCTCAATCCCACACCACATGGTTCTGCAGTCGTTTCTTGCACGTTGGCAACGTTGCTGCCAGCATCAAAATGGCCAGCAGCGTTCTGCTCGTTAACGTTTTTAAAAATAATTGTACACCTTAAACACTATTTTCCGCGCCTGCTTGTGTAATACTTGTCTTTTTACAGTCTCTTCTTCCATTTATTTACCTTACATATACACAGTAAATGTTAGTTTTACTTATTTAATGTATTGAAACACTCGCACGTGAACAAACGAACTTGGGAAGTGCTTGTTATAGACTGATTCTGATTGGTTCTACTGTACAAGCTTGTGACGTCACATACCAGAAATGCTACGGCACATATAGAAGCTAACCGCCTTCCGAAATGCTGTCTAATCTCGTAGTGGATAATAGACAGAAATAGACGTAAGGGTGAAATTTTAGTCTTAATGTAGTCATTATAATAAGTTAAATTGCAATGTTGATTTCCTGCAGCAATTATTTCTTTACCTTTACAAGTTATGTTTGTTATATGAAGTAAGTTCCCAAAGTAAACTGTAAAGCACAATCCATCTCTTTGATAAATCCACATCTTCTCATTTCCTAAAAAAGTTTAACAAAATCAATTACAATACCTCATCTGGCCAGCCGAATATGGAGAAAGGAAACAAGCCAGAAGAGAACCAAGTATCCAGCACATCATCATCCTGCTTCAACTTGATCTTCGAAGTTGGAACTCCAAATTTCTTCGATGCTTTCTCCAAAGCATCTTCTTTTGTGTGTCCACTGACCCAGTATTCATTGTCCAATTCCTGAGGGGAGAAAAAAGCAGTCTACATTACAATGTCTCATTGTGCAACTCAAATCAAGAAAGGGATTCAGAACACCTCAAAATCTGTGCTTCAGTGGCTGACCATGACCATAACTTTGAAAAATGTTGGAATGCAAGAGGTCAAATGACTTTATTGTCAAACGCCTGGCATTAGAAAACAACAACATTACACTGTCTAAAGACACATCCATGTGATATTTCATTACCACCACCCCAGTAGCACAGAGAAAAGTGTTACATTAACACCTAATTAGTAATACAAGTTTTATGTTGTATTAACTTGTTTCATGGATTCTTATAAAAGAGCTAATTTTATAAGTCTAAAAAATCCCTAATTTGATGTTAAAATGTATTTTAGTCTATTTTAGTTATATAATTTTCTTTCTTTCTTTGTAAATTGTACCTCCACCGATTTCACATTTCTGATAATCCTATTTGTCTGTGGTGTAATAATCATGATGAAGATCTGGAACACGTTCTTCTATACCAGTGGCCGGCAGATGCTGCAGTTGTGACGTAAGAGCCAGTCAGATCGCAAGAGCTTGGGAGAGCGAGCAGTTGAGTCGTATTAATGTTAGCACACACCAGCGCAGTGGTGTCAGTGCAGCAGTAGAACGGGACTGTTGAAAACAAAAGGATCTATCCACATTTTATAGAAGATTTCCCCAGGCAAGATTATGATTGCATAGATTTGCTGCTAGGATGTTGAGCATATTCGGATCTACGATGTATGTGAACAGTTCTTTTCTTGTATGAAGATCTGCAAACCACAACATAGAAACCACCTGTATGTTCTGAACTTGAAACATATTCAGCTTGTGTGTTACTAGGCTATGACTCCAAATATTGCAAAATTTGTACGCGAGAAAAGAGGAAAAAAATCTCGACAAAGCGTTTATCTTGGGCAAGGTAGTGACAAAAAGTGATGGTGTGTTTCAAAAGTTGAAATATACTTTGCATACTACTCACCAAGTTAGGGCCTATATAGTTTAATCTGTATATTATGTAGAAAATGTGTGTTAAAAACACTGTTTTCAAGTTTCGAGTAGATAAAGTGTTGCATTTTACTGCTTAAAGTATTTATTTATATGTTTGTATGTTTATACCAGTTTCGAATTTCATTTATATATGCAAATGCTTCTGCAAGTGGCTGTATTATGAGTTTCATATTATTGTAAGTACATTAAATTTGATTACAAACCAAGATATTTTGTTACATTGATTTATCACGGTTGTACAGTTTTGTTTTCATACAAATGTATTGTAATTGTGCTGTTCCCATACTATCTCAGAAGAATGGATCAGTCTGTCAGTGCAAGAATACCACCACTGTTCAGATGAACCTTCTTTAATGCTCAGTATGCAGAGTCAAAGAAATATGACGTCAGAGCACGGAACATGCCGGTCACTGTTCTATACTGTCCATCCATAAACCACAAAAGAAGTAAATTAAAATCATCAGTACCAGTTGCAGAAGACACAGCCCTGCAGTATATATTGACTACACCCCACCTCTGGCTATTAGCAACAGGCATCTATAATGAACACCGATCAAAATACCCCTCATTTCTCGTGAAAAACAACAACTGAATAGACTACAGTGGACTTTATGTTGTCAGCAAACAGCTGGATAAATGAAGAAGATTGATTGATTTCTTTCTTTGTAATGATGAAAATCAACTAGTTTCATTTTGATGAAGTGGCAGGCATTATTTCCTCTTTGAAAGATGAGGCACATTGCATCTCCTCTTCTTAAGAATGACTTCATTCACATCAAGGTGGCTTACATCAGGTCGCATTTTACAATCTTGGTTGCTGTGCTTCCTCCTTTGCAAACTACAGGGAACAAATTTACGAGCAACTACACCTTTTAGTTCATGACAGCGAGAAACTCAGCTCAGCACCTGAACCAGTGCACAAAAAACTAAAAACTGTTCTCCAGAAGAATCCAATCTCAATGTTGTTGTTGTTCTCCAGTGACACTGGGGATTACTTGATCTGCATCATTTTCCCCCTAGCTTCCCAATATAATGAAGTCAGACCATTGCCTGTCAGTCCTTTACAATTTTCCAGCTGGCATTTATTCAATATGGCATCTTCTTGACAAAATGTGCACTTGGGTGAAGGAAAGCAGTGTATCTTTTGTAGATGTTCGGCGCTGCAGTCATGTCCAACTTCCATTCTAAATAGGGCCACTGCACTCTCAATGTAGCGGCAAATGATTTGTTGGGGAAATGTAACAAAATGGGCAAATGCGACTTTCCAGTACTTTCAAAACTGAAGTATGTTCTAGCGACATCAGTAAATGTTAAGCATACATTTTCTACTTACAAGTTTGTGCTAACAAATAAAAAAGTAAATTGTGTCTCGAAGATTTTGAAAAGTTTTCAGTTGTGTATTGAGAGTGAAATTATGAAAAGTGTCTATGTATGTATCCAATGCCTACTCAATTCACCTGTCTGATTTGGGTTCCGCATTTTGCGGATAGATGACAGGACTGTGCCCCATTTTCAAGTTGCACACCACCTTGGCTAGCCACGCTGTGTATGATGTGTATCTGTGGAGAGTTATGTCGTGTCCTAGGGTAAGTGTAAGTGTAAGGTATGGAATGGATGAGGATGAAAGTGAGGAAGGGAGAAGGGGAAATCTGGTGCTGGCACATAGCCTACTCCTTTCAAATAGCATCAAGGGGCTGCCAGGCTTAATGTCCCCGTCCAACGGACGAATCACTATCAACAATGAATATGCCTTCTCTTCATATGCACTGTGGAGAGATTTGAGATTTAACCCACGCATATTAATATACAGTCTAATGATTCTGCGCACTGCCACCTTTCCTAGTCCTGAAGTAGAAATTTTACACGAAAATCTCTGACCCCAACAGGAAACAAAGCTGGGCCAGCTAGGCTGGAGGCAGACACACTATCACAGAGCTAAATCGACAGACAATTATGAAAAGTGTATGTGGTTAAAATGGAGAAGTTCAAATATCTTGGAGCAACAGTAACAAATATAAATGATACTCAGGAGGAAATTAAACACAGAATAAATATGGGAAATGCCTGTTATTATTCGGTTGAGAAGCTTCTATCATCCAATCTGCTGTCCAAAAATCTGAAAGTTAGAATTTATAAAACAGTTATATTACCGGTTGTTCTGTATGGCTGTGAAACTTGGACTCTCACTTTGAGAGAGGAACAGAGGTTAAGGGTGTTTGAGAATAAGGTTCTTATGAAAATATTTGGGGCTAAGAGGGATGAAGTTACAGGAGAGTGGAGAAAGTTACACAACACAGAACTGCACGCATTGTATTCTTCACCTGACATAATTAGGAACATTAAATCCAGACGTTTGAGATGGGCAGGGCATGTAGCACGTATGGGCGAATCCAGAAATGCATATAGAGTGTTAGTTGGGAGACCGGAGGGAAAAAGACCTTTAGGGAGACCGAGGCGTAGGTGGGAGGATAATATTAAAATGGATTTGAGGGAGGTGGGATATGATGATAGAGAATGGATTAATCTTGCTCAGGATAGGGACAAATGGCGGGCTTATGTGAGGGCAGCAATGAACCTCCGGGTTCCTTAAAAGCCAGTAAGTAAGTATGTGGTTAAAATGAGTACATCTTAATGAGAGTTTATGGAATAATAAAATTATGTTTCAGTTTTTCATCACTCACTCGACCACTGAGGTATATTTATGACGACAATATGAAATAACATGAAGACTCAAAAGAATCGGAGCAAACTGTTGCATAAACATTAAGTGCGCCAGGAGTCAAATCTACTCCACATGGAAGTTAGAAAATTCTTTATTTAACAATCTATAGTAATTAAAGGCACTTTTCAGAACAAGTGACGTGATGTTTCATGTACTTACACTGCCTGCAGGAATACTGGGATCATCTATGCTGACAAAATACGCTGGAATTCTATGTCCCCACCAAAGTTGTCTTGAGACACACCAATCCCTGTAACAAGTCATACAAGAAACATGTCAGGAAACTTTAGCTCCCAATTCTTTTGTAATAAAATTTTTAAAAGAATACTAAATGTAAGCAGTCATTGGTTCAGACCTTAGGAGGTAATTTTTCCGTGTAGCCCATTTATACTTATTTCGCCTAATGAAAGAAACATACACATATCGTTGATGTTACTTTAAGATATTGCAAAATCTTTTTAGAAAATTTGTTATGTTCAGTCAGCTTTCAACAAATACCTTTAGGCAAAAACTGATATTTATACAGCTTCGGCACATCGCTCACAGATGGAGACGCTTAGGTGAATGACACAAAGTCAACTGTATCAACTATCAGGTTATTTAACATTAAAAGAATTGGAGATAGCGAGATGAGGTCCAGTACAGAGCCTTAACCTCACTTTACAACGAATATGTTTACCTAATGTTGTCCATCCAGTGGAACCATATCTTCTTGTGGTGTTCTGGAAGAATCCTCAATTCTCCTGTTTTTACGGCTTCTTTTGCAGCCTCTGCCATTTCATCACACTTGACATACCTGATCCAAGAAAAACAATCAATGTTTAACTAATCACAATTACGAAACTCTAATTTCTCACGAGGCATGTAAACAGGGCAATATATATTACATGCACTTCCTCACTACCCATTCCATAAAATGATTGACAACACTTTCTGCCTAGTCACAATAATATTACCATGCAAACCAATATCGCTTTTCAGTTGGCTGTGATAAGATATATATGATATGTTATAATTATCATCAAACATGTACACAGCTCTACGAAAATAGTTAATGGCACACCTGTCACAATCCTGCTTCTGAGAAACTCGCCCTAACACTTACAACAAAAATTCTACTTACAAATTAGCAATACATAATAGGTTCGTTCCAACAAGAGTCAGGAACTGTGTAACCATGAGCAGGATCAGAAAAAGCATTCCAAACAAAACCAGCCCTGAACCGGAAACATGTACTGCAGTCGGGTGTTCCAACAAGCTTTTGACACGGGTTCGAACGGTCAGAAATAATCCGCGGATTGAGGCATGTACGGAAGAGTACGCTTTATAGACACGCATGCGCATAAGCTCACCAACGTCTCCTGGATACTGAAGAAAGACATGATCGACTGTTCACATCAATGAGGTTAAAGATGAAAAGTGACAGTGCAGACGGATAATAAAACTAGAGATTTAATTTAAATTTTCGCCAAAAAGAAAGGGAATGGAAATTATTTGGGTATTGAAATAGTTAATTACAATTTCAACATGCAGCTTTGATTAAACGTATAATAAATAGCGTACATACATTAATAATAAAAAAAAAAAAACTGTTTTTAGATGAGAGTCCCCAGTACACGACATTGAAGAATTCTTGCCTTCCATATTTTTGTCATCTTTTTATAGAAAATGATCGAAATTCTATTTTCTGCAATTAGAATTAGCTGCAAAACGATAATAATAAGCATCCCGTTCTTAACAAAGATGACCACAGTTATATCATCTCTGGATTTAGTACATAACGATCCACGAAAGCGTTCCAACAGCGTCCAGTCCAGTTTCAATCCCATAGCAGATGCTCAACTAGCGCATGCACATAAGATCGTACAGGAACCGTACATGAACTGATCCATGAACCGCTTGTTGGAACGAACCTAATAGTCGATTGGAATAAACTGATGAGGATCCTAAACAAAATTGGAAAGAGAGGAGGGTGTTCAGTAACCTTTATATGAAACGAGTCAAAGTCAGGATAGGAGAAGAAATGTCAGAAGGAAATGAAATAGGGAGAGGAGTACGTCAAAGATGTCCTTTATCACCTACCTTATTCAACATCTACTTGGAGGGGTGATAGTAGAAGGAACAAGAATAAAATACATAAGATTTGCTGATGATATGACATTGTTAGCAGAAGAAGAGATGGTATTAAGGGATATGATACTGGAGCTAAATAACAGCTGTGAGCAGTATGGGATGAAGATAAATGCCAACAAGACAAAGATTATGGTCATAGGAAGAAAAGCAAAGAAGGTAAACTTGAGAATTCTAAATGATGCAGTAGAGCAAGTGGACAGCTTCAAGCAGAACTATAAGCAGTAACATGAGCTGCTGCCAGGAAGCTTTTAATAGAAAAAGGAGCATCTTCTGTGGACCCTATGACTTTCTGAAGCCAGCACAATGCAAATTGAAAAATAATCACTATACTGGCAATATAAGTGAGGGATTGCATAACAGTTTTCAAATTTTCATTGGAAAATATCATCCGAATTTCTATTTCTTCGTAATCAATATATTTTAGAAAACTTTCAGGGTTATTAGTTTTGTGGAATTTGTCATTTGGGGGAAAAGAGTTTCAGGGTTTGGTAATTTGGATTCAGGGAAACGTCCATTCAGTGATTGGCTTCGGGTATATGTGTGGGAATCGACATTTCTAAAAAAAATTAGTTAAATGCATCCAAGATAAAGTAAAGCATAAGCAATTTTAGTGAAAAATGGATAAATCTTTTAACCAGGTCACACATTAAAATGAAAACTTCACGGAATTTACGAAAGCTTTCATGTTTTGTCAAAAATAACTAAAGTGCTCTCATATCCCTTTGCTTCTGACCCACTCAACTTAGATTTGTACAGTATACGACGACTCATACAAAGAGACTGGTACTGTAAATCAAGGCACCTCTCTCAGGATTGAAGGGAAGTTTCGAAGCACTTCAGTTCAAACCAATAAAATCCAGTTTAAATGCTTTCCATTCCATGGTTTACAATTCTTGAATTTACACTATTTTATCTTTCCATTTCATAGCAATAGTATTCAGACATAGAAAGTAAACACAGTTATTAATTAATGTTATGTCAATATTTTCTAGTGAAAATTGTATTCTGACTTAAGAGCACATATGAAGTTATTACCACTGAGGTTTGATGAGTGGTTCAACCACATCCTTCGATCTGCTGCAAACTGGAACCACCATAGGATTGTTCACCGTCTCTTTGTAGAGTCCTTTCTCTTTCAAGGTCTCGATTATGGCTGTGCGAGCTAGAAACCTTTTCATTCCCTGCAATGAATAGAAATCATCATAATATTGTGAGCAGAAGTAACACAATTAAGAATTAATGAAGACTTTCTTGTTGTCCAAAGTGGTGCGAGTTTTTGTATATTTTTGTACCATGTCACAGTTGTAGCGAAGCTACTTGGAGGCAATGAGACAATGCCTATGCAAAAGAAATCCTCGCAATTAAAAATTATAAATACTGCAATAAATTTGCACTTTGGTTTTTAAGAAATGGATACTGTAATTACCTTAAACTTTCCATATTCACCGGTAACATAACCATCATCAGTAAAAATAGTTATAAAAGGTAGATTATGACGCTTCCCTATTTCATAATCATTGGGATCATGTGCAGGAGTTATTTTTACAGCACCTGAAAAAAATTAAGAACATACAATTAAAACTTACTTATTACATTCCTCCCCTTCTAGACATACTTAAGTCAGTCAATAAGTAATTAGTTATATAATAATAATAATAATAATAATAATAATGACGACAATGATGATGATAATTCATTTATTTTCATTTATTTATATTTGATATTTATATGTTGGACAACAGCTGTTTGCGAATAAAAATCCAGCACAGTGATATAATTTAATACAATAATAAATGTAACAATAATGATACAAATTAACTATATGAGCCGTTCAGAGCAGAAGTGGTGTAAGTCAAAAATGGGTAATGAGGGTTAAAGTAAACATTCTGTAAAATTCAGCGCAAAGTAGCAATTAATATTCAATCTATTTTACTTTGGGATGCAACATTTTAATGAGCTGATTTGAACCATTTCCTTGAAGGACACCATGTTTTTAAGAGTTGGCGGTTGTACTGTCCTTTCTCAACCCCCTATATGAAAGGAGGACCACACCTGTCTTTGGTCAGCGGGTCCTTCGGACCTAGCCGGGAGGGCTTACTTGAGTCCACCGACCGTTCAAATGCTAAATAAAAAAGTCGTCTTCCAATGGATCCCGGCCCACTGCGGACTGAACGGTAAGGAGAAAGCAGATATGTTAGCAAAAGAAAGGAACTAAAATCAACTTAAAAACAAATTTCAAGTTCCCATATGAATCAATAAAGCGAGTCATAAAAAGAATAAGTTACAGCGAACAGGCAAAACAACAAAATTCAAAATGGAAAGAATCATTCAAAGATCCAAAACTAATTCCTGATCTACCTCGAAAATCTGCCGTGGCCATGTTTAGATTGATTACTGGTCATGATTGCCTCAGTAAACACCTCCATCGTATTGGAGTACTGAATTCACCTAAATGCTTACTGTGCCCCAGAGAAGAGGACATGGAGATGGAGCACCTGGCTAATTGTGAAACTCTTAGGACATTTGTGGACCTTCCATCAAAATATTGGGAAGCAAGAAGGATGATGACTTCATTGTTAAATCCAGAGCATTAGATACACATATTCAATCTATTTAAACTATTAGTAATCAGTGGATAGTAAGAAGGACATATTAATTGCTACTTTGCACTGTATTTTACAGAATTTTTACTTCAAACCACATTACCCAATTTTGACTTATACTACTTTTGCTCTGAACTGCTCATATGTGACCCTTCAAACGAGGCAACTTTTAGTGGTGCTGCAAACACGTGTCAGTAGCGCTGCTAATGGATGACTGTTGGGCCACCAATTCCCTACACCGTCATGACAGTGTACAGGCTTAATTAGAAAAATATGTCACGACAGAATAGTATAGAATGGCGATAATAATAATGATAATAATACAACCATAGACTACTAAATTGCTGAATTAGTGCGAATTACGGACATATTACTTATGTACTAAAATCCCCTTTATTTCACGTTAAAATAAAATAACGCATCTAAAATAATGTACTAAATAAAATATTAACAAAGATATAAAAAAATTAGCTATCTCAGGTTCGAACCTGGGTTCAATTACACCACGGCCTTTGACTTTTCCATTACCCTACAGACACCTATTTCTAGTATATTGGTTGAATTACTCATACATGCTATGATTGGTTTCATGTTTGGTGCCTATTACATTTAATTTTGAATTCTTAAAAAGTAAACAAAAATATGTTTTATGCCATATCATTTCTCATTTGCGTAATTTTAAATTAATATTTTTTATTGTCCTGATGTAAATCATCAAACAAGGTATGGAATAGTCCTCAATTCTGTCTTTTCAAAACTAATGGATGAACCCAGACTCTTCTTCTAATTTACGTCTATTCTTTCTCCGTATGAGCAAATTTGCCAAAAGTAAATCTCCTTCTATGTCCATGTTCACTGGAAGACTGAAAAATTATCTACAAAAATTTAGCAGCGCCACTAAAAGTGGCCTCGTCTGAAGGGACCCTATAACAGTGACACATTAAACAAAGTTTACAATGGTTAATTTATACAACAAACACTAATAAATTCTAGTCTATTATTATTATTATTATTATTATTATTATTATTATTATAACTATTTCTTACCAATGTTTATTATTGTCACACTAACATTAGTTATCCAACTTTCATTATTTACTTTCATGTTGTTTTATGGTCTAGATATTAATGTAATAACTATGTAAGCAATTGTATTGAATTAGAATTAGAGTCTGGCTGGGCGGAAGAGAAGGCCTACTGGCCTTAACTCTGCCAGATTAAATAAATAAATAATAATTAATAATTAATATGGAATAATAATAATAATAATAATAATAATAATAATAATAATAATAACAACAATAATAATAGTAATAGTTTCCCTCACCTGTTCCGAACTCTCTGTCCACATAATCATCACACACAATGGGCAGTCTCCTGTCACAGAATGGATGAACAACAAATTTTCCATGAAGATGCTTGTAGCGAGGGTCTTCAGGATGCACAGCAACAGCAGTATCCCCCAACATCGTTTCCACACGAGTGGTTGCTACCACAACTTCGTCATCAGAGTCTTCCACTTTGTAAGCAAAAGACACCAACACACCGAACTCCACCTTGTCTTCGTAGCCTGGTATTGACATCAGTGTACGACCAGCCAGCTCTATCTTGTCAACCTGGAGAACAGCAACAGCGTTCACATTCAATGTTAGAATTCATCTCTTCCAGTGCTTATTATGAGAGCATTGACTACAGTATATAGTGATCAAGTCTTATTCTACGTCAAAGACATTTCATAAATTTAATTACAGTCAACTCTGGGTATAGTGAACTTCTGCAGACTTGCATGTTTCGTTCACTATATCCAAAGTGTCTCTCACCTAACCTTAAATGACAGAAATGAATGGAATTGTGAACAAGAAAATAAAATATTTCATTTTTGTGGAATGGATTACACTGTATACTGTTACTCACAGTATTTACTTGATTTACTTAAACTAAGCCAGCAACCCACGTCCGCTTGCGAAAGACCACGTTCATGTCACTTATAATATGTTGTTGTTGTTTTCTAATGTCAGGCATTTGACAATAAAGTCATTTGACCTCTTGCACTCCAATATTTTTTAAAGATATCATGGCCAGCCACTGAAGCACAGATTTTGAGTTGTTCCGAATCCATTTCTTGGTTTGAGTTGCACAATGGGCAGTTAGGGGACTGATATATTCCAATTCTATGCAGGTGTTTGGCCAAACAATCATGGCCTGTTGCCAATCTAAATGCAGCTACAGACGATTTTCGTGGTAAATCGGGAATTAATTGTGGATTATGATTATATTTGCCTTGTCTTCCAAAGAAAACACTTTATGCTTCGACATTTTTATACAGTACATTCACTGTTGGAATACTAGAAACAGACGATCAAGTAGAAATAACAAACGCTGTTATGGTATGACTGCGTACTCAGCCTTGGAATTTCCCAGGTCACTTAATGGAAACAGGGAGAGGGTTGATGGAGTTTGAAAGCCATCTAAATCTTACCTTCATTTATGCTCTGGACATAACGTCTGTCCCCTTTTAATAAAAGAAGGCAATTTTATTTTCCATTGTTTCGATGCTATACGTTGTAATGGAAATGTTTCCGAGAACAAATGGCAACCCTTTGACGGTGGAGGATTAGAAATAACAGTAGAGAAGTGTGCCTGAGAATAGAATGTTAACCCTTCGACGATGGAGTGAGGCAAGGTCGTCATGCGTTGCCTGGATTTACAGTACAGCTCATTGTCTAGGAACACTAATCCTACCTTTGTCCTTTGACTAAAGGCGTAAGAAACTTAGAATGTTGTTCTCAACACATTCTTTCAATTTTATACAAGAAGATCTGACTTCAAATAAGAATTTGTCAGGATACAAGGTTCACTATAACTGAAGCGAGGGTTCACTATAAACAGAAATATTAATGCACTTTTTAATGAATGCAGGTCGGGACCAATGATTTAGGTTCACTATATCCAGAGTTAGTAAAAAGACAGATAAATTTATAATAAATAATAATAACATTGATACTGTTCAAGAATTTAAATATTTGGGTAGTATAATTGACAAGGATGGTGGAGCCTTTGAGGATGTAAAGAACCAAATAAAAAATGCAAATAGTGCATTTGTCCAGTTGTACCCAATATGGAAATCTTATATTATATCTAGATCTACAAAAATTAAAATCTTTAACAGTAATATGAAATCAGTCTTATTTTATGGCTGAGACATGGAAAACAAGTAAAATTATACAAAATAAACTGCAAGCATTTGTTAATAAATGTTCACGAAGAATTTTAAAAATTAGATGGCCAGATATAATCACAAACTCAGAACTATGGAAGATAACAAATCAGAAAGAAATCACAATAGAAATCAAAAGACGAAAGTGGAATTGGATAGGGCACACAATCAGGAAAGAAATGGAGCAGTAGAAAGAATGGCTTTGGATTGAAACCCCAGGGTAGTAGAACAAGAGGAAGGCCAAAAATACATGGAAGAGAACAGTTTTGGAGGAAATTGCTAGGGAGGGGAAAACATGGAGTGAAGTGAAGAAGTTGGCTACAAATAGGGTCCGATGGAGGCACTTTGTGAATGCCCTATGCTCCTCATGAGGAGATACAGGAGTTTGATTGATTGATATCCAGAGTTGATTGTATTTACAATGCTAGATTAGCAGCAGACATCATGGCTAATGCGAAAACTGTAATATGCAAAGCCATAAAGACCAAATTATTTCTTTGAGAGGCAACACACTACAGCTGGCTTCATACAAGGTACAGACCTCGATATCAGAGATAGCAGACTTCAGTGTACAGGACCAGTTCACAAGCCTGTTACTGCGGTAGATAACACCCTCCTCATGCAATCGAATGAAGGCTTCTGACACAGCCCTGCACATCTGTGGATCCATAGTGAAACGTGCTCTGCTCCAATCAAATGACGAGCCCAACCTGCGAAGCTGAGTGTAAATGGTGTCACCTTTCCTGAAACAAGATGTCATTTATATTAAGTTAGTTTCTAGCATACGTTCTTTCCTATCTTACTACTACATTCGTCCTCCCCCTTTTTTTTTCAACCTCCTTTCTCCCCTCTTTCCATTCTCTTCCCTGACTCATCTCTCTCCTCTTCCTCCATCTCTTTTGTTTCCATTTCCTTGTTATTCCTTCTGTACAAATAGTTCACTGCTACTGTTTGTGCCATGCTTAAAAAGCTTTAGACAAGATGCAGGCAAACTGGTAATCACGATTACATCTAGTTGCGGGGAGTGTTCTGACGTCACAGTCCTCCCACCAACTTCCACTCCCTCTGTAAGCAATCCTTAGTCAATGCGATGGATTGTCTTTGCGACATTGAATACTCACAAACACCTATTCCAGGTAGATTGGGAAGAAAAGTTCTTTTATCCATAACCATAACGAAAAACATGCCTTTACTAAATACTTTTGCGTATGTAAAGTAGGCTTTTATTCAACATTACTTTATTTCACTAGTGAGATAAAGACTTTACCTCACAGTTTGAACTTTATCTCACAGTTCATTAGTATTTTCCTAGTACCCGGGTACACGCGTATACTTTTCCATTGAACTATTACTCAAGAAGTTAATATATTACTTACTAGATGTCACTTCCTCTATTTCTTTATTAACATTTCTTAAATATACATACACTCATCTCCTTCTCTTTTCTCTATCTCGTAATAAGTATATATTGGTCCTATTTTGCAATTATTGATAAATAGATTTAACAAATATATATTTTTATATAAATTTTTTAATTTGTAATAATTTACCTTCTGAGAGGCGAGGAGACTTGAACCTACGAAGTTGCATTTATAGGATTTATAACATTATAAGAACACGTGTTAGTCAACTGAGCTAAACGGACACGATGATTAATTACGTTTTAATATTTCTCTTAAGTTTACAGAAGTAAAATGTGAGATTATTTTAATCACATTAGTCCCGTGAACACTTCTAAATAATCCCTGAAACTTCAAAAAGACGAAAATACACGTTTAAAATGAAAAAAATATATATTAAAATTATATAATTAATTACAATTTGTTATTTTTTATCCAACGCCTTAGACACCATTCTTCACTAATCATGGCCTCCTACATCATGACCTATCTAGTATACGAATCGGTTCTAAAATCCATCCCATGATACGTGATTATATGAGAACTTATTTTCAACATATTTTCTTTTATAAAACATAATTTTTCGTTATGGTCATGGATAAAATTACGTATGGTACTTGTGAGCGTGATCTTTCCACTGCGTGCACAATAAAGATGCACGAGGCTTACCTCACAAAAGATCACCAAGTACCAAATAACTATTGCTGTGTTCATGGAGAAAACGTGATATGCTTACTATGCAACAAAGTTGTTATAGGAACCCACAGAAGCAATATACACAGATATTATAAACATGTCACAAGAATCACAGCTCTTAATTACAGGTAAATAATCGTAGTTTGAAGTTTAATACCTACACAATAAGCTAAAATAATAATATTAGCTATATCATTTTTCTGTTTTCATAAATTTTTAAACAAAATTTCACTCTATCTTATCTATTTTCTTTTCTATTTCTCTCTATCTAAATTTTAGGGACGGAACATATGGAGCAGTTTGAAAAATTAAAAACCGAAATATAAGTAATCAGAACAGAGAGGAGGCGAATGCCTTGACTGAAAAACGAAAGGAAATTCTTGCCAGTGACATAGTTACATGGGAAGTCACAAAATCATTGAAATCTTTTAGTGACAGGGTCACAGTCCTGCCATCTATCCACAATATCGGAACCCGAATCACGTAAAGTGAAGTGGGTAGGCATTGGATACATACATACATACTTGAAATACATAAAGTTTATCAAATAAATTTAACTATACGATTTAAAGCTACAGTTCTTCATATATTGAATTCACATACTCTCTGCGCCATTCCCAAACTTTTTCAATGAATTTCTCTCTTCCAATGTCATGTCTCGTTTTATTTTCTTCTCTCCAAAGCCTCTTCTCAACAACGACTTGTGTCGCAATGCCAGCATGGTCACATCCTGGATTCCAGAGGGCAATTCGGCCTTTCATTCTGTGCCTGTTAACATAACAAAAGTCATTAGCAAAATTCTCTGTCAAGAAATGGTTTACAATTTCATGTACCGATATTTACCGAGGTATTCAAAACTTTATGTCAGTATATTAGGAGGTGATGGGATTAGTCTCTTATAGCAAGAATGTCAGTGTTGAATTGAGACCTTTTCCTCACATACAGGAGATTTATACCAGTGGTATTCAATCTACGGTACGCATACCCCCAAGGGTACACATCCCACTGACTAGGTGAGTAAATATGCTAACATTTATTTTATTCCGCTTATTGATAATTATTATCTTGGAGCAACAGTAACAAATCTAAATGACACTCGGGAGGAAATTAAACGCAGAATGAATATGGGAAATGCGTGTTATTATTCGGTTGAGAAGCTTTTGTCATCTAGTCTTCTGTCAAAAAGTCTGAAAGTTAGAATTTATAAAACAGTTATATTACCGGTTGTTCTGTATGGTTGTGAAACTTGGACTGTCACTTTGAGAGAGGAACAGAGATTAAGGGTGCTTGAGAATAAGGTTCTTAGGAAAATATTTGGGGCTAAGAGGGATGAAGTTACAGAAGAATGGAGAAAGTTACACAACGCAGAGCTGCACGCATTGTATACTTCACCTGACATAATTAGGAACATAAAATCCAGACGTTTGAGATGGGCAGGACATGTAGCACGTATGGGCGAATCCAGAAATGCATATAGAGTGTTAGTTGGGAGGCCGGAGGAAAAAGACCTTTGGGGAGGCCGAGACATAGATGGGAAAATAATATTAAAATGGATTTGAGGGAGGTAGGATATGATGGTAGAGACTGGATTAATCTTGCTCAGGATAGGGACCAATGGCGGGCTTATGTGAGGGCGGCAATGAACCTACGGGTTCCTTAAAAGCCAGTAAGTAAGTAAGTAAGTATTGATAATTATTGCAGTTTACATATTTTCTTTTAAAATAGCAACTCTTGTTTTTCCTAGCTTCATTAACATTTTACATAATGCATAGCTATTATTATTACACCAATAACTTCTGTATGTATAATAATAATAATAATAATAATAATAATAATAATAATAATAATAATAATATTATTATTATTATTATTATTTATTTTGCATACAATGTCTAGTCTTTTGTTATTTCTTATATAATTGCAATGTAGTTTGTAGCTGTCCATTTTAAGCCAATCTCAGCAGGGTAGACCAGGGTAATTGTAAACACTTCTTACTGATTTCAAATATATTTCAACATTACACAACCCTCAGTAACGGTAAGCGTGACAAAGAAACATTGTGTTACTTTTAGATCTTTCTTTTCCCTGAAAATGGGTTTAAAATAATAAGGTTGACTTTTTTTCATCTTCTAATTGCTAGTTTACATTTACCCCACCTGCTTACATTTACCCCTTTGAGAGGGGGTAATTGTAAACACCAATTTTCGCACGGGCTATCAGACACTGAACATTTTTTGTTCTGTTTCAGAAGAAAGACTGTACTCCTTTCAACTCCAATTTTGGTCACTGGTACATTTCGTCCCTTTAACCTATGATATATGACGATATAGGAACTCAGTACCTCTCCTGAACTTCACAGTAACTGCGGTTACTATTTTTCACATCTGTGACAATCCTCTCTAAATCCTCTACAGTGTAGCTGGGTGAAAGTCTCTTTCTAATATAATTTCTTGGCATTTTGATTACTGAAAAGTACGAAATGTAACCACAGTAAAACATGTTTACAATTACCCCCAGGCAATTAAAGCTATGGGGCAAATGTAAACACGACATAATTTAATGAACTGAGGTTATGGGAGATCTCAAAACCATTGCAAGAAATGTTAACTACTATACATTACTCATAAAAACAACATATTCTTAAAAAATAGCACTGTACGTTTACTTATAATGCCAAAAATGAAGGTGAAGCAAAATTCTTTCTCAACTTTTTTTGTAGACTCTTACAAAACATTCGTTCACAACTAAGCAGTTACTCCTATTTGGCGCCAAACTGCTTTGTAGGTTAGCCAACATGTTAATTTAAATATTCCCCTGAATTAAAATTTTTATACTGACAGTTTTGTATTTCTCAAAGCATTTGTTTACAATTACCCCCTGTTTACAATTACCCTCGTCTACCCTATAACTTACAGTACAACGCTGCTTCTGCCTGTTAACAACTTAGAATGATATTTTCAATTACCTGAAATTATGAAAAATGCGGAAAAACACAATTTTAAATTTCTTATTGCAAATAATGAACCCTCTCACCCACCAGCATATTGACATAACCTTCTGAATCACCCTGTATAAACACACAAAACCATACCTCCTAATTGAGACTAATTGCAGAAAGTCCTACTCATAAAATAATATGGTTTCCATAATTTCATCTCATGCATTATATATATATATATATATATATATATATATATATATATAAATATAAAATTTTCCTCAATTTACACTATCAATCATTCTTCCAGTGTATAAAAGGAGTGTGTGACAGTATATGTACTTTATGGACAGGTTAATATGAAAATGTAAGTGGTAGTTACAGATGTCTACGTAATTTACTAAAGATAAAGGAAAATATGAAATGTTTTACCATCTTGTAAGTGCATCCTGAATCGCATTTGTCAACGCATGGCCAAGATGTAGTGAGCCAGTCACGTTAGGTGGAGGAATCACCATCACAAATTTGCCATTAGCATTGGGTTCTAATACGTTTCTCCTCTGAAAACAAACACAACATGCCCAGATTATAATTCGAATATGCTTCTAGTGTATTTTATGTTAAAACGTTTAACAGAGCCTTCAACAGGCATAGATGACTTACGACATTTATGTTAGCAATCATAGGGAAGAATAAATCAATCATTTGACAGAATTTCAACTCTTGAGCCCAGTTTTCGGTATCCTTTTTTGTATTCCACAAGATAATAATGTATTATTGACAATAGTAAAAAGGTATTTTGATGATATGAATGTAAGACTTAGCCATGGGATTGCCTGGCATTCATCTTACAGTTTAACTTCACGCACATTCATTAACAGCTCTTACAGAATTTCAACTCTGAGGTCTGTTTTCAGAGTTCTCATTTTTGTAAGGGCTGTGAAAGATCAGAGAAGAAAAAGTAATTATATTACAAAACTTTGCCTGCATGTCTGAGTTACGTGGTTAAATTATGTGAAACTTTATCCAAAACCTGATTCTATGTGATGACAGTTCATTCGAAATTCTTTATTTTTTTAATCATTCAAGTCCTGACATTTATTTTCATATCATGTCTACTTATATTCGATATCGTCTTAAAATCTTCACATGAGTGCTTTCAAATTATTTATCACAATGTCACTTATGAAGTAAACTTGTGTATGGAACATTTGTTTCTAACGACATTCGTCTCTCAAAATTTCATTCACTAGCTCCATTTTGGTACATTTTTGTATGTTATTGTCCAGATTCCTCTTCAAATCATCGGTATTTTTCAAGTGAATAAATTCAGATAAGTACTCCATAAATATCAATTTCTACCCTCTTAAATAGTGCTATACCTCCCATCGTTCTTGCTTAAAACTTCAATTTTAGCACTTGAAATATTCAGGGTGTATTCTTTGACTGTATCAAATAAATGAAAGATTGGCCATTCTGTTAACTTTAGGCCTATTATAAGCCAGAGATAGTTTGCATAATACACAATGTTTCAATAGTTTATCAACTTAAGGGATAATAAAACACTTAGGGTGGAAATTGTTCGAATCAAGGTGATGAAAAGCCAGACTTGTGCATTGTTCAAGGCACAAATGAGACACAAAGCATGGACTGACATCAATACTAGATTAGTGACACCATCATACTTAGGCATGGCTGATCATATTAGGAAGTTTAAATGCAGAAAGCAAAGACTAGATGTGGCAAAATTTTTCTTTGTAAACCACATAACAGTAGACTGGAATGGCTTACCTGCGGCAAAGGATGTCCTCTCAAAATCGGTACACATTTAAGGAAAGGTTGAAAAAATTAGGTTGAGATTTAATAGTAATGTAGGAGCAGTGTAATTATGTAAGTTGTGTCATGTAATAGAAATAGATTTGTTTATAGGTTAGGTTTACTTTTGCTTATTTTGGGAGTTACAGCATAATCTTTATTTATAGTCCTAGGTTTATTGCAATTATTTATAGTTAGAAATAAGTTTACGTTTATCTTAAATATGTTATTTTATTGTTGTAATTATTGTAATTTTATTGCTGTAATGACTATAGGCCTAATCTTATTGTATACTATATATGTCACTGCCACAGTGCTAATAAATACATACATACATAAATAATATTTCACAGACATTTTCTATTTTTTTGTGGTAATTATTCACAATCTAATTGTTGGGAAGAATTTAAGAAAGCTAACAATTCTTTTTTAAATTTCTAAATAAAATTCACTGCACTAAACTCATTATCCATATTTTGTTGGCTTACCCCGTATTCTGGTTTGAAAAATCCTTGTTTTTCCCACCAGCTGTACCAAGCTGCTTCCACAAACTGAGGACTGTAAGCATCTGGCATTGCACATGATGTATCTTTCTTATCACCTTCTGGTGTTAACACGGAGTATACTGCCGCCTCTTTCACCTCCTTTTTCTTTTCTTTTTTCTAAAAGAAAAGAAAATGAACAGGTGAACAGCTTCACTATGCTGCATATCTACATGTAAAACTACGTGTGAGTGATGCAAGGAATGAAATGAGGTTGTGTATGCAATCATCATTCATGGGGTGACAAATCACGACACTCTACAGATTCAATGGAATCATACGCGACAAGAAGGGGAAGAAAAGGAGTACAAGGAGAATAAGAGGAATAGCTACATTTATAATATACGGAATAAAATATCCTAGGCCTACTTACTAAAGTGACACCTTGTCATATGGTAAATGAAAATAGTCTTCCACGTAAGAAATATACAAACCTCTGACTTTTCTTTTGGTTGTGATGGCGCATCCTTTTGCTTTTCTTGCTTCTTATTAAATTTCTCAAGTTTTGCTAACTTTTTTGCTTCTTTCTCCAACTGCTTGGCAGTTTTCGGAGGCCCTTCTCCTTGACCAGATTCATTTCCCATACCTGTGACAGCTCCGTTCACGTTGGCCACGTTAGTCGACATATTCCACTAAATACGTTCACTTTAATAAATACGAAAAAACTAACTCGAGATCAATTCTAGTCACGAACGCATATTTTAATTCCAACCACATGGACAATGATGCAACTAACCTAACTCACGAACCTGAACGTGTACCGCACGCACATTCGCAAGTATCTCATCGTATTCTGCCACCGCTGCCAGCGCACACCACAGATAACATAGCGGACAAAGAGATTATTTAACGCTTGTAGATGCTACTAATGGCCGTCGCAGTTACTAACGTCGCCACTGTCGCTATTCTCTCGGATCAAGTATAATTCGTATGAAAAAAAAAAAAAATATATATATATATATATATATATATATATATAGAGAGAGAGAGAGAGTCTTTATTCCTATCATTGCCTCTTATACGTCCATACATGGTCAGCATAAATTCCTTTCCAAAAAACCATCACTAATATCACGCAGCTTATGGCATTGTGATAAAATAGGTAAAAAGCGAACCGTAATATATCATGAGCTCCCTCAAAAAAGACCATACCTGTACCAGTACCCATTCTTTTCGTCTGTGGCATTACAGTTCTTGTAGTTTGACCTCAGCCACCTTAAGCTCAACTGATGTGGTGTGGGGGGGCATACATAGTCAATATAGGCGGAGTTATGACTGCCCCCAAACTTGTCTGCTCTTTTTTTTTTTTTTCTGTTAACTTTAGAAAATATTGACTGCAAAAGATCTTTTTTGCTTTTGTTTATGATTAAGTTTCGGTGTTTAAATTGACGAATTAATGTCTTCAGATCATATGTCTGCACTATAATATGTTTTAAATTTCTTAATGCGTAAAAAATTTTTATACCTCATTTGAGAAATGTAAGCACTGTAATGTTTCTTTTGTAACAGCCTATGTTAGAAGTCTGCAGGTGTTCAGGCCACCACTTGGATACGTATGAATAACATATTGCACAACAATACAGAAAAAAGAAAAGTGATCCTGGTATAATGTTTAAACTTAAAGACGAGATTAAATAAACAACCACTCGGGTTAAGTTCACGGTGCAGGATGCTGTACTCGTACAAGAGCACGGCCGTTTGCTTACCCAGTCATTCATAAGAATATGAGTTGTAAGCACAATAAGCCTCAAGCTGCAGTGTAAGCCTTCGGGTCCCTCTTCCGTACAAGAGAAAAAAATAATAATAAAATAGAGTTTACATTTCATATGATATCTTCGGGAAGATATACTTCAAATAAAAAAAAAAGTTTCTATCAGCACTGTTACTAGTTTTATTGATGTATGCATGTGTTTCTGTATGAGAGAAAGAGGGAGATTGTTTTAAGTTATGCCCTATTAGGCCTTTAATTTGTAGTAGACCTACAGTTCAAGCCCTATACAACTTGGTCCGAAACATCGCAGATGTGGATGTAACACTGTAAGAAACATGCCCCCGAAAATAGTTTTATTAAATGATCAAATTCCAATATCTCATAAGAAAGAGAAAAAGGAATTGGTTGGGTCGCTGGTTGACAAGAAATTGCCTACTGAAGGATGCACTGGAAGGAATGATGAACGGAAGAAGAGTTAGGGGCAGAAGAAGATATGAGATGATTGACAACATTAACATATGTGGATCACATGCGGAGACTAAGAGGAAGGTAGAAAATAGGAAAGATTGGAGAATGCTGGGTTTGCAGTGAAAGACTTGCCAATGGACAGAACACTTGTGTATGTATTCCAATCTACTGTAACATGGTCAAGCTGTAACAGGGGGAGGAGGAGGAGGTAAATGATGTCCTCCCCATAACCTTGTTATATGGGGATTCTATGCTTTTGCTTTGCCCCCCCCCCAAATAAACTGTTTTCTCTCCGTCTATGATAGCAAAGCAATGTACCTTGCTACTCTTATCTACCTTACTTTCTAATTGGCACACCATGAGCAATCGGACAAGCTGTCATTATAGCACCAATATGTTAGTGTATAATTCAAGAATAAACATCGACTGGGGTCTCTATGGCACATTCATGTTCAAAGCTATACTTGAACCGATCAATTATCAAGTTAACCATTGTATGAGATTCCCACATGAAATAAGATATACCACTGTATGAGATCCCCATAGAAAATAAGAATTATACCATTGTATGAGATTCCCACATGAAATAAGATATACCACTGTATGAGATCCCCATAGAAAATAAGAATTATACGAGGTCTGTCTAAAAAGTATCCGACCTTTAGCCAGAAAAAATATTTCAAATACCTGACGGGGTTGGGACCCTAATCCCCTTCAAAGTAGGCCCCTTGTGCTTACACTTAGCCCACCGATCCTTCCACTGCCGGAAACACCTCTGGAAGTCTTCTTTTGGAATGGTGTTCAGCTCCATAGTCGCATTCCGCATTATCTCTTCTCTACTCTCAAAATGGGATCCTTTCAGTGGTGTCTTCAATTTTGGAAACAACCAGAAGTCGCAAGGAGCCAGGTCTGAGGGATAAGATCCATGTTTGGCCAAGAAAGTGTGTATCTGGGATGAATGTGGGGCGTTGATGCCCCGTCCACATGAAAATCAAGAGAACATCGTGATAGTACTCCTTTGTCACCATTTGTCCTTCCGGTGTATTCGTGATGCACAATTCCACGGACATCAAAGAAAACAGTCAGCATCACCTTGATTTTGCTTCGCACCTGCCACGCTTTCTTCGGCCTTGGAGACTCGGGATGCTTCCATTGCGACGACTGTCTTTTTGTTCCTGGGTCGTACCCGCTATATACACCCGTGACTCATCTCCAGTTATCACGGTGTTCAGAAACCCAGGATCAGTGTTATGTCCAGAATGCAACGTCACGACGGAGGTCTTTTTGTTCCGGGGACAACAAGTTGGGCACGAATTTCGCAGCCACTCGGTTCATGTTCAAATCATCACACAAAATTGCATGTGCAGAATCTTTACTCACTCCAACCTCTTCGGCAATCTCCCCGCACGGTCAAACGACGATCTGCCATCACCAAATTTCGCACCCTCTCAACAACAGCTGCATCCGAGCAGTTTGGGGCCTGCCACAACGCTGCTCACTCTCCGCTGATGTGCGGCCATCTTTGAATCGATTGAACCACTCCTTAATTTGTGTTACACCCATCGCATCTTCCCCAAACACCTGCTGAATCTTACGAATTGTTTGACTTTGAGAATCACCAAGCTTTTGACAAAATTTGATGCAGTATCTTTGCTCAATTCGTTCAGTCATCTTGCGAGAAAACTAAATCCGACAAACACCTAGAACAGCACCTTACTTGGCGACCACCAGCCAGTGACTGGCACAAGCGAATGCGGTGAAAAAATTCAAGCATGCGCATTACAGTTCCTCCTTCCACCATGCACAGTGGCGCCGCCTTAGAATCACAACTTTACGCGGGAAAAATTAAGGTCGGATACTTTTTAGACAGGCCTCGTACAATTGTTCAAAAGGAAGCACTGTCAGTTTGTGTAAACAATTCGAAACAGAGTACAATGATAGATATCTCCACAATATCACATGGTAATTAAATCACAAACTAAATATTTATCTTGCAACAGGTCCAAAGTTTTCGAATGCCAATATGTAAATAATTAAATTGAAATATGTAAGAAACAGAATCAAAAGACCTCCAGTACGAGCTGTGCCTGGGAGAAGACAGCACAAGCCCTGTTGTTGCATCTGCAACAACAAAATAGAAACACTTACCCAAGTCCTAAAGTTCTTGCATGCATGATAAAGCACTGCGTAATATTGGGCATCACACAATGATATCTATAAGAGCAGAAAGTTTGAAAAAACAAAGACATTACAAGATGGCGATATTACCAACAAAAGACACTAGGGGACTCGTGTTGAAAACTGGGGCTTTTGGGAAATATGATACTGTTAATCAATAAATTTACTAATTGTATCATAAAGTCATAAATTTCAGTGAAATAATAATATACCTATACTACACTTTTTGTATGAACAAAATTAGGTGCAACTTCGGTATCTCCCCACACTACACACAAGAGAGAAAATGTACTTAAATCATTCAAAC
The DNA here is from genome assembly GCA_025594305.2 of Periplaneta americana. Taxonomy (NCBI): domain Eukaryota; kingdom Metazoa; phylum Arthropoda; class Insecta; order Blattodea; family Blattidae; genus Periplaneta; species Periplaneta americana. The sequence goes on along the minus strand of JAJSOF020000019.1, from coordinate 125,790,180 downwards.
CTTTTCACATTCCTAGGCCTTATGTCATTTAAATATCCCCTCAAATAACCCACTAATCTTGTCATACCTTGCCCTCATGTCACTTATCTATCCCCTCATTTAACCCATCTAATCCATAATGAAATGTAAATCAGATGTTAGTCCTGTTACGCACATTCACCATCGTAACAAATCATTCTCGAACAACACAATCAAATCAAATGCTAAAATCCACTCAAGTCAGCATACAATAGTATATATTATGCAACGAGCCTATAATGGTAATAATTAAGACGCGAGCATGTTTGTTTATGAAACGAGCATCTTAATTACCATTATAGGCAAGTTTCATACGACTTTTATGCTCGACCATATTTCTAACTTGAAATTATTCATAAGTATTCATGTTATGGTTATGTAAGTGAGGAGCAGAACTGACCTGAATTGTGAGATGTGTGCAGACGCGAAAGTATTGATTTTTTCTGAGGCACAAATGTCATTGACCTTGATATAATCTAGAGAATAACATGAACATTAATCTTGATATAACCTGGAAATTGATTTAGAATTGAGAAACGAGATGACAAATTGAATTTATTTGAATATTATTCACAATTAATGCTAATTATTATAGTAACAGAACATAACCTTCTGCGACAGTATTGGATTTCCAGCCTCCGTGACTTTTCGCTAATTGTCTTTCGATTGCATATCCGAGAATAATCGATACTTGGGGTTTTATAATGGTACAATGGCGATTTCTCATTGGCTGAACAACTGAATTATACTTTAATGAGGTGCATTAAAGGGCTACTACCAGGTGTGTATAATTACTACATTTCGGCATGGTCGAGCATAAAAAAATTAATTATACCAACATCGAAAACCTAAAAACAAATATCCACTGCCTTCATAACCAACAGACTTCCATGCTATAGCTCAGCAATGAATAACTCATGACGTAACACAACATACGCCATTATCATAGACATCACATGATAAAATAGTCCCAACATTTGGTATCGAAATGTATATTAGACACTCATTATTTCTATGGTGTAAATAATGATACTGCATTTAAAATATTGAAAATGGGTATCTTTGTATTCGTTTTAAATCCACATTTACACACATACACAAAGACTCTCCAAATCAATTTAAATAACAAGGATTTCTTTCACTACTTCATACCTACAGTTACAAAATGTTTCAAATATTATTTTAATTCAAACAGGACAGGATGCTCCAAGCCTCAACATACTTAGCAGAATAAAAAATGTATTTTTATCAGTAAACGCTCATGTATTTACAGATGCACACACTATCATATAGTCAAATAAAATAGTTCCACAGCTCCATTATCAGTGAAGAACATGATTCAGAGGATCTGCCCGGATGCTTGACAGATCCAGTCTGGAGTCCAAATTTTCGTCTAGTTCACCAACTATAGCACTGAAAGCACAAACATTAATCGCGATTATTATTACATTATCAAGAATACTTATCACTAAAGTCCGCATTTCTATTGTACTATTTCATACAAATATAGACAGTGCAATATACTGTATTAAAAGCTTATATTATTTTTATATACAAAGTGATTAGTGTAATATGTTACTAATGAGCGATGTATGCAATGAAGGGGCAAAGAAACTGGCCACCCTGCCCCATTATCTCCTGGCTTAGTTGCCTCATGAGTAATGCCTTATTGGTGTCACTTATGAGGTTCAAACCTGTCTTCGAACAGTTGATTAAACAACAAAACAATACAGTGTGATTCATCATGAGGAATATGAAAATTTTTAGGTGGTGATAAAGGCTACCACACGCAGAAAGCTAAGCTAACTATGTTAACCAATGCTAAGCTATGATGTGCTATGACATGAAACGGTAGCTAAGCTAAGTTAGACATGTTTCAAGAAGACTGGATTATATTCTTACTTACTTACTTACAAATGGCTTTTAAGGAACCCGAAGGTTCATTGCCGCCCTCACATAAGCCCGCCATCGGTCCCTATCCTGTGCAAGATTAATCCAGTCTCTATCATCATATCCCACTCCCTCAAATCCATTTTAATATTATCCTCCTATCTACGTCTCGGCCTCCCTAAAGGTCTTTTTCCTCCGGTCTCCCAACTAACACTCTATATGCATTTCTGGATTCGCCCATACGTGCTACATGCCCTGCCCATCTCAAACGTCTGGATTTAATGTTCCTAATTATGTCAGGTGAAGAATACAATGCGTGCAGTTCTGTGTTGTGTAACTTTCTCCATTCTCCTGTAACTTCATCCTGCTTAGCGCCAAATATTTTCCTAAGCACCTTATTCTCAAACACCTTTAACCTATGTTCCTCTCACAGAGTGAGTCCAAGTTTCACAACCATACAGAACAACCGGTAATATACTTATTGTAGGGATTTGTAACAAGCTGTTTTTTTACGGTGATGGGTTGTTACATTCACTTACAATATTTGAAGAGAAGGCAATTTTATTGGCTGCTGTCATGGAAGATAAAGAAAGAGAAATAGAAGTAGGAGATGATTTTGGATAAGTGAAATTGAAAAATGGAGAGAAATACTTGGTGAATTTCATCATTTGATTCAATTAATCAATCTTGTTAAAGTTGTTGTTTTCTAATGTCAGGCGTTCGACAATAAAGTCATTTGACCTCTTGCACTCCAATATTTTTCAAAGATATTATCATGACCAGCCACTGAAGCACAGATTTTGAGGTGTTCTTGTTAATGTATCCAGCTGTTTGCTGACAACATAAAGTCTACTATAGTCTTTTCAGTTGTTGTTTTTCCATGAGGAATGAGGGGTATTTTGATCGCTGTTCATTATAGATGCCTGTTGCTAGTAGCCAGAGTTGAGATGTAGTCAATATATACTGCAGGGCCATGTCTTCTGCAACTGGTACTGATGATTTTAATTTACTTCTTTTGTGGTTTATGGATGGAAGTATAGAAGAATGTGTTTCAGATCTTCATCATGATTATTAGGCCTACACCACAGACAAGTAGGATTATCAGAAATGTGAAATCAGTGTAGGTACAATTGAGTGACAATGTGACCTGTTCCGGCTCGTGTTAAAAATGTTGTTGTTGTTGTTTTCTAATGCCAGGTGTTTGACAATAAAGTCATTTGACCTCTTGCATTCCAATATTTTTCAAAGATATTATCATGACTAGCCACTGAAGCACAGATTTTGAGAAATGGCAAGTTGTAGCCGATTTAAGTGAACACCATATTTTAACGTTTTGGTGGCTACTTCATTCACACACAACCCCCAGAATGTCTGGAGGACCACACCTGCTGTTGGTCGACGTGTCCATTGGACCTAGCTGGAAGATCTTGTTGATCACCAGCTTTCCCTCCTTAAGCCACTGGAGGAGATTTTAGTGCCATAGCAGGTCAGCACTAGGAACAGAAAAGTAGAAAGAGGAGGAAGAAAAGGGAAATGAACCCCTAGGCCTCGAATGCTCGAATGCCGTCGGGGTTGAAGAAAGTAAGAGTTCAGTCAGAGGACTGGATAGGAAAGGGTAAAGAGGGAATTAGGTATTGAATAGAGGAAAATTATACCAAATTCAGTCATTAACTCATCAAGCTGACCAGTGCTAAATGATGAGTAGCCCCTCCCTTTAGTTCAGCTTGTAAAATTATGCTTATTAACAGCTGCACCACGGGAAGGTAGGGATGGGACATTGGGTATTTGTCCAGGTTGGTTCCTTAAAGCCTTCAATGGGAAGGATTAATGGCTCTCCCCCCTGTATCCGACAGATACCCTTTGCAGCCATGTTAAAAATGTTTGAACATGTCTGGGCAAGTTTTTGTACATTTCCAGGTCATTTGGTTTCTTTTGAACGGGCTCTAAATTTTTCCTTTATCAGAAGAGAGCCAATTGTTGATCCATAGGTTTATAAAATGAGGCTTTACTGAAGCAAACGCACTGGATAGAGATATCACTTGAAGAGGTCTTGGTTGCAAATATGTTGCTTGTTTTACAATATTATCGACTTTCTCTTTTCCAGGTATACCACAATGACTAGGTATCCATTGAAATGTTTTTTCCTTTTGGAGTTTTTTTTTTTTTAATTTACTTAGTTGTTTCTGAAATAGAATAATTCTATGTGCGTATAGGTTTGGTACAATTAATTATATTGAATATAGTCCCCTTGGAGTGGTAAGTATGCAAATAGATTTTTCAGAAATTTGAGTAACACACTGAAGAGCAGCATCAATAGCTAGTAATTCAGTGTCAAGACTGGAGGAGGATGAACATGGTATGAAATAACTTTGATATTTTGGAATATAATACCCTGCTCCTGATGTTCCATTATTAGGATTTAGAGATCCATCTCTATAAATTTGAAGGTGATCCTCATATGTGCTGCAGATTAGTGCCATTGCATCTAACTTAAGAATGTATAGAGGATCATTTTTGGAATGAATGAGCCACTGGCATGGCTCAGTTGGTTAATGTGCTTGCGTACCAACTGAAGTTTCGCTCGGGAGCAGGTTCGATCCCCACTTGAGATGATTACCTGGTTGGGTTTTTTCCGAGGTTTTCCCCAACCATAAGGTGAATGCCAGGTAATCCATGGCAAATCCTCGGTCTCATCTCGCCAAATACCATCTCGCTATCACCAATCTCATCGACGCTAAATAACCTAGTAGTTGATACTGCACATCGTTAAGTAACTAAAAAAAAATTGGAATGATTTCCTGAAATTTATATGCTCATTTCATTCAAGAATTGCATGGAAATGATGAAGAATTTAAAAGTTACTTTCGGCTGAAGCAGTAGCCTGTTTCATAAATGAAGTATACCATGGAAAATTGCTTATGTTCATAGAGGCCTAAGTCAAGATTGACTGTTCAAAATGAACTCATCATTAAGTTAGCAATATAAACGTCAATGACATTTAATAAATTTATTTCAAGAAATGAAAAACTTACTTACTTACTGGCTTTTAAGGAACCCGGAGGTTCATTGCCGCCCTCACATAAGCCCGTCATTGGTCCCTATCCTGAGCAAGATTAATCCAGTCTCAACCATCATATTCCACCTCCCTCAAATCCATTTTAATATTATCTTTCCACCTACGTCTCGGCCTCCCCAAAAGTCTTTTTCCCTCTGGCCTCCCAACTAACACTCTATATGCATTTCTGGATTCGCCCATATGTGCTACATGTCCTGCTCATCTCAAACGTCTGGATTTTATGTTCCTAAACCTAACAGTAAGCCTCGGAATGGGACTGATTCTCCGGCACGACCACAGCAAAGGAAATGAAAAACACATGACCGAATTAATAAGCAATACTCAAATTATAATATATAGGGTATATTAATAATTATGTTAAAGAATAAATTATACATAAATCAATTCACAGAGTTTCACTAATTTACACACAACAATCTACTACGTGCTGGGAAAACAACTGATTATGCACATGTGCGAAGCCAGCAACTACAGTCTAACTTACACATTATCTCCTCGGATAATATGTAGCCCCAGCACAACTTGCTCCACGCCTTGATTTGTACTGTACACTCGTTCGTGACTTTCATCCAGTATCAGGTTTATTGTCTGGTCAAAACCTTTCAGAGTTCCCTGAAACACACAAATTCTACAAGTGAAGATGTGTGCTAATTTGCAGAAGAATACATTTTATAATCTCAGTCAATTAAATCTATCCACCAAATTTGCACATCCAGTACACAAGAGGAAGATAAGTTATATGTTTCGTGAAAATTCATTCAAATTAATAAAGAAATAGCTATAAAAAAGCTCATGAACATTAATGACATAAAATTGCAAAAGCAATTAGGTTTATATCTTTTTTTTGGTTAAAAAAATTAGAATGGATAGAATAAAAGAAATAGATGTGAACGAAAGTAATTAAAAATATATAAATAAATAGTGAAATAATTGTAGTGTAAATGTATGTGTATATATTGTTCTTTCTCTTTCTTGTTATAGATGTAAAATTATGCATGGAAGAAAGTAACAAGTGTAGATGTATGGAGAAATACGAGGAAAGTCAACATCCCTTAATAATAAACAAATACACGGAAAATAAAATACCGGAGAAGATTGCAAAATTAAAAAATAGAAGGAAGGAAGCATTAAGGGAAAGTACAGTTACGGAGCTGACTAATAAATTCAATTTTGGAAGGTACGCTTTGTCTAGACTCACAGATAATAACATATTTGACTTAGTTAGAAATTATTTGGCTATCTTTTTTATTTCTAAATTTAATAGTTTTGAAGGTACGTCAAAAGAATATTATGAAATAAAATTAAGGAATGAAGGCTTACCTACGAGAGAGAGCTTGTATGAGCTGTATAAATATTTTTGTAAGGAAAGAGATATGGAAGAAACTAGAATTAGAGATGATTTAGATACGCTAGCTGCACATTGCAGATTGAAGAGGGAAGTACATCTTAGGAAGGTAAACCAATACTGATGGTACCAATATTCTAGAATGAGTTGAGTCTTGCACAATAACTGAAAGCTAGTGCAAGATAAAACAAATTATGTTAATATGTAAAATGTAGAAATTGTATTTAAATAATAATATATCTTTGTGTAAAAATTGTTGTATGTAATGTGTCTGTGATCTATTATATATAATAAACCATTATATGTTTCGTGGCTGTTCTCGCAGTATCAGCCATGCAAACGAACAAACTTGCCTTCGCGGAAATGCGGCTGCTATACAGAGCACTCCACCTGCCACACCAACAACCAAATGGTGTACGCTATGGCCAAAATTCAACCAAAAGATACGATGAGTCAAAGTGAAACCCATACACCCGGAAGAGCTTTTCATTTTTATTAGCATTAAGCAAAAAACATAATATTAGTGACAATTAAAATTTATTTCATGTGCCGTCTATGCTTATCCTTATTTAACAAGTATATTGGTTATACAATATTTTGTTACATAATATATCAATTGAACGTTTTCGGCTCTATGGAGCCATCATCAGAAACAAGTAAGCCCATATGTATGATATAAGTACACTGTATGTTGCCGTACAAGTAAACTCAATTAATATTAAATAACATGTTTTTGTGTAAAATCGATGATTATATGGCAATAATTACATTATAAATACAAAGCGGCTCTGTAGGCCGTAGGCCCCAGCTACTACCAAATTATGGAAATCCACACAGGCATCAAACTGGAAGACTATTACTCCTGATTATAATAATTTTAAAGTATTTTATATAATTTTATTATTAACAATTTTAACACTCTAATACGGCCTACAGAGCCGCTTTGTATTTATAATGTAATTATTGCCATATAATCATCGATTTTACACAGAAACATGTTATTTAATATTAATTGAGTTTACAACTATAACCAATCAAATCGAAAGCAAAATACAGTGTAGCTTTATATCATACATATCAAACAACCAAGGGCATTATCCACAAAATTTGTTTCTGATGATGGCTCCATAGAGCCTAAAAGAAAACGTTCAATTGATATATTATGTAACAAAATATTGTATAACCAATATACTTGTTAAATAAGGATAAGCATAGACGGCACATGAAATAAATTTTAATTGTCACTAATAGTAAATTAGCTTATCGGTCCCATCATGCCTTTTAAAAAAACATAATTGTTAGTTTAGTCTGGTCTCGGTTATGACGTAAGTCTTCGTAGAAAAGTGCGGTCTTAGTCGAAGTCGAGAATTATCTGTGCTCTCAAATTAAATTTAAAGATAAAATTTGAAGAGCGATCCTAAATGGATTTCAACAATCATTCCAACATAAGGACGTCGCACAATAAGCCTAAGGCTGCAGTGCTTGCCTGCGGGTCCTCCTCTGGAGAAAAAAAAGATAAAGTTGGGGATAGCCATAACACAGAATCAATCAGCTTTTCTATAGCACGCGTCACTGAAACTTCCAACTTGTATTTTTCTAAGTTCTATGGTACGGGAATCTATGACAGGTTAGTTAGGTTAGGCTTTCAGTATGCCTTGCATATACGAATCTGTGACAGGTCAGGTTAGGTTAGTTTAGGCTTTTAGTATGCCTATCATAGGCATATACGAATTTGTAACAGGTTAAGTTAGTTTAGGTTTTTGTGTTTTGCATATATTAAGGGAAATGATAAAAAGTTGTTGGAAGAATAGTAACAATAACAGGTATAATCAAATGGTTTCACTAATATAATCAAGAGTTATTAATAATTGGTATAACTATTATATTAACAATAATTCAAATGTACATTTCGCGTTCATTTTCAAGTGTTCCACCTCTTTATTTCACGTGTAAAAAATAATTTTTTTTAGGTTATCTACATCCTACACCGATCAATTATTTCTAATTTTTAGCTCTTTCTTATATGTTTTCAAGCCAACTGATGTTCTATATGAATTCTTCATATTCAAAACTATCTTTCCTCTGAAAATTAGACAATTGTCACACTTTTTTCGTAAAAAAAAAACCTTCAATATCTTGTGGCATAGGAAACCCAGATGCCAAAAACATCAGAATCACACTACAGTAAACTCAACAATTCTGAATAGTTAGCTTAGAAAGAGCTTCACATATATTATTAATGTATGTCTCTGGTATGTTTATTGCACAGGAAGGATACTTACAACAAAATTCCTTCCATCCGATGTAATGATGGAAACTGTATCTATTAAATTATTAAGGGACAACATAATGATCTACTTATTTATGTATAAACATGCTTTAATCTCATATATTTCTATATTTTAAAAAGGATACGATTAACGTAACTTTCGAGGCCTGATGCCATGATACTGCTTACAAAATATATAAAATAGGAGATTGTATTTAAAAAAAATACGACAAAAATATTAACAATTTATCAACATCACTCAATTTATTTTCTGTAACACTCCACTCAGTTTAATAATTAGTAACTAAGAGCGCACTACGATTAACGTTACGCCCACAATTCCATAAGTTGAGGGATAACTTGGTTAACGACAATCATACGTCCACCATCGACGCTGACGGAAACGGAATTTGATAAATGACCAGAGCTACCAACAGATATTACATGGTTACCAACATGTCAACTTAATATTGAAACAAAACCAACGAGCACAGAATGCATTCTGTGCTCGTTGAACAAAACGCTACTTTTTTAGTCAACAATTTTCTTTTTTCTGTCAGACTTGAAAGTATTTCAACAAGGAATAAACCGATCTCGTGAATTCGAAAACGCATCGCTTTTGCTCTCTATCAGTCCCGCGACGTAGCATCGTGGCCTAAGGCAATTATTATCAACCAAAGGCCCGCAGACTTCCAGGGAAGGGCAGATCACTTATTGGAATCCGCAAAAATAATTATGGTCCCGTGCCGTGGCCTAAGGCATCCTGCCTAGGACTCGCGTTACAGCATGCGCGCTGATTTCGAGTCCTCATGGGGAAGAAATTCTCATGAAATTTCCGCCATTGTATGAGACTGGTGTTCACCCAGCATCGTGATGCACTTGGGGAGCTACGATAGGTAGCAAAATCCAGCTATAACGGCTGGGGGGATCATCATGCTAACCACACGATACCTCCATTCTGGTTGGATGATCGTCCATCTCTGCTTCAGCATGTGAACATGAGGCCAGCAGCCGGCTGGTCTGTATGGGTCCTTCAAGGGCTGTGGCACCATGAATTAAACATAATTATGATGATTAATAATAATCTTTTTTTTTAATGTTCTATGTAAATTTCAACATCAGACAATTTTGCGTTAAATAAAAGCATAAGTAAATTATTTTAAATTATTTCCTTTATACATTGATATTATCTACGATGTTTCTCCTGCTTGTCTAACAAAAGACAACATGTTTTCGTCAAAACAGAATGAAAGTCGAAAGAATATAATTCGTCTGCTTTTCGTTCATTTCTGGGATTAATTAGAAGAGCTGTTGAGCTATATACACACATACACATGCCCAATCTCTTTCTGAATGTTTTCTTCTCTTGCATGGAGGAGGGACCCGAAGGCTTGCACTGCAGCCTGAGACTTATTATGCTTACCACTCCTATTCTGTGAATAATTGGGTAGCCAAATGGCTTTGCTTTTGTACAAATACAGCACACCGCACCATAAACTTAACCTGGGCTATGATATGGATGATGATATATGAATTAATGATAGTGAAATGAGTCTGAGGTCCAATGCCCAACGTTATACAGCAATTCTGCTTCAATTAGTTGAGGGAAAACTTTACATGTCATGAGGGATGGAACAGCAGTTAGAAAATGGAGGGGAAAGTCACTGTATAGTCAACCATAAAAATAAACACCAACTGAAAAAAACTTTCTCCTAACTTAAACATTCCTTCACGTTAATACTGATAGTTACTACTACTGATAATAATAATAGTAATAACTTTATGGCTTTCATACCTTATTAATGCCACCACCTGCATCTAAGCTGGAAGTAGCTGATTCACTATCAAGATTGTTTAGTCAACCATCCAAAGACAAGTTGAAACCTCACAAGTAACACTGATAAGGCATCATTCATGAAGCAACTATGCCAGGAGATAATTTGGTAGAATGGACAGTTCCTTTCCCCCCTCCATTTCATACATTGCTGACTTGTAACATATTTCATTAATCAGACTTACAATGTATACAAACAACTGAATAATCAATTAATCATATTATGTTATTATATAGCTTCAAATCTACTCAAGTACCTGCAACAAATAGTTTATGAGTTTCCTATCGAATAAGAATTAGAAAAGAATGCTATTATTCGATATAAAATTGATCAAACTTCCCTTTAGCAATAGGGGGCTCAAAAACTTCATAGGTAACTTTAAATCTCAGGAAAGCTTTCTCTCTAACGTACATGACATTGAGATAAATCTCCAACCAAGTAACGAAAAAATTTCATTCATAAAACAACCCTACACAAGCAATAGAAACATAGGAATATCTGGACCTGTTTGAAGATATCAAGAAGAGTGGCACTTCAAAAGATGTCCTAAAATTGACTGGAAACTATTTGTAGCAGATTTCCTAACCAAGAATGGTTACATAATATTTCAAGGATCCCTAATGTCCAATTATGACATGAAATTTGTAGCTCAGCCACATGCTCATACTACGAGACGAAATGAAATTCTTAAATTAGTTGAACCTAAATGTTTCACATCTGCTGCTTTACTACACAGTACAAATTTTGATAATAAAATTTCATCCAGAATTGACTACTTTAAGCAATGAAATTTTCAGATCCAGAATTTATATTGACGACATCCTAAGTGTATTTTTCTATTTTATCTTGGTTACTATATCAACATGACCTGCACTAATTATACTACTAATAATAATTTAATATTAATCCATTAATCTAAACATCGTCTCTTTTTTCACTCAGTTATTATTAGTATTATTATTTACTAATTTTATTACAATCTTTATGTGAGCTTTTTTTCTTAAGATTTTGTCTCAAAGTATGTGTATCTATTTGTCAACAAGCTTTGCTCTTTCATTTTAATAACGTTTTTATGTATATGTTATTATTAAATAAATAAATAAATAAAAAATTAATTAATTAAAATGGAGCAGATGTTGGTATTACTTGTCCATTTTTCTCGTTTTATAAATCCTTAAGTTATGGAGCTCCAAATTTTGATGGAGAAGAAGCCAGTTATTCGACACTTCAAAATCTGTTGTACCAGATCTCTTATTTTCAACAAGCTGTTCATTTATACACCGACGGATCCTTGATGTCCAGAGAACAAGGTGCCGGTGCAGGTGTTACGTGCTGTCTCTTCTCACTTTATAGATCTCCTGGATATGGAACAACAAGTTTTGATGGAGAAATCATTGCAATAAGTGAAAGTCTCTGGAATCTTCTCTGCCACATCAATAAATTTATAAATGCAGTTATATTGTCAGACTCCAAAGCAGCTATTCTATCAATAGTCTCTAGACACACACCTTCATCTCAAACAGCAGAACTAAATAAAATGCTCTCTCAACTAATAACACTCAATAAAAGAATTGTATTCCATCCCATTGTGGAATCCTGGGAAACGAGAATGCGGATCCTTTAGCAAAGAAGAGCAGCACTGCTACTTACAGACCTGTTACTAAATCTACATATTACTCTGTGAAAAGATTTATTAAATCTACATACTTAGATTTCAACAAACAAAATTTGGTAACACAATCTCAAGGGAAAAAATGGAAAACTCTGCGTCATAATCCACAGTTAATTCCCGATTTACCACGAAAATCGTCTGTAGCTGCATTTAGATTGGCAACAGGCCATGATTGTTTGGCCAAACACCTGCATAGAATTGGAATATATCAGTCCCCTAACTGCCCATTGTGCAACTCAAACCAAGAAATGGATTCGGAACACCTCAAAATCTGTGCTTCAGTGGCGGACCATGATAATATCTTTGAAAAATATTGGAGTGCAAGAGGTCAAATGACTTTATTGTCAAACGCCTGGCATTAGAAAAAAACAACAACATATTCATTGATTCTACAGCAGCTATTACTGATATAACAGCCAATCTGTAAAAAACCATTCATTATTGTTGAAGTAGGACTGCAGTTATTTTCCACGTAGTGTTTAGTTTCTTCTTCATCATGAGTGTTGGCAACAGACGAAGCAACAAACGAACAGCAGACGATTTTACGATTTCAAATGAAGAAAGCCTGCTGCACATGAACGGTAATCATCACCGAAACAAACAGCTGTGCTGTAGTTCTGAATAGCAGAAAATTCGTGTCTGGGGTTTAGAGATTGGTGAAAGTAATGAGGGCTCTGTCTGCATGAGAACAAGAAATAATTCTATGATTTCTTTTCTAAAACCTTGCTCCATGCAAACCATAAACATTAACCATGCCTGAATACAGATATATAATATTTTAGTCAAGGACTGTAGAAAGAGTTCCTCAATTTCAAGATACTTCGGAATATGTATGATAAGAACTTCCTTGTGTTAAATTTTAACGTACCTTGTTAACATGTTTCGACCTATATTATTTCAATGTACCGAAGTACATATGATATTTGCATGCAGATATTCTGCGTCATCATACGATGAAAGAGTAATGGAACGGAGAAAAATTCTCTCCGGCACCGGGATTTGAACCCGGGTTTTCAGCTCTACATGCTGATGCTTTATCCACTAAGCCACATCGGATACAACCCCGGCGCCAGACAGAACTGTCTCTGATTGAGTTCCAACTCTTGGGTTCCCTCTAGTGGCCGCCCTCTGCACTACGTCATAGATGTCTATGAACATAGGATCGAAGTCCACACATGTGCTGAGGTGCACTCGGAGAGAATTTTTCTCCGTTCCATTACTCTTTCATCATATGATGACGCAGAATATCTGCATGGAAATATCATATGTACTCCAGTACACTGAAATAATATATGATATGCGAAAATCACGAAGTGATTTAAGATGGCGCTTATTCCGTCGGATCCCGGCCAACTAGTCACTCATAACGAGTGCACCTCAGCACATGTGTGGACTTTGGTCCTATGTTCATAGACATCTATGACGTAGTGCAGAGGGCGGCCACTAGAGGGAACCCAAGAGTTGGAACTCAATCAGAGACAGTTCTGTCTGGCGCGGGGTTGTATCCGGTGTGGCTTAGTGGATAAAGCATCAGCACGTAGAGCTGAAAACCCGGGTTCAAATCCCGGTGCCGGAGAGAATTTTTCTCCGTTCCATTACTCTTTCATCATATGATGACGCAGAATATCTGCATGGAAATATCATATGTACTCCGGTACACTGAAATAATATATGATATGCGTAAATCACGAAGTGATTTAAGATGGCGCTTATTCCGTCGGATCCCGGCCAACTAGTCACTCATAACGAGTGCACCTCAGCACATGTGTGGACTTCGGTCCTATGTTCATAGACATCTATGACGTAGTGCAGAGGGCGGCCACTAGAGGGAACCCAAGAGTTGGAACTCAATCAGAGACAGTTCTGTCTGGCGCCGATGTGGCTTAGTGGATAAAGCATCAGCACGTAGAGCTGAAAACCCGGGTTCAAATCCCGGCGCCGGAGAGAATTTTTCTCCGTTCCATTACTCTTTCATCGTATGTTTCGACCTATTTTCGGTCATCTTCGGAACTGGTCGTTGTTGGTCTTGGCGCCTCTTGTTTCCTGTGTGGGTGCGTTCGTAGTGTAGAGTCAAAGAGTGTATGTGTTTTGAAATTGAGTTGTGTGTTGAGAATATCGTTGGGGTGTGTTTTCGTGTGTCTGTATATTTCATATTGGAAATATGAACTCTCTGCATCAAAATCCACAGTTAATTCCCGATTTACCACGAAAATCGTCTGTAGCTGCATTTAGATTGGCAACAGGCCATGATTGTTTGGCCAAACACCTGCATAGAATTGGAATATATCAGTCCCCTAACTGCCCATTGTGCAACTCAAACCAAGAAATGGATTCGGAACACCTCAAAATCTGTGCTTCAGTGGCTGGCCATGATAATATCTTTGAAAAATATTGGAGTGCAAGAGGTCAAATGACTTTATTGTCAAACGCCTGGCATTAGAAAACAACAACATATTTCATATTGTTCTAGTGTGTTGAGTTTCTGACTTTTTGGTTGGATGTGCAGTATTTCCATGTCTGTGTTGATGTCTCTGTAGGTGTGGTTGGCATTTGTGATGTGTTCTGCATATGTGGAGGTGTTTTGTAATTTTGTTATGGCTGTGATGTGTTCTTTGTAACGTGTTTGAAATGATCTGCCTGTCTGTCCTATGTAGAAGTTGTTGCAGGTGTTACATTTGAGTTTGTATATGCCTGTGTATAAGGCTCAACACAGACATGGAAATACTGCACATCCAACCAAAAAGCCAGAAATTCGACACACTAGAACAATATGAAATATACAGACACATGAAAACACACCCCAACGATATTCTCTACACACAACTCAATTTCAAAACACATACACTCTTTGACTCTACACTATGAACGCACCCACACAGGAAACAAGAGGCGCCAAGACCAACAACGACCAGTTCCGAAGATGACCGAAAATAGGTCGAAACATGTTAACAAGGTACGTTAAAATTTAACACAAGAAAGTTCTTATCATACATATTCCGAAGTGATACAGTGTTAAAAGTTGTGTAATCAAGATGTATATTCAAGATACTGTAAAAACAATATACAATTTTTCCTTTTACATCTTTATTAATATAATGTTTTCATTCAACATTTACCAAAAGAAGTGAAACTAAGGCCATCACATTCTGAATAGTCCAACCATCACAACATACCACAACCAGCAACACCAAGGACCGTGTTCTGTACATACTCTATTGGAACAGAAACAATTTTATATTAATTGCCTATTTATATCTGTTTCAAAAGCATGTAACACATTTCTCTTATATTAGGGTCCTTGCAATGGAAAATATTTTCGATATATTAAGAACCAAAGAATTTTCTTTTATAGGGGTGCCATTCAATATGAATATCCTTTACAGCTTGGCATGTAATCTAGCCAATACAATTCAGTTTATTTCCAATAAAAATAAATTAAAATATTACACCTTTCTTTGGCTCACAGAACCAATTGTAGTTAATCTAATTACATACAAATCAACATAACTGTTAATAAAAATAAAAAGTGTTGTGATTCAATTGCTTATTGATATCTGATTGATCTGTTAACTGATATCAGACAAACATGAAAAAGAGAAAGGCAAAATAATTTGTACAGGAATCGAAAACATTTCGCTGTTGTCATGATACTAAACAAAGCCGTACTACAAAAATAATTTAATTCTGAATGAAATAGATAATTAGGTCTGCTCTGCTATTTTGTTGAGATTAAAAACAGACGAAAACAATAAAAAAAAAAACTCCCGTTATATGCACCTCAATGTGGTTAAGAAATGAAATTAAGAACAATAAAGGTGATACAGTCACAACACAATTCTGGTGGTGAGGGTTATTTTTACATAAAAATCTTTGAAATGTGATTATTTCATATGTGATTAAGGAACAGAATGAAAGCAACTAAAGGACGATATTAAATCAATGCAAAAATATAACTGAATTATATCTGTAACCAACAGTTACAGATTTTTATGGTAAATAGTATTCGTCAAAGTATGAAAAAAATATTAATCTAAACACAAGTACTGTATTATATGCCATTTTTCTCTTATCACCATTGCAAGTGCACAATGCAGGAACTATTCATTTCAACAGAGGTTTCCGCACGTCATTACACAGAAATAAATCAAAGTTCAATAACACAAAATGTAAGGATTACAGCTTTGAGAAGAAAATGCTTAGCCAGACTGAAGTACAGCCAGAGAATAAAAAAGTGGCAATGGATTTAAGGAAATCCCAATAATTGCGCGAAATGTCTATTCTCGAACTGAAGTAAAAATATTCAATATGTACTTTCTTGAACACTATGGTGTAGTGTATTTTATTTATATTCATTTATATACATAATCCATATACCCAATTTTTCCATGACTAATGTGTGGAAAACATCGAGGCACATTCAATAGAGAGAGAGAAAAAGACTGGCCACGTGGAAAACTATTTACACTTGTTTCCTTAGTACCAAGCGATGACATTCTACAGGGTGTCCCAAACCTCCTTATACATACGAAATGTAAGTTCAAAATAGAAAATGCCATATAACGTGCTCAATGTGTTCAACTCGCTCCCCAGATCTCACACTCCTTGATTTTTACCTCTGGTGTCATCTTAAGTCTTAGGTCTACCAGTAGAAAACCCGGGACTCTGAACATCTTAAATGTGTTGGGAGAAAACTGGAAATGTCACGAAACATCAATATCGAGAAAAACAAGTTTTAATACCTGAACATTCCTGGTTTTTAATCAGTGTACCAAATGTCCAATGTTACCTTACAAGAACATTTCCACTTTTAATTTTTTTTCTGTGATTGGACAGTTCTATAATCCCAGCTGCCACCTATAGAATGCGCTGTGTGCCATAAAATCGCTAAAAATGGACATTTCTTGATTTCCCCCAACACTCTTCATCTGCAAGTCTTATCATCGATGCCTGTCATATGACGATGGACATGTTACAGCTTTTGCATCAGAACAGGTTCGAACACATTCACTGACCTGTGTGTGACTCTCGAAAGCCATTACATTGAGCACATTACGTGATATTTCTATTTTGGACTGATATTTCCTATGTATGGAGACTTTTGGGACACTCTGTATTATAAGAAAATGAAACAATTTTATCTGTCTGCTTAAACGGACATCTTAAAAAAAAAGTTTCTGTGTAATGAAGAATTAAAATTTGTGTTGCTACACATACACTTGCACTTGCTGTAGTTATATGAATTAAGTTACTCGGAAAACAGTGATTTTTAACTCAGTTATTTTAGTCCATACTGTACACATTTACAGCTTTTACCCTTGTTGTTTTCTTTTTCCAGTAATAA
This sequence comes from Periplaneta americana, assembly GCA_025594305.2. Lineage (NCBI taxonomy): Eukaryota > Metazoa > Arthropoda > Insecta > Blattodea > Blattidae > Periplaneta > Periplaneta americana. The sequence continues at coordinate 125,772,734 of JAJSOF020000019.1, read as the reverse complement.
TCTGTATATACGTATTACAAAGCTGTATGAGATTAACCAATAGTTTCCAACTACTGACTGGACTCAGAAGGTATTTTAGAGCACACAGTTGATTTTGGTATAGTGTCTATATTGTAACATTAAAATTCTCATTGAGAAAGAGATTTTATAACTTTATAAAGTAATTATGTGAAACGTTTATGCTGTTCGTGATTGTTATTGTGAGCACGATTAAGACTGTAAGGATGCTTGGGATTTGAAATAAAATCTTGGTATTGCTTTTCATTTCTGTCTTTACACTCTTCACATTTAAATTTAACAAGGCAGAGCCTTCGTATTAATTACATACAAGATCCGTAAAAAAAGGTCAGAACCTGCTACAGCTGAGGATATAGCAGAGGTATTAGATATTATGCTTAAAAAATGTGGGGATGTGATCAAAAAGTGCAAATAAAGTGAAACTGGAAAAGATCGAGAAGTATAGGGGAGAGAGAGAGTGTATAAGCAGATTTGTATAATAAAATATAAGTAGGCTATTTATAGGAAGTGAGAATAGTGAGAAAGTGAAAATGAGCGCAAATAGGAATGAGAGAAAATAGTGAGAAAGGGTTAAGAGAAGTGAACAAGTGACAGCATAAAATTAGTGCTAACATTTGAACGTTGGAACAGTTAACGAATATAATAGAAAGATAGGAGAAAAGGTCAAAGAACAAATAGGACAAATAATTCAATATGATAATTTAGAGAGATAAATTGAAATTGAGATTTTAGTGAATAGTAGTTAGAGGAAAAAGGGGGTTTGAAAGGAGTATATAATATATATAGTAGTATTGATGAACAAATAGAGAATAGCAAATGAAATGTAGGAGAAATACTGAAGGGGAGATTGACCAAGTAACAAAAAAGGTACATAGTGTAATTGGGAGTATTTGTGTAGACGTGTACTGCAATTGTTTATTGTAATAATATGTTAATGGTGGCACCGGATACAGAAATGTGAGGTACACCATTACATGTAAAGACGAAATATATCATATCATACGAGATCTGACAATTTAAAAACGGGACTGCTCCACTTCTGTCAAAGGTGAAAGAAGGGTGCAGATTGCTAAAGTAAGTTGTGAACTTCTGCAATGCATCTGGGGTTGGTTCATCTCGCTACTCAACTTAGTTTGTCATTGAGAGTGGTTTGAAGTGGATACTGTGTTGTTAACTTGCCGGAATAATGCCTAGTGAAAATATTGAACAGTGAGTTAATCTCAAATTTCTTGTGAAACTGGGAAAATCCCCAAAGGAGTGCATTCAATTATTAAAGCAGATGTAGGGGGCTAATTTAATTTAATAGTTCACAAGTGATACAAAAGCTTTAGTGAGGGTCGGGAGAAAGTGGAAGATGATGAACATCCGGGTCAAAATTGAAGACAATGCTAATTGTTTTCTTCAACATCAGGGCGTTGTCATGGTTGAATGTGTGCCTGAGTGGAATGGTGCACTAAGCACAAATTTGAGATAAATGTGGAAAAAACTGAAATGATGATATTCAGAAATGGAGGAAGAACACCGGAAGCAGCAGAAATATCCATTCAAAACAGGAAACTAAAGATAGTGTCAGACTACAGATATCTAGGCATGACATTACAAGCTACACAAAGCACATGACAGAAAGAGCCATACAAGCAATAAGGGCAATGCATGACGTAAAAAATATCAAATCTCTGAGCCTAGAAACAGCAATGGCACTGTTTAAAACCAAAATATTGCCAATACTAACATACGGCTTGAAATAATTGGAGAGCATCTAACAATGGCTAACCTAGAAACACTAGAAGGAGTAAAGGCAACCTACTTAAAGAAGGCGATGGGAGTCTCCAAGTACACATGCTCGAGATTTGTGTATTTACTCGCAAGGGAGACCTTCCTTACTGAAGACCTAAGGACAAACATGATGCTGCCCAAGACAAATGCTTCGGAACGACTATTGTCAACACTAAGAGAGAAAAGAGAAGCCACCCCAATAGAATTCTATGCCACAGGAGCCATGATAGACCGAGAATGGATGAAGGAAAACTTTGAACTCAGGCATGTAATAACAAGACTGGCAGTCTACGGATTCCATCACCTTATCTGCAAGACAAGAACATACCACGACCCGAGTGACTCATGCGTGTGTACATTGTGCAGCAAGAAATGTGCAAAATCAATAAGCGAGTACGCAAAAACAAAAGTAAATTAAATGCAATCTAAATGGCCATTTGGCTGCAATAAATATATTAATGTGTGCCTGAGGGTCAGACTGTAAACCAGCATTATTATATTGAGGTTTCAACAAGACTGAGAGAACGATTGAGGAAGAAGCAGACAGATCTTTGGAAGAAAAACACAAACACGTGGATACTGCATCGGAACAATGCATCTGCACACAACACACTTTCAGTGAAAAAGTTTCTAGCCAATAAAAGCATTCAAGTGCTTGAACATCCTCCATACTCGCCAGATTTAGCCCCTGTGACTTCTTCCTCTTCCCCAGAGTGAAAAGTGTCCTGAAGGGAACCCATTTTCCATCTGTCGAAAAGGCAAAGGCGAAGGCAAAAACAACACAAGTGAAAGCCTTGGAGGTTGATCAGCTGCAGCATTGTTATGAACAATGGAAGACACTCATGCACTGGTATTTAGACAGGGAAGAGGAGTACATTAAAGGGGACAAGCGTTAAACGCCAAATTTCTGGAAATTAACCACTTTTTTTTACCAGTCCGGTTTTTAAATTGTACTTCATAATTGGCCTAATCTCGAGACAACCATATAACATACTGTAATTGAAACAATTCACACATCAATATGATGCCATGAGATGTTAGAAACTGTAACGAATAATAAGTCATTACAGAGAATTGGGTTAATTTGGAAATTAAAACCAGTTAAGTACTTTAGAATTAAACTATGTTAAATTAACCATTTCTGCCTTTATACTCCCCACATTCATTAATTACTCCCATTTGTGTAAGGATAATCTTTGATTAAATTAAAATTAAGGCGAATATTTCGTTAAGCTTTTATATTTACTGTAAATATTCTCAGTCCGATGGAACAGGTGGCTCTTATCACTTTCATAACATAGCAGGCTTGGATGACGTCACATAAAGTGTGACCAGATTTCTCAAATGTCAAAAGCATAAACGTTTTACATTAAAAATTCTCAAATATAGTTTCTGATGTTTAACTACAGAATTTTGAACCGTTACAATCCAAATGCACACTATCCAGTAATTAGATAAGAGAATGGAGTGAGACGGTGGACAGTGTTGAAAACTACAGTATGAGACACCTAACATGTTACAAATAAAACTTACACTTTGATGACGTCATTGTATTAACAGAAAGTGTGACCAGATTACTTGAATATCAAAAGCGTAAATATTTCACATTAAAATGTATCTGATTAATATCCTGGCAATTTTGTACCAAAAGACAATTACAGGTCATAATTAGAGATGGTAGATTTTTGCAATCACGATAAATGCAAAATGTACCCAAACGCTATCAAAATATGTAATTTTATGTTTAAGAGCATGGTAAGTATGTTACTGTAGTTTTTTAATCCATGATAAAATACAAAATTCAGTACAAAATGAGAAACATATGTGTTTCTACAAAATTACACTTTGAGATATTTTTGTACTTTTTGTAAAAAAAAAAAAAAATCAGAATCTATGTAAAGTCCCCACTACACACAGGTTCTTACATTTTTTTCAAATAGTTTGGTCACCCCTCCATGTTAGCTTTTACATTATGAATACCAGAGGAATGTGACCTAGCTGATAACTATTTGTTGTTAGCTACACCATTTTCTCGAGTTTTCAACTAATCTGTTTGTTGCTGGTAGTACAATATTGTCTATGTGATCTATTTAGGTCCAGTGTTCACTCAAACAAGTTGTACATGGTAGCGAGTGATTGTGATTAAGTCACAAGATGAGTTGGGATAATATCACACCATTTCTTTTGGCATGTTTCTTAATGTCCACAATTTCATTCTAATTTTTTATTGTTCCTCTACTCATTACTTTCAAGAATTTTAACTGGAAAATCTAGAAAATGCACCAGTTAACACATTGATGACATTGAATTTCTACCATCAAACTTTCCATAAAAAATGTTTCGCTACAAAATGCTAAATCCTAACATTAAAAGTGCTATAAAATGCTAAATTTTATTTTTAAAGTGTGAAATTTTAAATTTTAATTTGCTAAAATCTACCATCTCTAGTCATAATACAGTATTAACACTTTAGGAAATATGAGCAAGTAACTGTCAATTGTTTAATTTTGATTCAATGTACAACAGTGTCCGTATGATATATATTAACATAATATAAATCATACACGTTAAGTTTAAATTGCACCAAATTACTGATATTGAATAGCATACCTACTATTTTATCCATTTCCTATATAAGTGCTTGGATCATTGATCTGAATGTTGTGAGAATCAAAGCTTCTGACAATGTCACAGGAAACTCTTTATCATAACAACTGAATCGTTCACCAATATTCCTTTTTTTCGATCATTCGATCTTCCATTCGCACACTCACTCATTCAATAATTATTTTGACCCCCCAAAAAAGGAGACTCACACTGGGATATATTATATATATGTATATATATAGCATTACTGTATAACAGATGTAGGTATATTTACTTCAGTAAGTTCCAAGCAAAAGAACTATCTCTGCACAAAGAACATGTTTAACATGCAATTATTCCGCTACAACTATGATAATGATTACAGTGCTGGTAAGTATTTCACCCACACTTGGACTGTTTGACTGCAAACTTTTTACAGTATAGTAATATAACAGTTAAAGGTTAACCCACAAACTGTCGTCTAATTCAAAGAAGTCTAATGGCCAGTTTGTCCAAGTGATGTTTAATTTTGCTTAACGAATGTTAAATTAACAGTCTGTTTATTTTTAACGCTTTGTTAATGTATTTTCCATTTGTTCAACATAATTTTGTTTAAGATAACCAACACTTAACTATAACGTCTGTTAGCACTATTTTAACTATTCAACAGTATTCACAGTATAAAGAAGATACAGTAAGGTCAACTAGCCCATTTTGTGGGAACAAATTCTGAGTGCGCATGTCACGAAACCGGGTGTATTTTCTGGAACCTCCACCAGATGGATCTCCATCTACGACAGGCTGGCATAATTTAATATTAACTGAAAAGATTTATTACTCATCTTTTAACAATTTGAAAGACATGAGGCAAAGGAATGGCAATATAATCATAATAATAATTACTTCCGTATGTAAACATCATGAAAATATTCACTAATTGACGCTAATTTTAAAGTCACTGGTAGATGCTTATGTTGGTAACGTAATATTGAATCATTAGCTACATAGATCATGACATTCGTTATATAATAAAATTTTGTTGACTAGCTAATAACATTATATGGAAAGAAATGCATTGGATATGAAGAAACAAAATAAAACGGTAAGCACTTCACTAATAGTATGTTTTACTTTAATCATAAACACTGCAATTTTATATGTATTTTGAAAAGAAAAAGTGAATTTTCATTAGACCTACATAATAAGACACAAATATCACTACAGAACAAAGGAATAATTACAACAGTTAATACAAAGTTTCATCTGAAAGTTTAGCATGTCTGAACAGCTGATCGCTAAAATCAGCTGTTAGCACTGCCGATACTAGCGACATGGTTGGATTCATTGAGAACCAGACCTCCCTAAGCTTCATTTTAATACTAACAACATCAAAGGTGCCGACAAGAGTTGTCTCTACTGTATCTTCTTTATACTGTGAGCAGTTGGCAATGATTCTACACATGTAAGACAATTTTTGATTGGCTAAAATTAAAATTCTATATTATAGAGTGAGTCATGAAACTTGCATAAAATGACAGCCTGTTATAGTAGGCCATGCTCCATACAAACAGTTGACAAATGAAAGTTGTAGGTGACGTGCTGAATAATAATTACAAAGTAAGGTTATATTTCCTCATTGCTATTATGGATACGAAATACAAAAGAAATAAAATAACACTGATGTATTTAAACAGTACAAAGTATTTTTTAAATGTTATATTACTAGTCATATGCTAAACATTCCCTACAGAGAGACACAAAGTATTAATTTCGCAACTTTTGTTCGAACAGCTGTGGAGACATCGGCCATATTTCACTAACTGTTAAATGAGTTAACTGCCCGAAATCCTACATTTAAAATTAACAAACTGTTAACAATCTGTTAAACCAAACTGGTGTTGAAAACATACAATTTTATTAATTAACAAACTGTTTAGAGTTTAACAGTCGTTAAATTTTCTAACAATACTTGGAAAAACCGGCCATAAAAGCAGCAATGAACAAATGGGGGAAAATATAATCGAGAGAATAATGTGATTTTTTTTTACATCTGAGCAATGAAAAGAGGGACTATTAAAACAAGTATCACACATTTACTGCAAACTGGACTGAATACAATGCTCAGTGCAAGTAACAAAACAGCTGAGAGCAGTGCACCTTCAACAGCCTAGCGCACACACACATAAACAAGCACAAAAAATATATATGTACGTTTTCTAATAAGTAGCCAAATCATGCATGCCTCTTCGTATATAACCACCTCACAATGTATCTGTAATGTGCTTGCACAAACTAATGCCCTACAACTAAATGACGCAATTGGCAGGAATATGGTGGTTACACGGCATGAACTTCTGAACAGAGCTAGTAAACTTTACCAACAATAACACAAAAAATAACAAGTAAAATAAAGTCAGAAATCTCAACAAATATGACAGGAAAGAAATTCGTAGTCATCATGAAAAATCCTTGGCAAACGATCATAGACCTTATAATATTGATGTATTATATTTCTGGTTTTCATGTGATATTTGGTATCTGGCATTTAAAAAATATAGCTGTAATTAATTATCAATGCCACATACAAATGCATTTTAAACAAATGCATAGAATGTTATGTTCAGCTATAACTCCACCATTTGAGTGGAATAAATTCAACCACCTTTCGTTACATAAAATAAACTACCCAAAATAAATCATGCTATAAATAGAAGCTATTAAGACTCTCCAATATTTTGAAGCCACAAATAATTTAAAGATTATTACTCATTTATATATAAATATATGTACACATATATATGTATAACCATATATATACATATATATGCATATAGATCGTAACCTATATTGTACACTATGTACAAAATATCCACTCTTGTTATAAATTTCTCCGTAATACTGAAAACCGTAAGCCTATTGCAACTCCACATAAATATCCTCCCACTAAAACTGGAAGATTATACAACATATAAGATTTTGACCTAACACTTTTTGGTACATGTCTTCTTTGTTATAAACAAAATTAACCACCGCAAGCCTTAAGACTAAAGTACAGTGAAACATTCTATGAAAACAGCTTTAGTGACAGAGCATACATACGCATGCAAAGTAATGTAATATGATACAAGTTAACTCTTGTTTGTCTCTCTACACACATAATCAAAATGAAGTACCATATTTGCTAGACTATAAGACATGTGGGTGTGTAGAACACACGTCTTTGAGAATAAAATAATTTAGTAAATATCACCAAACATACTACTTATATGACAACAGACTACTAGACTATGAGTGATCAAAATTTCACTCAAAATTTCAGTTTTCGGAATATAATATTAACTCTGTTTTACGATATATTTTTAGGGAAAAAATATGCATCTTACAGGGTGGCAAATGTGGTACTCATAGCTCCTGCTTCTTCCTCTCACAATTATTTACATCATTCTGATTTTCCATGCAGGATAAAATTGTAATAAAAGCTGAATAACTCGAAATATTAATTTATGCTGAAGTCAGACATTTTTACGCAGCAAAAGTATATTTTGGAGCGCCATAGAGTTACTAATGTAATGAAGTACAGTAATGAACATGTTCTGAACCAAGTTATGCAACAAGGAAGAGTGTACACTTAAAGTTATTTTCAAGATTCATTATTAACATTAATTATGATATCGACAACAATTCAGAAGTAATTTACGTTCGTGTTAATGCCAATTACTATAATAACAGACACTTTTATATTAAAACAGTCGCAGTTTGTAAGAACATATAATGGGATGCTTGAAGATATTTAAGTAAATTCAACAATTATTATTAGATATTTTATAAAAAGTCATTTTCACTAATTACATTTAATCCATTTTGAATCTTGCGTACACCACTTTTAACACTTGAATATAATTAATTGATGAACTAGTGGACTTACTCGTGTTAAATATGTAATATTTGTCCGGCTTACAGCTGTTTCAGTGCATCACGCACCATCATCAGAGCCTACTAGATCGCGGCGTCATCTCGAACTTCTCTGCCTGTGGGAGGGTGTGTTTTATTGTTGGAATGTGTTGGATTGTGGAGTCGAATAGTGTGTGTGTACTGAAATTGATCTGTGTGCTGAGGATTTGATCGGGGTGTGTTTTAGTGTGTTTGTATATTTCGTATTGTTCTAGAGTGTTGAGTTTTTGGTTCTTGGGTTGTGTGTGTAGGATTTCCATGTCCGCGATCTAGTAGGCTCTGTTGATGGTGCGTGATGCAATGAAACAGCTGTAAGCCGGACGAATATTACATATTTAACACGAGTAAGTCCACTAGTTCATCAATTAATTACATTTATCCATCTTCTTTCATAGATTTTATAGCATAATGTTGACAAATAGTAACAAACTCATAATAGAGTTATTAGTCAAGAAAAACTGTAATACTTAACTTTTTATTTCCACAGACAATGAAACCAGTAACTGTAAATTTCTTTTTATATTAAATTTTGTCATTTATATAAAATTGCGTATTTGTTGTACAACACTAGAATGTTTCACTGTATTACTAATATTAATATGCTTGCTCTCTACATATATTTATATATATTTGTTTTTCTAGCCCTGATCTGCAATCAATGTACAATACTTATATAAAATGTTTTACAAATGAACATGATTATGTAGAAAACTAATTTCATTTTTATTTAAAAATAATGTTCTGTAATTTGTTTAACTATGCTATCAAAAGACTATCTTGAAAAAATATTGTTTTGAACTTATTTCCACTGTTGAAAACATAACTAAGATTGCAAATGCATTTTGTGAGAACATGAATTATACATGGTACAATACAATAGTGCCACAAAATGTAAAATTAATTGAGTTCTTTCACATATACAGTGAGTACTTAATAACCTGTACATAATGTCTCACTTTTAAGAGAACTATCAGAGCTACTTCTTACAGTATCTAATCTAGACATTTTTCTATATCATTTTGTATGTACCAAATACTGTGTCAGTCATAAAACGGAATTCACGTTATGTCAAAATCAACAAGAGGAATATATATGTATATATATTTCCTTCTATTTGTATACCTAGACAATAATTTCCCTATATATATATATATGAATCCAGTTTTCTTTCTCACTTGTAACAGGATATCCTGGTTATAATATTCTGAACCCATTGGGTTGATAATAAAATGTGTCTCATTTAGAGAGAGTATGTATACTAAGTCTATTTCTTTCCAGATTCTTCCTCACTGGACCATCTCTTCTCCTGTTCCTCCAGCTCGAACTCCAAGCGCATCTCTAACTCACGCATATCGTGTGCAATACCTGCTTCATAAGTATCTTCCTGAAAACAACAACACCAAATTCACATTAAAGCTCTAATATTGCTGTACATACCACTATGCTCACTCAAGGTTCCAAATCTACCTCAAGGTACTAGATTTTTAACAATGGAACCGCCATGTTGAAATTCTCTTTCAAATTTTGTACACGCAAATGTCATACTGACCACAACAACACAGAAAACATCATTTCTTCTTCTTTGTGTTGCATAGAGGGCAATTTGGATTTGTGTAAATTCCTATTTTATTCAAGTGTTTGGCCAAATAATCGTGTTCTGTAAGCAGTCTGAATTTTGCTACTGCAGATTTAGTGGGATTTCTGGAATAATTTCTTTTATTTTTTTTTATTAAAATGCTCCATTTTTTATCTTTGGCTTTGGTACATAGTGCTTGGTTTTGCTTGATTTTATATTTATTTTTAATTAGTCTTTTGATGAGGGCTTGTAGGTTTGTATTTGTATTCTGAATTAAATTGGATCCTTTTTTAAAAAGAAAGTCAGCAGTTTCATTTCCAGCAATTCCGCAATGTGCAGGTATCCATTGCAATTGAATTCTTTTCTGTAGTTTTTGAAGTTGTTGGGTCATTTTGTGACATATTTAATTTGGATTAATTGATTTGAAGATCATCTCCAAACGTGTGAAGTTTAAACCTGATGGAACCACCACAGAGAAATAATGGAAATTAAAAATGTTAATGGCCAGTTGCCAAAGCCCAGCATTAGATAACAACAACAACATAAAACATCAATATATTCATCATCATTCACTATCTTGCTATCTTTGTAGAATATCCTATCCAGAACATCAGAAACTGTCAGAATTTAACAATACTAAAAACCAACTTAGTAAGCATTTCTTTACTGAGTAAAGGTACAACAGTATAATACACTAAGCTGTAACTTTTAACTTTATCATAAATATTTCGAAATTGTTACCATTTTGTTTTCCTTCAAATTTGTACAATCAATTATTTATCTTTAGATGTTAACTTACTTTAGTCACTAAAATTATTAAGCAATTTGGCCTACTGATACTCTTATTTTTTTATTTGTACCTATTATGATTTTATATCTGTACTGATACTTATATATTTTTTTCTTCCCCTATTTTGTAGTTCTATTTTTTTTTGTATCTGTACTTCATATTTTTATTTCTTTTCTTACTTACTACTTCTCTCTGCATTTGTTTTGTTGTACAGTATTTGTATTTCTAGCAGTGTGGTTCAGGCCTGATGACCATAACTCCACCAAATAAATATAAATAAAAGTTAAAAATAAATTAATAAGGGTTTGAATTAAATGAATATAATGAAATCAGTTTTTAACTCAAAATGGATGACGTCAATATGTTAGGAGAAAATCCAGAAACGATTAGGGAAATGGAAATTCTATGAAGCAAGTAAAGAGATAGGGTTGGAAGTAAATCCGAAAAGACTAAATATGATTATGTCTCGTGATCAGAATAAATACGAAATGGAACTATAAAAGTTGGAGATTTATCCTAAAGAGGTGGAAAATTTCAAATATCTTGGAGGAACAGCATAACAAAATAAATGACACACGGGAGGAAATTAAACACTAGAATAAATATGGGAAATGCCTATTATTATTCGGTTGTTTTTTGTCATCTAGTCTGCTGTCAAAAATCTGAAAGTTAGAATTTATAAAACAGTTATATTAATGTTGTTCTGTATGGTTTGAAAAATTCTCACTTTGAGAGAGGAACAGAGATTGAGGATTTTTGAGAATAAGGTTCTTAGGAAAATATTTGGGGCTAAGAGGGATTAAGTTACAGGAGAATGGAGAAAGTTACACAACGCAGAGCTGCACGCATTGTATTCTTCCCCTGACATAATTAGGAACATTAAATCCAGACGTTTGAGATGGGCAGGGCATGTAGCACGTATGGGCGAATCCAGAAATGCATATAGAGTGTTAGTTGGGAGGCCAGAGGGGAAAAGACCTTTGGGGAGGCCGAGACGTAGATAGGAAGATAATATTAAAATGGATTTGAGGGAGGTGGGATATGATGGTAGAGACTGGATAGGGACCAATGGCGGGCTTATGTGAGGGCGGCAATGAACCTCTGGGTTCCTTAAAAGCCAGTAAGTAAGTGGCTTAGAAGGCCTGATGACCATAACTCCACCAAATAAAATAAATAAAAGTAAAAAAATAAATTAATAAGTACAGCATGTAACTAAATGAATATAATGAAAAGGCTTTTTAACTCAAAACGGATAAATAGAATTAACTAAATAAATACATTTTTGACAACCATTCCTAAAAGTGGACCCTTTAATACTAGGCAAGCATGTTAAAAATGGATGTACAAGTAGTACTTTTAACACTGACTTTCAATTGTCTGTGCTGATTGTCAACTGTTTTCCACCAGAGTCACAGGCAGTAACCACAATCAGTTCAAATAATGCCAGACCTACTTTTAAAAATTACTGTTTTTGGTTAAGAAACGTACATAAATTAAATTGTTTTAACAATTATTTTATCAATAACTATAACAAACAATTAAGAATTAACAAATATGGAGCACCCGAGTTTGAAATGGGGACCTCTCAATCTGCAGTCATATGCTCTGCTTGTTTCTAATGTGATAAGTGTCACTATTACAATGATCAGGGAATACAGTAGTGAAGTCGGGAAAAATATTTTTATACCAGCATGGACGAATGGCTGTCTAAAGAATACTGTATGACACATGTGTCAACAATTATTACTACTTACTAGACATAAATGCAGGATAAGACAACATATATTAAATATTTAAATTATATAAATTGCGTTAAAAAATTGTATATTTATTGTGCGAAATTACTAATTGTGTAAATTTAAGAATGCAGTTATATTGTCAGACTCCAAAGCAGCTATTCTATCAATAGTCTCTAAACACACACCTTCATCTCAAACAGCAGAAATAACTAAAATGCTCTCTCAATTAATATCATCTCAATAAAAGAATTTATTCCAATGGATACCATCCCATTGTGGAATCCTGGGAAACGAGAATGTGGATGCTTTAGCAAAGAAGGGCAGCACTGCTACTTACAGACCTGTTACTAAATCTACGTATTACTCTGTGAAGAGATTTATTAAATCTACATACTTAGACTTCAGCAAACAAAATTTGATAACATAATCTCAAGGGAAAAAATGGAACTCTCTGCATCATAATCCACAGTTAATTCCCGATTTACCAAGAAAATCGTCTGTAGCTGCATTTAGATTGGCAACAGGCCATGATTGTTTGGCCAAACACCTGCATAGAATTGGAATATATCAGTCCCCTAACTGCCCATTGTGCAACTCAAACCAAGAAATGGATTCGGAACACCTCAAAATCTGTGCTTCAGTGGCCTGCCATGATAATATATTTGAAAAATATTGGAGTGCAAGAGGGCAAATGACTTTATTGTCAAACGCCTGGCATTAGAAAACAACAACTAATTGTGTATAGATTAGTTTTAATTATTAAGTGTATGTACTATTTTTGTGAACTATTAATAAATCAAATCAAATGTCAACAATCAAGTTATTTTGTTCGTACATTTGCTCCACTCTGCCTGTGGCCTAGTTTTGCAAACATTCCTACTCACAATTTTTAAGACTTGTATCACAAATAACTATTATAAATGAATAGATAGAATAAAATAATTGAACGAATGAATAAATAATTTTATTTTTTTCCCCACATTTGAGTGTCATTGAAATAGACTTAATAGTTCTGAAACCCATTAATTTCTGCCAACACTTCTTTTTACAATAACAGTGTCTTCTTAACACACTCGTTTCCTGGAAAACTGCATAGTTATGCGATTGTTGGATGATTACTATTATCTTATGTTTGTATTTTTAACCAACACAAATGTTGTAGAAAATAGACAAATTCGACAACCATCTCATTTACCAATGACGTGATGATAACCTCATTGGTGGAAAAGAAAGTGGACAGTACTTCCCTTCTGAATCTCATCACATTCTTTAATTTATTTTTAGATGAGAAATTGAGTTTTCACTCATGCACATCAAAAAGACCACGTAAAGACACATTACTGAATACAGTACTGTACAGCCAACTCATTTTGTTCAGTGTCTTGAAACTGTAAAACATTTTGTATTGGTATTTTCGAACTTGGGGGGAGGGAATCATCTCACCTTTCACTCCACTCAATTTATTTTCGAATTCTCCTTTTTCCAATTTCTATATTCTGATGATATTCAAATTTTTCCACACACAGAAAGTTTAATCGAGTTTGTCGTTTTCTGCTTATTTACCTACAAATCTTAGTATGGTATAATAATTAAACATATTCTTAAGGATTTTACTGGAAGGTGATGACAAGTAAAAGATATATATATAATCTACACTTACATCATCACTTCTATATTCACCATTAGACTTGATACCCCAATTCACGGTGCCATCTTTATTCCAACCAACAGCAGTGATTGTTGGTGACGTCAGTGAAGCAGACACTAACTGATTCTGAAAATTAAATTATAGGCCATAATTATCATAATAAAAAAAATAGAAAACTGGAAGGGGGAGGAGGCAATTCAAAATTGAGACGATCAGCTGAGAAATAGACTATTAATTATTAACAAAATTATCGAGCAAGTAAATAATTCTACTATCTAAGAAGTTCAGTTTCATATGAAAATGGAAAGGCCATTGGCAGTCAAATTTCAATGTTTCTTAAAAATAAGAGGAATTAATATTTTCAAACACAACTAAAGGTACGAAAGAGTACAACACTCTAGCCCTTCCTGTGCTATTATATGGTTTTGAAAGTTGGACTATTAGACCTAAAGATTAATTCAGACTGAAATCTGCCAAGATTTAATTTAATGTAAAGAACAACAGCATACTACTAGTCAGACTACAAATGAAACAACAAAAATTGGGGGGAGGACACTATTGAAAAAAAAATAGGAATATACAAAAAAAATTAGATTCATCCTGCAAGTCAAATGCCTAGACCAAGACTGCCAAAATTAATAATAAAATCGATGGCCCAGTTCAAAAGGGAAACAACTCAAATTTAAAGTTTTGACAAACTTGAATGTTAGAGCTTCATTTTGCTGTGAAAAATCCAATTAACACACTCTAATTTGAAACTTACAGTATATAGAAAACACCATTAACAGAATTTGGAGTAATTTCAACAATTGTTTTATTTTTTACAGGAACATAAAGCTTTAAAATTCAGATTTCCCATGTAAATTTTGAGTTGTTTCCTTTTTGAACTGGGTCATCGAAATATACTCCAAATGGAAGAAAGAGCAGGACCAACTAATGAAGAAATGACAAATTAATTCCAAGGCTGGAAAAGGCCAAAGTGGCCTTGTTAGACATTTTCCACTCTTTACCAATTGCATCTAATGCTCGTTTCTCTCAATAGAGAATAAATTTGATAAAATGATTAATTAATATTAACATTACTTTAGTGGAGGGTGCGAACTTGCTGAGCTTGTGAATTTGATCATGTAGAATTAGTGGGCTATTCCATCTCAAATCGACCGAAATATAGAGAAAATTGACCTTCCAATTTTTAAATAAAATGAAACTTTTTCTGTTTGTAGAAAACTATGATACAATGCTTTGTGCAAAGTTTGAGGCATCGGAACTTCATAGTGTTTAAATTAAAAATATTTTAATTTATCGTATTTTCATAAAATTAGTAACTTTAAACTGTTGTGGCTCCGAAACTCTTTCACCCAATGATCAAAATCATGGTTTATTTTGATGCTGAGAAGTTAAAGTTTATATTGACATGTAAACAGTTTTTCTTACTTTTTATGGAAATGGAGAAATTTAGATTTTTCTTAGTTAAGACACCTCTGCCCACGAAAAAATATTTTTTAAATATATGGTTAGATTCCACATTGAAAGTACAAATAAACACTTTTTTACTGGTGCAACGTTAATAAGAAAGTATTGAAAAACCAAATAAACAAAATAAATAGTACGAGCGTGAGCTAACCAGCTGACTGTGAGGCGGGAGCTAGAGTAGGCAAGCAAGGCCAGGAGAGATAAACACGTGGTGTTTCGTCTAGTAGCGCATAGCTGGGCTAGCTTTATCACAGGTTTTCATAAACACAGGAGTAAAATGACGCCCAATGCTCGCTTATCTTCATCTCTTGGCCAGTGTGTGCTGTGTTGCGCCTTTCAAGTCTAGGCGTGTGAAAATAATTTATTTAATACCCTCGAAACTTATTGCCGTGACACTAAGCAAACAATGCCGAATCCCTCTTAATAATGCAAGGTTTTTTCTCAATATTTTTTTACATTTTTACAAATGGCCAAAAAGCCTAAAAGTAAGTAAAATCAGATTATCTGTCTCTCTGTATAGTATACAATACAAATAAGGATTACTTCTTATCATAACCTACCAAATGTCAGCTTCAAAATGAGCTCTCGTTCAATGTTCTGCAGTAAATGGTTCCAGAGTTCTGAGCACTGAAAGAGGCTTGTTTTTCTAAAATACGCTAAATTTGTCGCTCAACAATACGCGAAAACCGTTTGACTTTTGATAGTATATTTTTGCAAATGCACTCTCCTCAGCACCTTGTATAAATAGGGAAAAAATTAGAGTATAAAAAAATGCGAGGTTTTTTACTGATCGATTTCATATGGAATAGCCCTAGTCTTGACCATTCTTTAGTGATACTGGCTGGCAATGTACCGAATGAGACTCACCAATCTGAGCTCTTTCTCCTTTTCTCGAATTCCTTGCTCAATGATCTGAAGTTCCTGGGTCAACTTCTCGCCCTCACTGAGAGGTGCACACGGACCTTGGGTGGCCAACTACAACACCATCACAGCTCGTCAACAAACACAATAAACAGCGCAACACAACTTGAATGTGCATTCCCATTATGTATTTCACACAGGAACATCCATGGTGGTCTATTGGTAACCAATCTTGCCTCTGAACCAAAGCACAGCTTACTTCAAGAGGGAAGTGAAGTGGGGAAACCAATTTCATACTAAATCTGTATCATATAAAACAACTTTATAAGATTCATCTAATACTGTAAGTAAACTTCTCAAAATGGACTTTGTATCAACCTCTTACAGGTTCTATTACTGGTACAAACAGGTCTGTTAATTAATTATTTAAAAGTAAGAAAGTGAAAATACTCTATTTATCATCATTGCCTGTCATACTATTACAGAGATAATGAACTTTTCATTACAGACTATCAAAATTCCAGAAGGATCTTAAATTATATAAAGGCTGGAGAAAAAAAAATAAACATTTTATGGAAGAATTATTATATGGTTAGTCTTACAGGATTTTTAGTCAAACTTCATATTTATTGGACACCAAAATGTTCCGCAAGTGAAACTAACTTCATTTTTCAACACAGATCAGAGATGATGTGTTACTAGAACTACTCACAGGAAACCTTGAATCAAATAGGCATTCAATGAGCATAGTAAGGAGCCCAGTATATACAACATGCTCAAAGGAAAAGAAGAAAACACTGCTCAAATCCTTCATAAATGTTGGTCTTTTGCTGAGACAAGATTCAGATATATACAGCAGAGTACTTTAGTTTAGAGACTAGATATCCTAATAAATTATCAATATCATATATGTTAACATTTCAGTGTCCACGTGGGTTACAATCCACTCTTTTTTGTAGTGCTATGACTTCTTATCAAATCAAGTGGCGACATTTTCCTTTTGTATACCTTCCTGCACACTTGTAACAATGCAGCAGTGCAGTTATAGTTTATGACTTTACCAGATGTTCACAGTGAGTGTGATTATTGTTCCTTGGGCTGCAGTTGTAGCCCAAGTGAGTAAACCCATGACATTATTTTCAAAACAACGTCTCATAAATTTCATGTTTTAATTTCTTAAACATTGCATGAGTCATTAAAATAAATTAATTATGACTGATAAATTCAGCAGTGTTAGGCTGAATGTAACAAAGAACAAATTACTGAAAGTTCAGAGTGTCAAGACAGTAAAAATAATTTAAATTCACCTGTTGCAATCTCTCTATTAAGAATATTATATATAACAATTTTCAGAATGTATGTAAATTTTAAAGAGAATGTATAAAAACAGTTATATTACCGGTTGTTCTGTATGGCTGTGAAACTTGGACTCTCACTTTGAGAGAGGAACAGAGATTGAGGGTTTTGAGAATAAGGTTCTTAGGAAAATATTTGGGGCTAAGAGGGATGAAGTTACAGGAGAATGGAGAAAGTTACACAAGTCAGAGCTGACGCATTGTATTCTTCACCTGACATAATTAGGAACATAAAATCCAGATGTTTGAGATGGGCAGGACATGTAGCACGTATGGGCGAATCCAGAAATGCATATAGAGTGTTAGTTGGGAGGCCGGAGGGAAAAAGACCTTTGGGGAGGCCGAGACGTAGGTGGGAAGATAATTTTAAAATAGATTTGAGGAAGGTGGGATATGATGGTAGAGACTGGATTAATCTTGCTCAGGATAGGGACCAATGGCGGGCTTATGTGAGGGCGGCAATGAACCTCCGGGTTCCTTAAAAGCCAGTAAGTAAATTTTAAAGTACCATAATATATGTGACAACTGAATAAATAGATTAAAAAATAAAATTAAAAAATACATAAAATGTTGAGTTTGAAATATGTTATGTGATAATTACACAAACAGATTAAAAAATTAAATAAAATATATACAAAATTAAGAAATATAACAAAAAATAAAATAAGGAAATGACGATTAAAAAAAAATTGATTACAAATTATAACGGATTAAAATAAAAGCGAAAATTGTAACGGGATTATTATAACAGCGAGTACTGAAATGTTAAATTTGATTGCAGTGGTTTTATCAACATTAAGTGCTTATATATTTGCATTAAAGCAATAACAGTAATTAGATTTAATACTATATTAGGAGTGACAAATAAGTGATCATATTCTTTGAGATGATCACACTTGTATCATCTGAATATAAGATGACTCGAGATAAAATTAAGGCATATGTTTGTATGTGTATGTGTGCATGCATTCACATATGCTTCATATGTACTATTAAACAACTTACCTTCAAATCATTTAACTGTTTTTCAAGATTGCGTAACTGTTGCTTTAGGCCAACTTTCTGAGTATCAGCTAGCACTACCAAACTGAAAAAAAATTAATCAATCAAAATCACAAAACTCACAGTATTTCAACATCTCCATACAGAACTCTGCATCCACATCTGCTATGCAAATCAGTGAATGGCAATTTTTTCCCCTCAGATGTATCCCGGTATCAGTCCCATCCAATTCACTGAAGTATTTCCAAATGTTCTGAAGTTCGTGCTATATTTCTCATAAGAGTAAGTTTCTAACACGATAACAGTCTCACTTCCCATGTGTGCATGTACAAGTGTAAGTGAACAAGATTCCAAATACATTAATATTCTAATTCTACAGAAAAGGGAGGTGTACAACGAAAACAAAGCAACTGCTTCCCTTTGGGGATTATTACTGCAAGTGATAGTTTGTTTCAAGAACCATATTCTGAAGTTTTGACCTTTATTCATGAATCACTCTGTATATAATACATGTTCCACAGTTGCAATAATAGCACTAACTTATCCGTTAATTTTAAGATGAAATTATCCGTAAAAAAAAAAGAAGTCTTCTATCTATGTATAAAAAGATTCCTTAAGGGATTTCCATTCTTTGGTTGAAACCTTTTTATCTAGTCTTTTTGCTTTAACAGTAATTTTACAGCCAAATACTCAACTCTTTAGCAGAACATTCGGTAGACTTATTTTGCATGAAGAGTTGAGGTGGATCCAGGATGCCATGGCCGATAGTTATGTATCCGTCCCCTAGACCAGCTGAGGGTGGAGCTATGATGTGACGGCCACTTGCCAATGCAGCTGCTGGATAACCTAAAAAAAAAAAAAAAAAGAGGGACATAAGGAAGGAAGAAGGTGATTTTTGCTTTACAGGCAAATAAAATGCAACGTACTTCACAAAAGAATAGAATAGCAATAATGCGTATTTATTCTGGAATACTAACTCCTCTCATGGCACTTACCCTGGGCAGCATTGAAATACCACGAAGCAACCGGACTGGCGGCAGGCACGGGACGTCTCACCATTGGAGTGGATATTGTTCCATCTCCAAACGAGGCAGACACTTGCACTGAACTGTTTGGTCTCAGTATAGTCTTTGACATACGTGAGATTGGACCATATTTGCTCACAATAGGTGGGTCGAATGGAATAAACTCATCATCGGCTACGATTGAGTCAGATCTGACAAAACAAAAACAAGACGTGAATGAACTGCGAGATGCAGACGCACTGTTGTGTTATTTATTTTACTATTTTACTTAAGAATACTTCTAATTGTTACTTTAAGTATGCTGCTAAATATCTCAGTTGCAAGAAAATAATCTTAAAAACATAATTACGAGGGCTATTCATAAAGTAACTTCCGTTTATTTTTCACAAACCTGTGAATGACGTTACAGGATTGGGTTATAATACGTTTGAAAGTATACACTCTAATTTATTTTTACACATAGTTTCCAGTCACATTGAGACATTTGTCGTAGCGTTTGACGAGCTTTGAAATTCCGCAATTGTAGAATTCGGCCGCCTGCGACTGAAGCCAACATATGACGCTGGTTTTCAACTCTTTGTCATCGTCAAAGCACTTCGAGCCAAGCCACGTCTTCATGTGCATGAAGAGATGGTAATCGCTAGGCGCAAAATCTGGGCTACAGGGAGGATGATCCAATACTTTCCAGTTGAACTCTTGCAGTTTGGTTGCAGTATGACGCGCTGTATGCGGCCGGGCGTTGTCATGCAGGAAAATCACCCCAGGGTTCAACATGTCACGACGTTTGTTTTCAATGGCCCTTATTCCTCTCCAAGAACTCCACTAGCAAAATTCCTTTTGTGTCCCAGAAGACAGTTGCCATGAGTTTCGTCATGGAAAGGGTTTACGACACTTTGTGGTTTTTTTTTCGGAAGATGAGTATGACCCCACTGCATTGATTGAAGCTTTGTTTCTGCATTCACATATGCACCCAAGTCTCATCTCCTGTCACAATCTGATCAGAGAAAAGCATCACATTTTGCGCCTAGCGATTACCATCTCTTCATGCACATGAAGACGTGGCTTGGCTCGAAGCGCTTTGACGATGACGAAGAGTTGAAAACCAGCGTCGTAGGTTGGCTTCAGTCGCAGGCGGCCGAATTCTACGATTGCGGAATTTCAAAGCTCATCAAACGCTACGACAAGTGTCTCAATGTGACTGGAAACTATGTGTAAAAATAAATTAGAGTGTATACTTTCAAACGTATTGTAACCCAATCCTGTAACGTCATTCACAAGTCTGTAAAAAATAAACGGAAGTTACTTTATGAATAGCCCTCGTATACTAACTTATTACACTACAACATTTCAAGATAACATATTTAATAGTCCAGATACATTTAAATGAAATGTATATAGTGTTTGTGGACTTAGAAAAAGAGTTTGACAGAGTGGATTGGAATAAACTGATGGAGATCATGAAGAAAATTGGTGTGGATTGGAAAAAGAGGAGGCCATTCAGTAATCTTTATATGAAACGAGTCAAAGTCAGGATAGGAGAAGAAATGTTTGAAGGAAATGAAATAGGGAGAATATGACAAGGACGCCATTTATCATCTACCCAATTCAATATCTACTGGGAGGATTTAATGATGAACTGTTTTTAGAACATGGGAGAGGTGACAGTACGAGGAAGAAGAATAAAGTGCATAAGATTTGCTGATGATATGGCGTTGTTAGCAGAAAAAAAATGCACGCAAGCACACACAGACACACACAAAAATAATAAGCCAACGAAACATTCTATTAAATTAAAATGAATCTATGACCGACGTGATTCTGACCTGTACAAAGTTGTTGGGTGTCCAGCAGCTGCAATATGACTCACTTGAGAATTCCCTCCACGCCCAGTGTGTAAAATTCCTCCAGATGTCCAAATGGAATAAGTTGAAGTATTTGTGTGGTTGTCAGTAGTAGGATATGCTGAGGACTGAGTAATAAAAATCATTTACATTAAATCTCTTTTTAAAATGCAACAACAATACGAAGTGTGTTCAGAAAGTATTGGGTTGGTACATAAGTTCGTAGCATTTTTGTTTCGTGTGTTGGTACTCTGGTTGCTACGGGTTTTATTGAGAGTCGACTGTACTTCAATTTTTAGCACATATTTCAACAGTTTTTACTGCATGGTTGCATGCATATTTCCAGGCAGCATTCTGTTATCAGTGTGAAGTGAGTCAATGGCAGCAATACTCACCACTCTGGCCTGCGAACTAGCTGAGCTGGAGATGGCTGATGCAGCCGACTTTCCAACAACTTTCTCTAACTGAGATATTATTTCTTGTTTCCTCTGTTGTAAAGCTGCAAGACTTTTTGATGCCACTCTCTGCAACAAGAATTAAATAATGACGGAAATTGTACGCACAGTCAATACACATATTGACAGATATTGTGTCCTTGTGCAACATTTCGAGAAATATCTCAAGACATTGATATCTATAGTCCTGTCGCTCTAATTTCCGGCAGCCAATCGCACTGCAGGTCGGCTACATTTAAACGTGTGCGTCTTGTGATTTGCTGATTCATTTTTTAAGGCTCGATAAATACTTAATATAATCGCCCGCCATTTTAGCTCTTTCGTTGGCGTTTGCAGAAAGCACACGAAGACGTTATTTGCCGCTCAATTATTTGCTGAATTACATTGCATTTGATTTATTATCATAGGAGCTATGACATGATAATGTTTAACGGTGTGGCAAATAGATTCCTCATATGGTAGCTCGGCAACATAAGAACAAAAATGGCGAATGATACTACCATTTTAGCTCTTTCGTTGGCATTTGCAGAAAGCACACGAAGATGTTATTTGCCGCTCAATTATTTGCTGAATTATATTGCGTTTGATTTATTATCATAGGAGCTACGACATGATAATGTTTAACGGTATGGCAAATAGATTCCTCGTATGGTAGCTCGGCAACGTAAGAACAAAAATGGCGAATGATACTACCATTTTAGCTCTTTCGTTGCCGTTTGCAGAAAGTACACGAAGACGTTATTTACCACTCAATTATTTGCTGAATTATATTGCGTTTGATTTATTATCATAGAGCTACGACATGATAATGTTTAACGGTGTGGCAAATAGATTCCTCGTACGGTAGCTCGGCAACGTAAGAACAAAAATGGCGAATGATACTACCTACCTAGACTTTATAGAGCCTTCACTTTCTAAGACGTAAGCAAAGAGGCGGAGTCATGCCAGAAATAACAGCATCAGGACTTTAATTACTTTTATTTTCCTTCCGAAAAAATTATGCTCTATACTGTCACATAGGAGGTTTCATAAAATCAACGACAATATGCACTGTATGAACAAGATTTATATAATGAGAAAAAAAATTACAACAAACCTTAGTGGCAGAAGCTCCTGCAGACTGTGACAATAGCCAAGACTGTTGATTATTGGGGCTTGTGTGTTCCCATGTGTTTCCTGTACGAGCTGCTTCTATTGGTCGGTGCTCTGACGGTGGTGCAGGTGAACCGTAATCTGGCTGGGAGGGTGTTGCATAAATCTGCCCACCAGAACTCAACAGCATGTTGTGTGGAGCAGCACTGTTTCATAAAAATATATGTGTTGTTGTTTGTTGTTTTCTAATGCCAGGCATTTGACAATAAAGTCATTTGACCTCTTGCACTCCAATATTTTTCAAAGATATTATCATGACCAGCCACTGAAGCACAGATTTGATAAAAATATATTATACTCCATTACGTAACTATCAACATTTCCTGATAGTACATTCAGATGACAATATTTAGGTGAAACTAAATTACCACTCAACATTTCATAGAAAAATATTGACATTAATAGTCAGTTTGACTAATCACGACGATCAAGACGACTTGGTGAATGTCAAATGTTTAATGATTATCTAAGAGCTTATTTACATTTCATCCATTTGGCCATGATTGTTTGGCCAAGCACCTGCATAGAATTGGAATATATCAGTCCCCTAACTGCCCATTGTGCAACTCAAACCAAGAAATGGATTCGGAACCCCTGAAAATCTGTGCTTCAGTGGTTGACCATGATATTATCTTTGAAAAATATTGGAGTGCAAGAGGTCAAATGACTTTATTGTCAAACGCCTGGCATTAGAAAACAACAACATTTCGTTTGATAACTCAATCCCAAGGGAAAAAATGGAACTCTCTGCATCAAAATCCACAGTTAATTCCCGATTTACCACGAAAATCGTCTGTAGCTGCATTTAGATTGGCAACAGGCCATTACTGTTTGGCCAAACACCTGCATAGAATTGGACTCGTGTTACCTATCCTCTTTGATATATCAGTCCCCTAACTGCCCATTGTGCAACTCAAACCAAGAAATGGATTCGGAACACCTCAAAATCTGTGCTTCAGTGGCTAGTCATGATAATATCTTTGAAAAATATTGGAGTGCAAGAGGTCAAATGACTTTATTGTCAAATGCCTGGCATTAGAAAACAACAACATTTCATCCAAGTTTGAAATCTTTGACTAATATTCATCAAACATGGACAAATTTGAAAATGAGATTTTGGTCACACAAGTTAACTATCATGCAATTGCTTAAGAAAAGTGCAGTTGGTCACCTTGAATATACTGCATTAAAGAATGATGTGCTATTCTAATCCAATTATACGAATTTCATTTTTTTTTTTTTTGGTCCAATGGTAGCACCTTAACTTGCCATTATTTTCCCCAACTCTACAAACATGGTCATAAGATGTCACTAGTGCTGAGAAGCACTGACCACTTAGTTCATCATAGGCTATCCAGAGTGCACCACTGGTGGTGGATCTACACTTATAATGAATGATTATGGATAACTGTTGAGATGTCACAGGGGAACCAGAAGAAAACCCGTGTTACCTGGACCATGGACTTGCTCGAACTAGTTATGAATTCAGGGTAGACTGGGATTTGAGTCTGGATCCCCTGGTGTCTGTTAAACTAAGTCACATTACAAATTCTGCACCAAATTCAACAAAAACTGTATCTTAACTGCAGAAATGAGATATTCACGCTTTTGCTCGAATTTCCTTGGAAATTCTAGGGCAGAGAAGTATGTACATAGAACTTGTTGTGGAAATCATGTTAAGTACATATGACAAAATGGAGTATAAATATGTCTCTCAAAATACACTTTTTACATTTTCATTTGGATTTCTTTCCTACTAACTTTGGAGCATGGGGAAAGATTTCATCAAGAAATATCTGAATTGGAAAGGCGATATAAAGGAAGATCATCATCCAGCATGCATCAACCACTACTGTTGGTTCCTTGTAAAATACAGTCCCGGGTATAGTTATAAACAGAAGTCATCCAGAAAATTATTTTAAATGTAAGTTCAAATTCCGAGATTTTTCTCATTATATGCATGAAATATTTTTATTGTTGTGCTTTAAACTATGTAACATCATTTTTGTATCCAGTGCACATTTTTCAAGTATTATGAGGAATTTTGAATCCCTAGTGTGTTGTAATTTTATCAGTAGCAGAGAAAAATTAAAAACAAATAAGTTTTGTCATAAAAAAAATTCAATTCATTTTCCCCGGAAAATGGTACATGATGGACCAATTTGTATTTTAAATTCAGATATAGGGCACACATATTGGTAATATTCACCTATTTTTATTTCGGAACGAGATAAAAAGTAAAAATTTGTTGTTCAGTGTAATCATTAATGAAACTAACTATTTTTCCTGCTCTTATTGGTAATGCTGCAGAGGAATAAAGACTCGTGACATGCATCACAAAGAATCTTCATATACCTACCTGTATATATCAGGAGTAAATGTTCCTGGAGTAGGGGCAAACATCTGCTGCTGTGAAGGTTGATATATAGATGTCGGCTGTCCCCCAGCTGGGGGGTATGGTGTGGTGTAAGAATTGTACTCCAGACCAGCACGAGGAATAGCAACTCCTACGGGTGGTCGCACAACAGCAGTGGGTACTGGTGGGGGAACTTGTAGTGACGGAGTGGCACTCAAGTATCCTGCACACAAACAATCATTCCTAAATATAACTGACTGACAAGACTAGTACACTGGTTTTGCAAACTGTTGATCTAAGGTCAGAGGTTCCTAAATTCCTTGGTTCACAGTTCCTTTCTGGAATTCGTTACCTAATGACGTCAGGGACTGCCGGACTTTATCACAATTCAAAATTAAATTGGAAAATTTTGTCTTAGTTAATGTTTTTAGGTATTGCTATACTATTTCCAACTAAAGATTGAAGTAGACGTAAACAAAACCGAAATGTATTACTCCGCAATCGCAAACTAGCTACCAAAGCAGCCACCAGGGCGCATTATTTTCAGCAAGTGAGCACGCAAGGCAGCCACCGTCTGATATATTGCAGACATTTCAACACATTCATTGAACTAACCCGTAAAATGCTCACAGAGGGTTAATATTTATTATTTATCTACTGGGAATAGTGGATTTTAATTTTCTGTAGATTCGTGATTAAATGTTATTCTCTGAAGAGTGGAGAATTTCTTTAATTCTACAGAAATTTATTTGAGGTTGACAACACTGAATCTCGCACTGTGTTATACCAGCTGTGCTGATGTGCTCTGTGAAGCTGCAAGTCACCTTGGGAGGGATTTAATGCCTATTACGCATGCGTGTTGCCATAATACATGTTACAATGATTTAACATGCAATGTCTGAAACTACTAATATAAACATGTTGTTTAAATCGTAAGAAAGTGTTCTTATAAGCATGTTTAATTCACTCGTATTCCATGTATATTATACATTTTATTATTTTAGAAGGAACTATTTTAATATGAGGAAGAAGATGACAAGCATGAGTTTGGAGGCGTTGTGCATCCAATAGCCAATCAGGAATCATTATGCCACGTGCATTTATTTACATTTACTTCAATCTTTAGCTGGAAAGAGAGTAGAAGTATTGATTTGTGTTTTTTTCTCTTTTTCTTTTCAATCTAGATTAAAATTGCAAGTTTCTTGTTTATGCTAGTTAATTAGTTAGGATACAATTAATTATGATACTTAATCACTCATTTAAAGTTTGTGTGACTGCAATCTGTGTATATTTTTGTGTGGCTTTACTTTGTTTATAGTGTTTTTTTCTCTCTCTCTTTATTTCTTGTGTAGCTTTATTTTGTACATAGTGTATTTTTGTTCTGTTTATTTCTATTATTGTATTTGTATTCCTGGTGTTGCGAAAGAGAAGGCCTGATGGCTTTAACTACACCAGAATAAATATATAAATATTTTTTTCACATTTGGCACACGAATACAGAATTTAGCAATAAAATATAATGAATGAATGAATAAATAAACAAAACTTCATGAAATACTGGAGAAAACATTGTCAAATATGTGAGATGGGAGACTGGACAATGCGAAAAATATGGGAAAATCCATAAAATACTGGAGACATGACAACCCTATTTAAAATACACACCAACTAGCATAAAATCCTACTACGAGAATAAATGAAAATAATGACAAACAAATTATTTTTTCTTTCAAAGGTAAATATTCTAAATAATGTCTAATTTTATAATTTGTTTCAATTGGCTTGAAAGAATGCCAATTCCTCCCTACCTATCTACTTTCCCAGAGCAGCATGCTTTTTCTGAACATACCTTCACGCAGAACAGAATTTTCAAATGGAGCTGGGGTGATTGTTGGTGTGGTGGTTGAATACAGTAAGTCATCAGTCTGGACGAAGACCTTATCACTGTTATGAAACTCACTAGACTGTCCTTCTTTGTTTCCCATTTCTTGATTCTTGTTCAGACCAGTGTTACTTCTTACAACTGCCTTCCTATTTTTGGCTCTGTACCTATAAAATTAAAACTCTTAGTGAAATAGAATTTTAGTAAGTCAATTAATATCTATTTTATTTTATTAGAGTACTTTATTTCTTCTAATCTTTATACAGTTTCTTATGTTTTATCACCTCCCTACCATTTGTTTCTTTGTTTGCCAACATTTCAAACTGCAAATTCTTTACAGTACTATAAAACATGCTTTGCGATCGTCATTTGTTTACAGCATAGACAGTCAACTGAAAATGGCGGCTCTGTTCAAACGTTTTGATGAAGCTAACAATAGTGAAATAGAATTTCAGTAAGTCAATATTTTATTGTATTAGAGTACTTTATTTCTTCTAATATTTATATACTTTCTTCTAATTGTGTAACAGTCATTTAAATCCCACTCGAGTTTTGATTTTTTTGCCCCAAATCCTTATTCAATTTTATGAAATCTGTGGCCGGGAGGAAAAATGTCTTAAGTCAATATTTTGTGAAAATGAGATTTTTATATATTCTGAAAGCGGAAACAATTCTCTACAATCCGGTAAAACGGCTCAAGTCAAATAAGACTCCTGACTGGAATTATAGAACATTACCAAATGTCCTAAGTACTTTTTGAATCGAACACACACAGGATAAAGGACTTATGAATATTTAATACTTTATTCCTTACAAACCATCACATGTTTACTTTCCATGCTTCCCTATCAAAAAGGTCTAACTTGTATTTTAGCCATTTTATCACATACTGATGCCCTTTCCTTTTAAAACTTTAAGCACTAAGGTAAAGAGTCCTATATTTGTTTACGACCCATTTTGCATTCCTAATAATTTATATTTCTCATTTATTTTGACATGAAAAAGGTCTTATGTTTAATAGTCCCTTCTACTCAGTTTGGCTTCTAGTCTTAAGGGCTTAAGTGCGGCTATTTAGAAATAATCAAGAAAATTGTTAAATGAGCAGCAATACCTATTTTAGAAGAAATATAAACAAATAATATCCAGGAAAAACCTCTTAATTAAAAAAACTCTATAACTGACACCAATTTCAATCTTTCTACTGCTTTCCTAAAAAATATAACATTTTTACTTAAGATCTTTTTCCTCCCGGCCACAGAAATTATGTGTTACTTGTCCAAAGCCACTTTGTCACCATTTTGAACATTGAAAAAATATATTTCCACCAAAATCGATTTTTCGCAACAACATAGTATTTTCTCTGATGAAAAAACATAAATCTAGTGCCTACTTTTCCAGTTCCTCTTCAGAGTGTGCAAAGGTGCAATTGGTCCCACGTGGACAGTTCCCTTTCAGAGTGAGATCTCGACACATACTGATTTTGTATTTAGCATTGTGTGGGTGTCCGGGTTCCTGCAGTTTGCGGTTACCATGATGTTGTATGAACTCCACCAAACCTGTCACGACAATTCTTACTGCCTCCAGTGCTCCACAACACTCACCCCATGTTGGCGGGCTGGATTCTGTGAAAAGTTTATTTACACAGCAATATTAGGAAACTGCCACTTAAATCACTACTACAGCAGGGGAAGTCATTTGGGCTGGTTCACACGCAGAAGGGTGTCTATGTCTATACAAGCATTAACGAGTAAAAAACATAAAGAAGGAACTGCTTGCTGAAGGATGCACTGAAGGGATGATGAACGGGAAAAAGTTCAGGGCAGAAGAAGATAACAGATAATAGACAACATTAAGATATATATGGATGATGGAAAAGAGGGAAGTTAGAATGCTGGGTTTGCAGTGAAAGACTTGCACTTGGGCAAAAAACTATGTACGAATGAATGAGTATTACATTAGCATGAAAAAATGAAAGAGAAACTCATAATAATATAAGGGAGAGGAAATTGCAATATAATAAGACAAAACAGCGGAGATTCGAAAAAAAAAACAGGAAAGTTAAGAATCAAATGAACAAGAAATATTTGAAATAAAAAAGCAATAGCAACAGAATGTCAAGATTTAAAATCTTACGAGCTGTAAAATAAAATGTTAAATATATTGTCTATCTGTAACTATTACATTAATGGTTTTACTAATAAAACTTCTTATACAGATGTTTAACTCTCTTGTATTTACACAGTGAATAATTCGTTTATAAATCATCTGCAAATTTCTGACTAATAATCACTACATACGTCGTGTATAAGAGTATAACTGTTACACAGCTACGTCATAATTTAGTCATTAATTCATTATGAAAGGAAACAAAATAACTGAGATTCCCTATTGCATCCAATAGTCTGCACTAGTGTGCTGCACTAAGTATCAACTGTACAACAGGGTCTGATTGATTACCACGCTATAATTTGATCTCAAAGAATACAGCTACAGAAATATTATTCTAATTATTCTGTGTTCTTTGATTTGTTGTTCTGTGGTTACATGGCAACCATTATCATAAAATGACAATCGATATGAACAGCTGTTAGAGAGGTGGCCATTTTTTTCTCTATATACAATGCTTAAACAGGAGATTTCGTGTGTATAATTAATGCAAAGCAATTCCCATGTATAGTTACACGCTGCTCTTACACATTTATCGCTTATGCATGATTTATTAGTAACATTTTTTGTGCCAACTCTGTGTAAATCTCGTATAAAAATTATAAACAGTGGAACAACTGGATAATACGCATGGTAGAGCAATGTCGATAGTCGACATTACTCGCTGGCCATAAGTCACTGGGCCATACCGAGCCGTGTCAAACAAAAGACAATCGAAATGGTGGTAGTAAAATTCGCGACTATATTCTTAAATAAATCACTCCATCCGTCAAGTACAAGGTTTATGCAGTACAATGACGATGTTTTGAATGCACTAAAAGAAAATGCATATGTAGTAAGATAACAACGAAATAAAGGGAAAAAAAAGGTGTGTTTCATGAAATATCATTTAAATAACGGGAAGTAAATTTCTGGTTCATGTTCGCCAAAGCGTTAAGTATGTAATTATGACCGCATTGAAGTTTTATTTGTGGTCTAGGCAAAATACCTAGTCTTTTACGAAAAAAAAACTTTTAGGGGCCATGAAATTATTCCCTGCTTTAATTACATTATTGTTTTCAATATTACGAAACAAAAACTGTCATAAAGGCCATGACCGAATAGAAACATTGATATCGAAGAGATAAATCCATTCGGCAGTGATGAAACAAAAGAAAATGAGAGAGAGATTTTAGTTCGAGATAAAATGGACACACAATTTTGATGGTAACTGAAGATTGCTTGTAAGATCTGTCTTAATCTTCTATGTAGAAATGTCGTCCAAACAAATTGGTGGTCCAGGGAAAAATCATTGAATAGATTAGAGTAACAGTGGTGCTATCTCTCAGTAGTGTTCAGAACGAACAAGGTAGAGAGCAAAAGAAACAAATTTCTCCTTTTAACAACACCACAGACCAAAGTCATGTTCTTATGTTGGCAACATTGTGTATTTAGTTAAATTTGGTTGTAACCGTAATGACACGGTTCAAGTCTACTGTGCTAATTCTCCAGTTTAGCATAAACAATTTATTAGAAAGATGCTTAGAGTATATTTTGAAATGTTTGTGCATTTTTTTTATTACAGTAACAACAGTCCTGCATATACTGATAAACTTTCATGCTTACAAATGCACTGCCTAATGAAAAGAAAAAATGTGCAATTTCACACTGATATCTTTAGATAGATAGATAGATAGATAGATAGATTTATTCGTTCCATAATATTCTTACATTTGCTTTATAGCATAGAATAAAGAACATGTCCAATTCTTACATTTAACAATAAAATGCAATACATATAAAATGCAAATATGAAATATGTACAGAATTAATACCTAATAACAATAATATTTTATACAATGTAATATGTTTACCATTTAATAGTATTATAATATTTACACAGTACTGTGAAATGTCAAGAATTCATCTACAGAATAGAAAGTGTGAGATATTAAGTAATTTTTTTAGTTTTACCTTAAATAATGCAGGGTTTTGGCTATGATTCTTAATGTCTTCAGGAAGACTATTGAACATTTTTATCGCCATGTAACGTACTCTCCTTTGAAAGCATGATAAATTTGATGATGGCGTATGAAAATCATTCCTTCTGCGGGTATTTATACTATGTATGGCTGAGTTAGCTGGAAAATTTTCTTTATTACATAAGAGGAAATTTATTGTAGAGTATATGTATTGATTTGTTAAGGTTCGAATCTCTAATTTTTTTAAAAATAATCTACATGATTCTCTAGCCTTTGCTCCAACTATTATTCTAATGGCTCTTTTTTGTAATAAGAATATATTTTTACTATCTGCAGAATTTCCCCAAAATATTATTCCGTAGAACATAATGGAATGAAAATAGGCAAAATATATTGTCCTTAAGATACTGCTGTTTAGAAATTGTTGTAACGACCTAATTGCGAAGCATGCTGAGCTAAGTTTGGGGGTTATTTCTTTGATATGATTTTTCCAATTTATTGTATTATTAATATGCAAACGAAGAAATTTGGTTGTTGATGTTTCTGGTAGAGGTATATTGTTGATAGTTTTGTCCAATGTTTCAGAGATTAAATTTGAAGTGGCTTTAAATTGAATTATGTTAGTTTTATTAATGTTTAATGCTAGTTTATTGG
This sequence comes from Periplaneta americana, assembly GCA_025594305.2. NCBI lineage: Eukaryota > Metazoa > Arthropoda > Insecta > Blattodea > Blattidae > Periplaneta > Periplaneta americana. The sequence continues at coordinate 125,740,467 of JAJSOF020000019.1, read as the reverse complement.
TTGTAAACCAGTCATAAATTTTAAGGAGAATTGTTTCTGTTTTATATTTAATGTGGCAAAGTTCTTGTCTGTAATTATGATACTTGTGTCATCTGCAAATAGTACTGCGTTGTACCTGGACTAGGATCAATTGCGGCCAGCAGCTCCAGATGCAGTCTGAGCACTGACAGGTTGCCGGGGTCCCCTGTTCTCTGCAAGGCGATCACCAGCTCCTGCACAGACTGGGCAAATGACTGCGGAGTCTGCAGTTTGTCGATGATGCTCTGCATGTGCGACTTGTGAGCTGTGTCGCCATACAGCAGAGCCGACCACTGATCCGGAGCGATGCGCAGCCCTGCTTCAGTTGCAATCTGCACAATCTGGGCATCGTGTTCCCGACGCAGAGCTTCGTAAGTACGGAACTCCTCCTTCAGCTGCATCAGTGACGAGTCACCTTCCCTCTTTGACACCTACAACATTAATTAAGGTGTGACATCAGGACTGGTATAAAATACTGTAATTACAGCAAAACTTCCTTTACAATTCTATGATAGTGCGTAAAGTTGCATTTTACCCACTGTTATCAGTGCATAAAGTGAGCCTTTAAAACATTAGTGCGTAAAAAGGTAATTACTTTAGACACTACTATTCATTTTACGCACTACCAAAGAAATGTAATATTCAATGTACAAACTTCTTTCAGTAAGAAATTAATGCATTACTTCGATCTTTCATGACGTAAATATTACACATAACAGAAATAAGTAACAAATTTAACACTTATATTTACATTTTAGCCCATTATTCTGAAGTTACATATATAGAACATGATGAAGCATTCAACTTTTCTAACGGCTTTGTTGATTATGGCCGGTTTAGACGGCCATGAAATCGTGATTATGAATAAAACAGGCTGTCATTCCATAGATACTTATTTCTTAATGGTCCTGAGTTGAGACAGTCATGAAATCGTGAGCTTATAACCTTTCCAACTTGGAATATTTATTTAATGTAAATTTGTGCTATCATAGAAAAAACATTGTATGATACACATTCGTAAAGTTTATATTTTTCATCCTTGTGGCACAAACTTTACAATTGTGCCAAAAAGAGAACTTGTACGAACTTGTACCGTAAATAACAATTACGGGGGTCTCAAGGAAAAAAACACAAAAGTGAGAAAAAACATAACTGAAATTATTCTTAATGTCCTTAAATTGTGGTACTGTTCCATCATTTGTTCAGTTATATCATGAAATGTTATGAAATATTTCACCGTTTCTAAAGCAGTTATAGCATCATTAAAGGACACAAGATTGTTGGAGGCAAGTATGGGCAACTTCGAATTTCCACGAATTCGAAAGTGGCCTGCATCTTAAAAATGAATATATATTGTATTTTCACGTCAAACCCAATTTTGAGCAAAATTAATTTAGAATGTACAAACGACGTTTTGTATCTGCAGGAGTTTAAAATATGATCATTTAAGTGTAAAAAACGAATAAAGGAAAAACGTGTATGTATCTGAAATAAATTAACATTTCAGAAAAAAAAAATTAAAAAAAAAAAACGAATAAATGTGAAAAACAGTAAGTGTGAAACGTATAAAATAAGTTTTACTGTATTAGTAAGACAAAAACAAATTACATACTACTACAAGGTTACAAGATGTATTATATTGAAAAGCTGATATAAAACATTTAATTTTCTGGATTATCAGAAGATTGCATTTTAGTCGTGTTGCTGTTATTTCCAGCATGCTCCTCCTCTTTGCTTACACATTAGGAAGTGAAGGCTCTATAAAGTCTAGGTAGGTAGTATCGTTCGCCATTTTTGTTCTTTTGTTGCCGAGCTACCAAATGAGGAATCTATTTGCCACATCATTAAACGTTATCATCTCGTAGCTCCTATGATAATAAATCAAACGCACTGTAACTGAGCAAATAATTTAGCAGCAAATAATGTCCTCGTGTGCTTTTTGCAAATCCCAACAAAAGACCCAAAATGGCGCGTGATTATATAAAATATTTATCGAGCCTTAGGAAGTGCATAACGTCATCAGCAACGAATGACAAGACGCACATGTTTAAATGTAGCCGACCTGCAACGTTATTGGCTGCTGAAAATAAAAGCGATGGGACTATACTTACAAATTTGTCACAAAAATTTTGTACGTATGTTAACACTGAAAAAGAAAGTTACAAAATGCAGTGTCATTTATTTCTATATTATTTTATCTTTATTACTTTTTTTGTTAGTACTGTACATAAAGAAAATAAAATGCATTAACTGTGGAAAATTAAATGGTGTACAAAGAGCATGATTTCAGACGAAAGTCACACTTATCCCAATTATCATGCTAAGGTAAGTCTGACAAGAACAGCTGGTGCAAGCATGATCCACATATAACATAAAAGCACTATTAATCTAAATAACAGATTTTTCATACTTTGCATTTTTCACTCAACATTTCTTTCCATATTCTGACTATCTTTATGATCATGTTGTTTTTCTACAACTCATTTCATTTTCTACATACTACATTAAATATAGCTTACTCTTGTTCTTACTGGTGTACCAAGAATCTTGCTTGCGCTTACTATTGCTGAAGTCGTAAGTGTATATTCAGCCATCTTTTTATCTGAGTGCAAAAATAAATGTTTCAGAACACAAATGTGCCATTTTTCAAGATATAACTCTCTTCTATCTAACATTTCATAATAATTACTTTGGTTTTTTTTGGAAAAAAAAAAAAAAAAACAAAAAATGTAAATCATGTATATTTTTTCAGATGAGAAGGCAAGAAACATGACAAGCCTGTACTAGGAAGCAAGAAAAATGATGTGATATTCAAGACTCTGTCATTGGAAACAAAATATTTTTCAGATTTAAACTGTGCGTCCTAGCTCTCCTTTGTCACATATCTGACTTGTGTCAAGAAAAGCAGTTCGCATGGTTTTAGAAATATAAATGTGTCTATGTTAAATATTTATATTTGTACAGTGTTAGCAACTGTGGTACACATATTTACAAAGCATTCGGGAAATTCAAGTTAGATGTTCTATACAGATTCACAGTCTGAATAAAACATACTTACTTACTTATGGCTTTTAAGGAGCCCACAGGTTCATTGCCGCCTTCACATAAGCCCGCCATCAGTCCCTATCCTGTGCAAGATTAATCCACTCTCTACAGTATCATCATATCCCACCTCCCTCAAATCCATTTTAATATTATCCTCCCATCTACGTCTCGCCTCCCCAAAGGTCTTTTTTCCTCCGGTCTCTCAACTAACACTCTATATACATTTCTGGGTTCGCCCATATGTGCTACATGTCTTGCCCATCTCAAACATATGGATTTAATGTTCCTAATTATGTCAAGTGAAGAATAAAATGCATGCAGTTCTGCGTTGTGTAACTTTCTCCATTCTCTTGTAACTTCATTCCTCTTAGCCCCAAATATTTTCCTACGAATCTTATTCTCAAACACCCTTAATCTCTGTTCCTTCCTCAAAGTGAGAGTCCAAGTTTCACAACCATACAGAACAACTGGTAATATAACTGTTTTATAAATTCTAACTTTCAAATTTTTTGAGTAAAACAGAATTGATATAATTCAAAATTTAATACAGTGAAACCTCTCATTTACGGACATCGAAGGGACGTAATAACCTGTCCGCATCTGGGAGGTGTCCTTTATTGGGAGGGAGGCCCCCCCAATCTAACAGTAAATTTATAATATGCATTATGTATCCCTTCACTCTTTAAATGAAATGTATTACTGTAGTTTAATTCTAAATACAGTATACAGTACTACAGTAAATTCTTTGCAACTCTGAACTACAGCAGATAAAACTGAAAAAGGAAAATGCAGTACTGTGCCATGCAATTTTATTCTAGGTCTACAGTTATGCAGTACTGTAAATTACAATTTTCAACTTAACCTTTACATTCAAGTGCCATGTCTCTCAAAGCAGAACAACTGATTGAAGTGAAGAGAATAATCCTACTGTATAGCCCCCATCATGTGTCGAATACAATTTCACGATCGCGGAAATCTTGGACCCATCAGACAGGTTAAATTTTATGACTTTGTTTATCCACCCCCTTCGAGCTAACAAGGGGTAGCCGGCTGGGCTAGTGCTAGCCTATGAGACCTTTATTGTCTTCTTTCATGTTAAAGAATTTCTGTACAGTTCTCAAAACTAAATTTTCCATTTTTGTAACACATTAGGTCTTGAAATCCAAGTTCTGTCCGCAGTCAGGAGGTAAAGTAAGCTTTAGGACTGTGAAACAGCTGTCCGTGTCCGTGTCTGAGAGTGTCCGTAAACAAGAGTTAAATTTACCATTATTTGTATATTATTTCAGTTGGGACATAAAAATCTGTCCGTATATGAGGAGTGTCCGTATCTTGGGGGTGTCCGTAAGGAGAGGTTTCACTGTATATGAAATATTTAAGTGAAGGACAAACATTTCTGAAAATACTGAACTAAGAGATTTGAAACTTCAGCAATGTGAGAATGAAATACACTTTTGTTCAATCATGAAATATCAGCATATGACACATTAAAGTTTAATAGTGCTTAGCGAAAATGCAAAACCCGACTTAGAGATTTTTGCGAAAATACGTGTATGCCATAATGCAACATGGCACAAAAAAACTGAAAACGAATTTTCATGTTCAATGTTCTCAAAACAATTCAAGCAAGCAATCTGGGCAAGAGTCTAGAAGCAATCAACTTACAAGTAAGACAGTAGGTGTGCAGGTGAGAACAATCTACTGGATTCAGAATAAGCTATAAAAAGAATAAAAATTTCCTACTCCGAAAAAAGTGGATCACACATAGCACAGACTGGAAAACATGACAAAGATGATGATGATACAGAAGTCAGCAAAATAATAACCACTAAAATTTAAGTAAATGAATCATATTCTATAATTTCCTTCGGTAGTCCATGCAAACGACAATGTTTGTGAGAAGAGTAATATATCATCTGCACTCTCTACAAACACATACTTTTTCGCCTTAGTGCAACCAGTGTTGTAAAATACAAGCATGGAAGAGGTTTTTGAGAAATAATGTATCTTATTCCTATTAATTATGAATGAAATTACTTGTTAAGTATTACTTCATATTTTGTAAAACAGACACCAGGGGCCTAATATCACAGTCTACTATATACAGTCATGAAGCTTAATACTTACTAAATATGCAAACATAGACAGTTGAAATATGCTTCCATAGATAGTTGCTCACCACCAGGATTGCTACTATCGCCTCATCACAGACTCTTTCCCTAGCAGACGATAAAATGTATTGTACATAATATACCGGTACATAGGCCTATGTAATGGCAGGGCATTGGAGACCACTAAAATTAAACAGAAAGGGGCAACTGGTACAGTAAACATAACCTATAATTTCAGCATATCTAAATAACTGTGCAGTACAACTGAAAATTATTGATCGTGCATAAATGAATGTACAAGAATTTTGCAATATTTAATCGAAATAAAGGCAGGTATTACACATATGAACAACGTAATTTTCACACCAAAAATAATGTTACACCTTAACTCTCAAGTGAATTATGTCTGAAATGTCTCGTAATCATTGTTTTAAATTTTATTAATGCAATTACACTATATTTGAAAGAAATATATGTTACTCTTTATGCATTCCAACTAATTTATATGGTTGAAAAGCCACCCTTCGTAATCGGGTTAAGGGAGTCACATGGTCTGCCTTACGGCCTGTATTAGATCATGATGGCAATGGCGCAGTCTATTGTTCCTAGTACTCACAGCACTCCAAGCGGCTAGTAACTATCACGAGAAATGCAAAAAATCATCCCAAGCTTCGCGACTGTATATACGAGGCGTGTTCTTAAAGTAAGTTCCAAAAGGGCGTAGAAAGTAAACGGGAAAATATTTACAAACCATTTTTGTAGCATTGTATTCCCCACACTTCAATTACTTCTCACCATAATCTCCACCATTATTGAGGCATTTATAGAGTCGTGGCACAAGTCTTTCTATCCCCTCATTGTAGAATTCACCTGCCTGCGAACCACTCCGCAACATTTGTGGAAAATTCAAGGAAAGCGAAGAAATTGTGAACCTCCTGCCCTCATGAATTTTTTTCATCGACAGCACACACCAAATCGTCATTGATCAAAGATGGCCGACCGGTATGCTGCTCGTCATGCACAGAGGCGCGGCCCTCGTTGAACTTCCTAACCCATCTCCTGATCATTTCATCACTAATGGCATCGTCACCATACACCTCACAAAGTTGATGATGAATGTCAGCTGGTTTGATGTTTCTCGCATTCAAAAAACGGATAACAGACTGCACCTCACAGTCGGCGGGGTGCTCCATCACTTTAAACATTTCAACTGATCACAACTAACCACGCACACGGACTGAAGCTCTGAAACTGCATGCACAGCTTGCCTGAGCACTGAAGAAGAAAACACGTATGCGCAAAATAACAATTGCAGCGATGCGACAGCTATAATTGAAAATGGAACTTACTTTAAGAACACGCCTCGTATTAGACTGTGCTAATATCCTGTAGGGACATACGGCAGCAAAGCAGTTAAGGTGCTATGCTACAATATCGAAGGATGTTGGTTCGATTCCCAAAGAAATCATGCATATTCAATTGATCTCATGATCCTCCATCATCTGTAATATGTATGTGGGTTCGATTCACATGGGAATCATACATTTTTAATTGACCTAATGAGCCTCCATCATCTGAAATTGGAATAACTTTCCTATCCAATGTCTGAAGACATTGGGAATCGATCGAAAACATTAAGAATTGACAGTGATGTACTGAAATTCTCATTGTACCACAATTAAAATGTAATAACTTAGTAAACAACTAGTAAATGAAGTATTATCTTACCTTAAAACATGATGCTCTGTATAAAAGTTGGACCACATGTCCGATGCTTGTTTTTGACGCTTGAGGAAAATGAGGTTCCAGCCTTTGTACCACAAACATAACCAAAACCTTCCGAGACAGAGCAGACCCATCTTCTAAGGCCAACAACACCAACTTCAGAACTTCTTCTTGCATGGCTGTCAAAATGTAATGACAGAGTCTTAAAATTTTCAAAATACATAATGTAATATAAACATTTTGATTTATCATAAGAAGCCTCAAAATAGAAAAAACACCAAGAAAATCGCATATATATTTTTTTATTCTTCCATTTATGCAGTAATAAGAAAAATGCATGGCTTTTACAATAGAGTAATTAAATTAATTAAAGTAGTGAGCCACATTTTTTAATTATGCACTGAAGCTATCACTGCTAGCTGGCAGTATTATCAATATGCGCATAACTGAAATAAAGAAGCAGCAGTTGAAAGATGGTGGCACCTCTGCACGAGTGTACTATTGACGACTTGATCTGAGCATTGATGCACTGGTTTTGGACTGGTAATAATGAACCAAACACTCATCACCTGTGACTATCTAGTGCATCATCCCCTTTATCATCACTAACCTGTTGCACATTTGCCTCTGTGACAATTTCCATTGGCCAACCAACTCAGTGTTTGATACTTGTCTATCTTTGAGAAAACTTCTGCAGCCAATTGTAGAGACTTAACATGACATGCAATGCTCTCCATACATGCACAGCATTTCTCTATGAATCTCCTTTGATGCCAGAACTTTTTCCCAGAAAAATCACACAACAGAGTGCTGCTCGACAATGGTACACTCATGCAGAGCCACCATCTTGCAACTGCTGCTTTTTTGTTTCGCCTGTGTATACATCGATCAATTTAACATCTGGATAATACAGTCATTTAATGGTGATAGCAGTCTACTAATATACAGTCACGAAGCTTAATACTTACTAAATATGCAAACATAAACAGTTGAAATATGCATCCATAGATAGTTGCTCACCACCAGGATCACTACTATCGCCTCATCACAGACTCTTTCCCTAGCAGACGATAAAATGTATTGTACTTTCGATATCATGTTCTTTTGAAAAAGTTAACACCTTCCTTCCACTATTGAAATATGAAATACATAAGGTTTATGTATTATTTTCATAAAATATATATTATATTCTATAAACTCACCTTCCTGGATCTTTCGGAAGAAAGATAGCTCTAATCTATTTTTCTTACAATTTATAGTACTACAAACATCTCCTTGTCCCATATTATTATTCAAATTATTGTATGTTAGCCATTTACAGTTATTAAAACCGATAACTAACATTTCACAGTTTACATAGCTTTTCACAAAATTGCGAAATACAGCACAGTCAATGCTTTTTGATCTAGACCGTAATGTTTATTCGGTCTTCTATTTCAGTGTATGGAAATCAGTGAAATATTATATTACAACTTTATTGATTATCATTGCTAAGCTTTATTTAGTGTAATTTGTCCAATAGTTCCGTTTACTTCTTGTTGCATAATATGTTGCAGAAATAATTACAAAACTGTGTTTTTTAATGTGAAGAGAATTTTACGTGTTAACATAATCAGTTCGCATCAACATTTCAAGTTTAGAATGGAAGCTATTTTGAGGTTCAATAAAAGCGAATTTATATTGTGATTTTAATTTAGCACATCTACCTTCCTTAATTGTAGACAAAATTTACCATACCACTCCTATGAAATTAGTGTACATACGATTGTGTTACTTCATCTCTTATGTAGTAGATAAATACAATAATTCAGTACTCAACTGTAGTATTAAAATACAGACAAATAGAATGTGATGGGTGACATACATGACACTATGTTTAATTATAATATATAATTGTGAATATAGGAATATAAGTTAAATATAGTAAACATAACTTATAATATCCATATGACATAACATATGTAGTGACAGGGCATTGGAGACCACTAAAATTAGACAGAAAGGGGCAACTGGTACAGTAAACATAACCTATAATTTCAACATATCTAAATATTCGTGCGATGCAACTGAAAATTATTGAATCGTGCATAAATGAATGTACAAGAATTTCGCAATATTTAATCGAAATAAAGGCAGGTATTACACATACGAACAACATAATTTTCACACCAAAAATAATATTACACCTTAACTTGCAAGGAATTATGTCTGAAGTATCCCTTAATCATTGTTTTAAATTTTATTAATGCAATTACACTACATTTTAGAGAAATATATGTTACTCTTTATGCATTCCAATTAATTTAAGTGATCGGGTTAAGCGAGTCACATGGCCTGCCTTATGGCCTGTATTAGATCACGATGGCAGTGACACAGTCTATTGTTCCTAGTACTCACAGTGCTCCAAGTGGCTAGCAACTATCGCGAGAAATGCAACTCGTTGGCAAAAAATCACCCCAAGCTTCGTGACTGTATATAGTAGACTGTGGTGATAGCTTCAGGCTCCTCATTAAAAAATATGGTTGCTACTTCACTTTGTAACTAACTTCCTGACTCAGCTGTGTATTTTAATGGAAAAATTAATATGTTTCATACTACATACTCGAAAATTGCATATTTCCTCATTAAGATGCAAATAAAACGCGAAAAAAATTTTTACATCAAACAACTGCATTATTAGGTCAGTAGGCTGAATGTCAAATGAACCATAATCACTGAAAATGTGTGATAAGTGAGAGAGAGTCTGGAAATAATTCTAATAACAATGTGCATTAGGCTCTGGAGGAAATGTAATATATTCTTACCTGGTCCCAAAATTGACATCCTCTTGCGCGTACGGCGGCGGCCCAGAGGTTGGCTGATAACTGCTGTGGATTCTGGTGCTGCAGAATGAGTTCTGTCACAGTACGCTCCCCAAGGGACCGTGCAGCTCGCATTGCACGGACCTGCCCTCCTCCTCCATCAGCTGGCAGTTGATAAGTGTTACCAACTTGCGCTGCATAGGCCTGGAGAGAACACTGTACCTCCACTGCCATTGCCTGTCACATTAGCAAATGTAACATTGTACAACGATCAATACTAGATACCCTACAGAAGAATGGCTACACATATATACTGATGGATCAACCACAGAAAACCTTACTGGAGCTGGAGTTACATGTACACATTTTTCCTTTTATCATTCTGTTGGCAGAGACACAACAAATTATGATGGTGAAATAGAGGCTATACACATTGTCTCCGACAATTATTAAATCTTCCCTTAAATAAATATAACAAGACAGTAATTCTTTCAGATTCTAAAGCTGCAATTCAGGAATATGTTCACAAAATGTTAACACAACTCCAAAAAGTTAATAAGATTGTCCGTCTCCAATGGATTCCAGCACACTGTGGAGTCATGGGGAATGAAATCAGACACACTTGCCAAGAAAGGCACAACAATAAAACAAAAATCTAAATTTAATTTCTCATATTCCTCAATAAAACGCTTGATCACTACAAAATTTTCTCATTCATAACTACAAGAAATAGAATCAAATGTTAAAGACAAAAAAATGGATTACACTACTTTCCAACCCAGATATAATCCCCCAGAGACCAAGGAAACAGCAGTTGCAGCCTTCAGACTATTGACAAATCATGACTGTCTAGCAAGTCATCTCTACCCAGAATAGGTATCTCAGCTTCACCCATATGTGTCCTGTTTATCCAGCAGAAATGAATGAAGACCACTTGAAGACCTGTGCAGCATTAAGATCAGAAGAAACTACAGTTCAAAAGTATTGAAAGCACAACTGCTAATGGCTTCATCGCCAAATGCAAGGCACTAGACAACGACAACAACAACAACATTGTACAAAATACAGTACTGCAAAGTTAAGGCCAGATTCAATTTTCCAGAAAGATTTCCTGTTAAGTATGGATTATATGGACAAATAAACAACCCTTATTTTTTTTAAATCAGAAAATAACATCCCGAACTTAAAAGAAAACTTACAAATTAAACCAAACCCTTTAACTCTATTAAATATAGAGTATAATCTAAATTTAACAGAAGAAATACTGAAATCAGAAGTAAACACTGAAATATTGAAACAATTGTCTTTAGAGACAATTAATATTAGGTACCCTCCACAAAACTAGCAACAGGTCATGACTGTTTGGCCAAGCACCTGCATAGAATTGAATCAGTCGGAGCTAAAAGGAATTAAGTCACTTTTCACAACTTTTCAGGAGGAGCAAAAAACATTCCACTAATAACACAAATATTATATTTTTATGTTATAGAAGACAAAAGAATATTTAAAAGTCTTAGTTCCTTCTTCCTCTGTTCGATGCGCACGACATTTGTTGTTAAAATTGTTGCATAACCCAAAACTGCATATTTTGACTTACTTCCTTTCAGCTCCGACCGATTCAATTGGAATAGCCTATATCAATCCCCTAACTGCCCATTGTGCAATTCAAATCAAGAAATGGATCCGGAACACCTCAAAATCTGTGCTTCAGTGGCTGACCATGACAATATCTTTGAAAAATATTGGAGTGCAAGAGGTCAAATGACTTTAGTGTCAAAGTCTGGCATTAGAAAACAACAACATTTTTTTTAATACTTAGTGATCCAAAGAACTAAAGAATCATATTATTTCAAGTTCATAACTGAAAGAATGCTTATTAAACACGTAAATTGGTTTCACAACATCAAATCAGCATCAATAGTTTGCAGATTTTAACGATATGGTAGTGATGGTCGTGGTACCAATGGTGACGAAATGGAAAATATTTATTTCATCAACATTAATTCATTCAAAGACAGACCAGCTACATTTTCGTTTCAATAAAAATGCTCATTTATAAACTAGTAACTACACCCCAACTCTGGCTACCAGCAACAGACATCTATAATGAACACTGATCAAAATAACCCTCATTTCTCATCAAAAACAACAACTGAATAGACTACAGTGGACTTTATGTTGTCAGCAAACAGCTGGCTACATTAAGAAGATTGAGTGATTGATTGATAAACTAGTAATTCAATGTCTTCTCTAATCCTTGTATTATAATTATATCCTTCACTACTGGTACTTCTACAATAGACAAACATGTAAATAGTACAATTTAATCTGTAATTTCCACTTCGTCTTTCCTATAAACAAGAATTTACCTACTTTTCTCAAAATATCTACATTAGGTGATCTACCTATTTTCTTAAAGGCCAAGTACATATTCATATTTAAGGATTTGTTTATCAATTCATATTTTCCTTGCACCGACCATTTCAGGACAAACTAATACAGTGTTATCTCTCCCGACCTCAATTTCCAAATCCCTAATCTCCAGCACTCTAATTCTACTCTCACCAATTAAAGAGAAAGAATAGGTGAGGAAAAGAAAATAATGGAAAGGAGGAAGAAGAGGGGGGGGGAAAGAGGAGAGGCAGCAGGAAGTGGATGACTACAGTATATTTGAATTTCAAACATTAACAGATAAGTTATATATAAACTCGAGATTAGAAATAAAGCAGTCAGTTGTACCACACGTCCAAAATTCCTATCATTACAATACAAAAATTTATAATGTAGGACGAACAAATAAGATTCACTGAAAAAAAAAGTTATGGCTGCACTTAGGCCCGGTTTCTTCAACCTTTGTTAAAATGCACCTAACATAGCGTTAATTAACTGGAAGTTAAAAGTATGAATTCTGTTAAAAATATTGCGTTTCTTCAACTTTACATTTCACATTTTAACATTCTGTTTGTTAACTCTCTGTTAGGAAAAGAGATTCTAGAGTTTAACCATAACCTACACCCAAGTATAGGCTCTGACAATTGGGATTCTTGCTTGTTTCTGTTGTTTGATTCAGAAAGGATAGAAGTCTTTCTATTCTCTCAAGTTTGATTTCTGCTTCTTTCCTCGTCTGTATCACAATAGCGTGGAGCGGCGTATTGGTATTGCTGTTATGAAATGAAAAACGCTGGAACAAATAGAAATCGTGGGACTAATTTCTCTTCGTTCCAAAGAAACCTTCTGCTGGAAATTATTTCGCAGTATAAACCAATTAATGAAAATAAACAAATAAACAGATCTACGAGTAAGCTGAAAGCGAAAAGTGAGGCTTGGCAGAAAATAGCCTATACCTTTGTATGAACTTCTGGTCTGTCAAATCACAGAAATCATCCACTCTGTTTATGTATTCATGGATAACATTTTCTAAATAATCCAGATATATAAGTTCAGCATCTAATGCACCAGCCATATTGGATACTTCTATGCTAATAGAGAGTTAAATGATTTAACTGTATGAAATTGAGCAGTTAAATTAACATAGGTTTTAACAGTTACTATTAACAGTAGTTGAAGAAATGCTTCAACTGTTAAGTTTACAGTTAAAATGGAATAACACACTGTTATAATTTAACAAAGGTTGAAGAAACCGGCCTTAACCACTTAAACAGCTAACATCACGAAAACAAGAGAAGAATTAGTGTTATACATGTATATAGGTTGCCACACTCACCTGAAGAAAATGGTTTTAAATATAATGCTAATTCCTCGATACATTTTTTTGCTTGTAAGTAATTCTTCAAATCTTCCTTTGTGAGATGTTTTATATTTCCAGTTCCTTCAGTTTCAGGAACACTTGCTCCTACTAACTGTAGTAATGCAAAGTTGATAGGAAGATTATCTATGTCTGTGTTTATACTCGTCTGAAAATAAATAAAAAAATATATAAGAACTTGAACACATTTACACTAAGTTTAGGACGTCGACAGCTTATTTCCAAACAAGTGTCCTCAGGTTGTCTTGTTGTTAGATAAACGTATTGACACTAGCATCATGCAATAAAGGTGCAAGGTTCGGTTCAAGTTTGTCGATGTTAGCTCTATAGAAGGAGGTCTGTCTTCATAAACAAAAATTGTCTACCTCTTCTGCACTGGAATCCAGAATTATATAAAATAATTGTTGAAAAACAAGAAGTTCTGCAAATACACTCCAAGATTCATCGAGACAAGTGTACATCTACAGTGGGGCTACATGGTACATTCTTTAAATGAAGCTTGTTGTACAATTAAAATTTAAAGCAAAACAATTTCTTTACTTCTTCTTTAATATTAAAAAAATCATTAAATGACAATGGGAGATATAGAGAGAGGAGAGTAAAATATATTTCAAGGGAGAAAACAAGGGATGGGGCATATGGCCAAGAGAAAAATTACCATGACAACAACTGCAAAGCCCCAGCAAAATTCCTACACTTTTCATGTTAATTTATTTCAGATATATAGTCTATTTTTCGTTTATATGTTTTTTACACTTATACGCTCATATTTAAAACCCTGGGAGGTATGTTTTAAATCAATTTTGCTCGAAATTTGGTTTGCCAGGAAAATGTGAGAACGCAAAACTACAGATGTGTTCATTGTTAATATACGCCTCACTTTGCAATTAGTGGAAATTCGAAGCTGCTCATGCTTTCTTCCAAGAATCTGGTGTTCTTTAATGACACTGTTACTACTTTAGAAACAGTGAAATGTAACGTAAGACATCATGATGTAACTGAACACATTACGGAATAGTTACATCGCAATTTGAGGTATGGTTTATCCCTTAGGAGCAGACAGCCCAAAATAAATTACTATTTTGTAAAGTAATCACGTGTTATTAAATAAAGATCACACAAATCCTAAAACGTTTGTTCAAAGAAGTTTTCCAGTTCTCTGGGGTTATTTTCGGTAATTCTGCAGAAGAACTAGGTAAAAGCATTACCATTATTTCTTCAACAAATGCTTACTAATAGAGTACTAAATAAGTGGTTTTACTTTCCAGTACCCAATACTTTACACAGAATAACCTAGAAATATTCACCTGTTGTACGTAGTACTGTAATGAATGGATGTATAGCCGCCATGATACATGCTAATGAGACATGTAATTTAATTTAAATACTTTAAGTTTGATCAATGGGTCAGGTAAAAATTTCTGGGCAGTGGGTGTTTGGGGGCCTGGATCGCATCAGCAATAAAAGATTTTTAGTGCCAGTGGAAACAGTTGATTATTATAGAAGCAGGTCTGTTTTGACATAATTATGTTTCACATTTAAATGGTGATCCATTTGCTCGTGACGTCTGATGTGGACAATATGAAGGTGATGCATTCATTTATTACTACGTACAGCAAGTACGCCTAAATAGTTTTAAGTTAGTCTATGGAAAGTATTGGGTGCCGGAAAATAAAACCACATGGTTAGCAGTCTGTACTATTCGCAGTACGCAGGTGTTAAAGAAAAAATGGTGCCTCCTTTGGTCAAGTTCTTCTGTAGAATTACCCTCCAAATAATCTGTACATAAGTAAGTTATATCATTTTTACGAATATGTTTTGTGTATGAATAAAATCGATACATAGACCTACTATATTTATAACAAATTAAATATCACTTTTGAATTGTATAATTAAAAAAAAGGTATTAAATAAAATGTTTTATAATCACCAAAATTAGTCAACACATAATCCCTTTAAGATTTATAGAGAAATAGTTGTGGGGCGGATTTTCTAAGAGTCCGCCGGTTTGTTCTATGTTTCTCATTCCATTGTTGTTACTTTATCGCCATATTCTCGTATCACTGACTTCAAATAGTATTGGAAAGGAATCATTAAATCTTTATCTCACTGGTACAGTCCTACTTCAGCATTTAGAAAATTAAAGGTTTTACCAAATAAAATTGGAATGTTAAAGTATAAAACACAAATTAATCCGTGTATCGGCCAAAAAATAATTAAAGTGACAAATACTACATAAAACATTCCATGAAACGACCCATGTGAATTTATGCACCGTATTGTGGTAGGCTATACCAAAGCCACCATCTTCTGTAACAGTAATTGTTTATCTTAAGCAATTGCTCAATACCAATAGATATCCACAAGTTTAATCAGCATAATTTATCAGAATATTAGACACTGAACTGCAACTATAATCAAGCAACGTGGCAACAACATACAGAAACATAATTATGAAGATATGAATTCTAGAATATAATAAATTAATTCACCTGATCAAATGGACATTGTTTCCTATGCAAGTTTGAGAGGCATGTCTTGCAAACTGTGTGTCCACACCCTAAGCTAATTGGACTGCGTAAGGTGGGATCAAATTCATTGCAGCACACAGGACACGACAGGAACTCAGTCCACTGCGGCGCCTGGATTGGCATTCTGTTGAAAAATGCAACTAATGTTACTAAAAGATGTCCATCTTCAGCTACATCACAAATTATATTTCTCCTTACGTCTTATTCCAAGAACTTCTAATCACGTTGATATATATAACAACACCTAAGGCATGAATTTTTAAAAACAAGCAATTCAAGGTCATAAAAATTAATAAATTTGAAAATATATCGTAAGACACACATTTTATACACATTTGGGGCATTGCTCTTGTCACGGATGTGGGCAAGATAACTTTCTACGGCTAATCATCCCGGTTCACAATAAAACATCATCTGTAAGCACTCTCATATACTATGCATCATACATACTATTCATTATGGAAATATAGAAGTTAATAATATGAAATATGACAATTAATTACGAAAATAACACAATAAGATGTTATAATACCTTGATAAATCCTACGCAACACATCAGGTAGCCTTCATGGCAGCCATAACAGATCATTGTTGACTTGTGCTCTCTGTGGGTAAGAAGAGGCAACAACATATGATCCACTTGGAGGACATGGTTTCGAGGGTAAAGTACAGAGTTATCAAAAGTTATTGCATCATATCTAAAAAAAAATTGTAATCTTTTACATTATAAACTTATAAAGCATTTCTATATGAAATCAATTATCATAAAAGTTTATATATTTGACAATAATTATCGACCTGCATGTCATACCGGTAAGGGATGTATAGATAAATGCCTATGGTATTTGATGTAATGTATAGATCTGCGTGAGGCCTATATTTCTATACATTGATAGTGACGTGTATTTATGTACTATCTCAGCTGAAGTGAAGAGATTGACGGGTACGAATGAAAGAACTTCGAATGAAAGGCAGTGCAGTTTTTTACGCATGAGCGAACCTGTCGGATGCCGGAAGCCTTGGGTTTAAGGGGGCTTCAAAATAAATAAATAAAATAATAATAATAATAATAATAATAATAATAATAATAGGGCCAAGTCAATTATTTTATTCACTGAAAAATAATGGTATTGTGTTGCTGCCTCTATGTAGGCCTACTCCCGTCTTTGATAATTCTGTACTATATATGTCTCACCTGCGTCTGAGAGCCCTCTCTGTCTCTCATTAGATCGGTATGATGGGCGATAGTAGAGATGAAAAAAAAATTGCCGGCAACATACAGTAATAATTAAACTACGTCCACTGGAAAACAATGTAAAGGTGCACCTACACGGTTCAACTTTTCTTTCAATTTTACGCATTCAAGCAATGCATGCAAGAGTGAACGAAACGCATTTATAGTCGAGACGCTGTTATTCCCGGCGTGACTCCTCCTCTTTGCTTACGTCTTAGGAAGTGAAGGCTCTATAAAGTCTAGGTAGGTAGTACCGTTCGCCATTTTTGTTCTTTAGTTGCCGAGCTACCATACGAGGAATCTATTTGCCACACCGTTAAACATTATCATGTCGTAGCCCCTACGATAATAAATCAAACGCACTGTAATTCAGCAGATAATTGAGCGGCAAATAACGTCTTCGTGTGCTTTCTGCGAACGCGAACGAAAGAGCCAAAATGGCGGGCGATTATATTAAGTATGTATCGAGCCTTAAGAAATGAATAACGTCTTCATAAGCGAATCACAAGACGCACACGTTTAAATGTGGCCGACCTGCAACACGATTGGCTGCCGGAAATTAGAGCGACGGGACTATAATTGTGCATGCTTTTTTCCACTGCGCATGCGGCAATTGAAAGCTACCCATCGCCGATGAGTATCTCGTGCGTTACTTCGTTCAACAGCAGCATTTAGCGAGCAGCTGATTGTTTTAGATGGCCGTGAAAAATTGATGAATCTGCGTCTTAATTGAAAGTGCGTTTTCAACTTGATTCTTTCAATATTATTTCCAGATTGAGTATGCGCATGGAAAATTGAACCGTGTAGATGCAGCTTAATGGACGCTTCCTTTGCTTTAACACATCATACAGAATTTAAACTTAGACGATTGAAAACCAATGTAATTGGCGCGGAAGAATGTAAAGGAAAGGGGGCCTTCTTTGCACTAAACTCAAATCGGCGCCTGTCATCGATGATAGCGACCTGATAATAATTAATATTCTCTATTCTCGTCTTGCTTAAAGCGTGGATTGGCAAGTCTGCAACCTTTCTGTTCTCTCGCATACTGTACTCTTTTTGTCCCACCTTATAATTTTATTCTTACAGTCAATCAATACACTTACTTGTGAGCTATTCAAATAATTTATAGTTCAATAACAATTTTAATTTACCTATTGTATTGTATCAAAAACGCAAGAATCCTTTATTAATTTATTGTACAGTAAGGTCCGAAAGTCTTGTCACACTCCCCCTTGTTTGTATGTTGATGTGCATCTATTTTGAACATGTCATAGCAGATGTGTGATAATAGTTGATACTTTACGTTCCACCTTGTTTTGATCCAGAACATCAGTATGGGCACCATCATAGTCATAGCATAAAATGATGCGGCACCATATCCTGTGTGAAATTTTCCGCAGCAAACGAGGTGTGGTTTCCCTGAATGCCTCCCTAACAGCTTGCTTCAAATCTTCAATTGTTTGGTATCACTGTTTCGAGACATTCTGTTTAATCGTATTCTTGTAAAAAATTGTAGAAAACTGCAAAAATTGTAATTGAAGGGTACACGGGAAAAACGATCAAGGTCCATCAAAAATCGAAATTGAGTTAATAATGCTATCACAGTCTACTATATACAGTCACGAAGCTTGAGTTTTGAGGGTGCTAGAAACAATAGACTGTGCCATTACTATTTTGCACTGCCTGTAATGAGGCGATATTAGCGATCCTAGTGGTGAGCAACTACCTAATGTTTGCATATTTACTACGTATTGAGCTTCGTGACTGTATATACTAGACTGTGATGCTATCTTATAGTGGAAAGAAAGTACTATCATGTGGTCTAGCTAGTAATAAAAAATCATCATTCTTGACATTCCACTACGTCAATTTCTATTCAATACACACATAACTAAGTATTAAGTGCTTAAACTTTAAAATTCGTTTTTCTCGAAATTTTCTAAAATGGACCTTGATCGTTATTCCCGTGTACCCTTCAATTGTAATCTTGTAAAATTTTGACTTGTTCCACATCTTAAAGCTTATTGCTAATGTAAGATCTATGGAATACAATAAATGAAATGAAAACTATTCCCCATGGGAAAATCACACCGCCTTTGCTGCGGAAAATTTCACACAGGACATAGAACCGCATCATTTTGTGCCGCAACAATGATGGTGCCCATACTGATGATCTGGATCACCAAGCAAGCTGGAATGTAAAATATCAACCAATGTCACACATCTGCTATGACATGTTCAAAATGGATGCACATCAACATACAAACATGGAGGGGTGACAAGACTTTCGGACTTACTGTACAATAAAATTAATTTATATTTAATAAAATGTTACTTTAAACCAGGCCTGGCAAACTCGTATAGAAAACAGAGCAGTCAGTATATGAATACCCGTGCTACAGCAACTGTAGCGGGAGATGCTAAGCACTCTGAGAGCAGCTGTTTCCCAGGTCTGCTTAAAGCACTTACAACAATGGAATTTGTGGTTTATGCTACTCAGCAACCGAGAGTATTCATTCGACTTTCGAACATTAAGTAATTGTGTCTGTGAGTATATTAAAGGTGCATCTACACGGTTCAACTTTTCTTTCAACTTTTACTCATTCAAACAATCCATGTAAGAATGAATGAAACACATTAAACTGTGCATGCCTTTTTCCACTAAAAATGAGAGTGCATGCAGCATCTGAAAGCTACCTACCACTGGTGGGTATCTTGTGCGTATTTCGTTCAACAGCAGCATTTAGTGTGCAGCTGATTGACTATATTGATAGTCTATGGTTTACATCAGTTTATAGACTCCTCTGGACAGAGTTCAGTAAGTACCAAGTATGTATTTTGACATAAATATGTCGCAAGAGTAATTCGATAAAAAAACTGCGTAAGCGTAATGTGGGAGTAAAGACTCATTCACAATAAAAACGTTGACATTATCACGAGGACACAAAATAATATTATAGTAACAGTAGCAGTTTAGTCATCATTCACAATGGAAACTTGACATCAGATGACTGCATACGATCAACAGACACTGATGTTACTGCAAACGAAAAGATTGGAGTCTGCAAACTTCTATGTTCATATTTTCGTTCACTCTTTAGCCTATAATGTTAATGTTTACTAAAATCACTGTGAATCATTAAATAACCTGACGACCTCAAGCTTTGGCATTCATGTCTCGTTTTTGTTTACTTTTCATTGTGAATGGCCATTTACTGTCAATTGTTCAGTAATGGATACATCCTACATGTAACAGACCTCACAGCAGGCGAATGGTTGTTTTCTAAAATGTTGAATAACTTGTGAGACGTTAAAAACGGTAAACAGAAGGTAATAAAACATAACCAGGGTGCGAATTAATGGGAGGGATGGGATGGATTTCCCCCTGTTGGAAAGTTATCCCCCACTCATAAATTCATATTAACATCCCTGCCAGGGATCTTCTATCCCTCCTCACAAAATATAATTGTTTTAATACGAGTATACTTTATAAAGTAAGCAAAGATAATAATATTGGTGTATTATCATCACTGGCAAGATGACAACAATCAATAACTTAGGAATTACACATCTTATCTTAAGCCTGCTCATGGATATAATTATTATTATGATCAAGATGCAAGACAAACAACATAGTGCGACAAAGCATTGAGCTATATCGAATGAGGATAATAATAATTTTACCCCCCATCAGAAACCTTAATCCGCACCCTGAACATAATGCAAATGATCGTAAAATAAAGACTTTTAAAACTATACACTTTGTATGTAAACGTTTATGACAGATGTTTATTGGCCTTGTAATATTACAATGTGAAAAAAAATTGCATGTTGAATCGAGTTTGTTTAAACGTGTGCGATTAAATACATTGTTCCCTTTCAAATCTCCCACATTTTAATTAATAATTGCTAACAAAGTATGCGGAATTATGAAATGAGACTGATATTAAAAGGAAGAAAACTCAAAGAATTGTTATTTCATTTGGGCAACAATGGCATAAAACAAAATGGCGACTCCGCAGAAACTCAAAGAATTATTTCATTTGTTTGAAGTAATTCATCTGTCACATGTTGGGCAACAATGGCATAAAACAAAATGGCGACTCCACAACAACGTACACAAACTGTTTTCTGGTATACAGAGACAAAATCAATAATTACAGTGCAAATAAATTATTGGAGAGGATATGGAGGAAATGCTCCAGATGGGGAAACCATTAAGGCATGGTGTGAGAAGTTTCTGGCAACTGGAAGTGTCAGATCCTTACATTGTGCAGATTGACAGATCCTCATATATGAAATGTTGCATCTGAAAACAAGACATTTTCAAGGAATTGAGGGTCCCTGTCAATACGATCCAGTATTTCAATAGCAAATGTCTGTTGTCGTGGCCTGTCATCTGGTTTTAATTGTTGAATAATTTGCACCTTGTAGGGGTATGAATGAAGTTGCTTATAAAGCACTCGATGCACAGTTGATCTTGGCACATTGAACTGCCAGGATGCATGGCGAATTGATTTTTGAGGACTTTTTGAATCCTGCTCTAATTTCTTCTATCTTCTCTTCTGAGACATGTCAACTAGAATTTACGGATTGTTTGTTCACACTCCTCAAACCAAAAAAGTTGGCCATCCCTGCTTTATAGGTTATGTTTACCACTTAGTTCTACTACAGTCTAGTATATACAGTCACGAAGCTTGAGTTGTTGAGGGTACTAGGAACAATGACTGTGCCGGTACTATTTTGCATTGTCTGTGATGAGGTGATAGTAGCGATCCTAATGGTTAGCAACTAATCTATGGATGCATATTCCCTATGTATTGAGCTTCGTGACTGTATATACTAGACTGTGGTTCTACTGTATAAAATTAGCCATTTTATATTTATTTTCGAATCGTAGTGGCCCCAGGATCAAGAATCAAATTATATTTTCTAAATCTTAAGACTGTTTTAAAATAATATAAGTACAGTACAAACATTTATTATTTCAAAGAGAACTTGTAATAATGTGAGAACAATAAATTAAAGTTCTTAACAAATTATTGTTTATTTTTGTTTTATTAACGCGAATCATATATTCTATTATATCTACAACCTATCTATATTATCCTCTTCATGTTTATTCCCTCTCTATCTCTTTCTTTCTTTCATTTTTATTCTTCTCTCTTCCTCATACTTATTTTCTTTCTCTTCCTTTCGATAGTTCTTTTCTTACATCAAACAGCTGAAAGAACAGAGAAGGAATTCAGATTATGCATGCATACACAGCTTCCTTGATACTTCATGTATATTTCCTTCTGCAGCAGATCGTTATCTTCATAGTACCCTAACGATAATAGGTATTGTTCACAAAATATTACATGAAGTTTTATCACAGATGAGTAAGTAACATTGTTGGAATTTTTGTTGGATATTGTTCGTCTAACTGCCGAAATTCAAGGGCACACCTATTTCTCTCTGCCACATCTCCAAGTTCATTACAAAGAAGACCCTGAAATAAAGCAGGAAATATTAGTTTGTACATTATTCTTAATACAATATACAAGATGTACTTTATCATACAGAGTTAGTTAAAAGTCCCACACCACCTAAATAACTTTTTAAGCATGTGGTTCACTGACATGAAACTCAATGTGTGGGGATAGTCGTATACTAAGAACTTTCTTCTACTTGGTTTAACCGGAAGTAAGTCCAACATTCTTATTTTAAATGGAACACCCAATATATTTATATATTTTTTAATAATGTTCGTTAAGAGCTTTTCAAAAAGTACCCACACTAGATACTTCTATACAAATTTTTTTTTGCTAAATCAAGAAAACAGAAAAGTGTAGGTCTAACAAATAATACGAGTAAAACACTTCTTTTGTTTACTGTTATTTGACTGTCCTTTGTTTATACTGTTAACTTTTAGACCTTTGGCACCATCGAAAGTATCAAGAATCAAAGAAACAGGTTATTGGCACCCTATGAAGTAGGCATCGAAATGATCGTGCAAGGTGACCATGAATGAGAAAAGTTCGTTATTGATTCTACACAAACAAGTAACGCAAAAACACAAGGATAACGAGAATTATTTATTTTAAAACAATAGAATAGTTATATTTACCTGAAGGTAGAGTACATCTTTCACTCTACAATTGGACTCTATCTTCTCAAAACTCATTTTCGCTTTATTGAGCATATCAATGGCCTCACACAAGATCTCCTTCCTCATGTCTGTTGCCTGTCCAACAGCTGCTGCAACTTTACATTTAGCGTACAATAACAGTGCTCTTCCTTGATCATAATTTCCTCCATGAGACAATATTATGTTAAGAGATTGATTAATCAGCTTCAATGCTTGAGAAGGTAAACCCATCTGCAACTGAAACAAAACATCAGTAATAAATTATAATTTTACTTCCTTCACTATAATATATGACGTATAAAGAGAAATTGTTGTGGCACTACAGAAAATCCGTTTCTACAGTTACATGAAAAAATACACTTTTGGCATTTTGATACTGAAAAATGGTTTTGGGTATATTATCTGCATACAGCAATTTCTCATGGACTGTTAAATGGAATTCATCAAATGTATAATGCACATGAAACGTAATGATATTTATTAAACCAAATGAACAAACAAAACAAGTTTTTCTGAATCAACAAATTACAATAGAACTTTTTCCGAATAAAATTTGGCGATTTTTTTCGTGATCTTTTAAATTTATGTAGAATAAAATTAAAGGTTCCTGATAATAATCTTTAGACAATTGCATCAACCATTTTAAAATCTTCATTGAACATCATCAATCACCATCTCTATTCATCTTTATAGCATTCAATGTATATTATTTATTTTCAATAAATTTTTATTGTTTTGATAGCTACCAAATCTTGTCGCAGAATATTCTTTTTTAAAAATTTCATTATGTATTTTTTTTAACATTAATTTACATTTTCTTTTTTGTTCATTTGAATTGATTAGGATGCCGATATTTTAAATCCAAGATTTGGACGGCTATCATTTCGATAATATTCTTCTATGAAATAATGTAGTTTGTATAAAATGAAAATTTATTTTGTCAGAAAAATTAATTATTTATAGAATTAGTTTTTACATTTCGATCCCATTTCAGAACAAGTTTTTATTCATTCTGCCACAACCAGAAGAATAACTGCAATAGTTACATTATGTACATAGATGCAGATCTCTCTTAAAATATTAGCAGTTACTAGTTCTAAATCTATGTTGTGCATGGGTATATATGAGTAGCTTAATATCAAAGACTGACATCTGTTGTCTCCTTAGTTTTGATCTAGAGGCAATTTTTTAATTCACAGTGTTCTTTGTAATGTTTAACACAATTTATTTTATAAATGTAGTGTTAGAGTTTACATATGGTTTCACTATAACTGGAAAGAGCATGAAAAATTGTCTAAAAAACACAGCTATCTAAATTTCGATTGAGAGGTCAGATGTCCGTCTTTGATATTAAGCTACTCATATATCAACAGAAGCAATTAGTACATCACATATTCATTATATATGAGGTCTCGCCTACCTCATTGAATATTACACGACTACTATGAAGTAGCCAATGTGTATTATCATCATTTAAATCGAGAAAAATTCGTTCCGGCACCGGGAATCGAACTCGGGACCTCTCAGCTCTGCACGCTGAGTGCTTTTTCCAACTGAGCTATGCCGGGACACGATCCACGGTGCCGGCCGAACTCCTCTCGTAATGTTTTACGGCCTGCACTTTAGACAATGTAAGTCATACATGTAGGAGCGCATATTTAAATGACTTTATGCGCGACCATGCCGAAATGTACTAATTATACACCTGGTAGCAGTCCTTTAATGCATGTCATTAAAGTACACCTACTCATTAAAGTACAGGTCTTCAGCCAATGATAACTCAGCCTACCAATGACAAGTCAGCTTTGTACCGTTATAAAACCGCAAGTATCGATTATTCTCAGATATGCAATCGAAAGAGAATTAGCGAAAAGTCACAGAGGCTGGAAATCCAATACTGTCGCAGAAGGTTATGTTCTGTTACTATAATAATTAGCGTTAATTGTAAATAATATTCAAATAAATTCAATTTGTCATCTCGTTTTTCAATGTCGAATTCAATAATCAAGGTTATAATATTATAATATTATCAAGTTTAACGGGACTACGTCAAGGTCAATGACATTATTGTTCCTCAGAAAAAATAAATACTTTCGCGTCTGCGCACATCTCGCAATTCACGACCTAGAACAAGGTCACTTCCGATCTTGTCAGATACAAATAAAATGTATACATCTGAATACCGGTAATTTCAAGTTAGAAATATGGTCGAGCATAAAAAGTCGTATGAAACTCGCCTATAATGGTAATTAAAATCGAAAATTATGAAATTATTCGCTTGCGCTCATTTCATAAATATCCATACTCGATTCTTAATTACTATCATTATAGGCTCGTTGCATAATGTACTATTATGGCCATATTCAACATCAGTTTGTGGCAACTGCTAACAGTTAATACATCACATATTCATTATATATGAGGTCTCGCCTACCTCATTGAATATTACACGACTACTGTGAAGTAGCCAATGTGTATTATCATCATTTAAATCCCGGTGCCGGAACGAATTTTTCTCGATTTAAAAGAAGCAATTAGGTTTAAAACTTCCTCTTCAATGGTCTGATTCCACATTACTGCTGATTATTTGGCCAGAAAGCAACATATTTAGAATCTCGTTAAAAATCACTAATATTTTTCAATGTTTACAAAACTTTTACAAATTTGAGCTGTAAGTACCTGCAAGTTAGCTAGGTGCAGGCTGACCAGAGCTGCCAGATAGTCCAGGTAATGCAACTGTGCCAGAGCCAGGGCCGTGGTGAGCAGAGAGATGGATCCGGCTGGTGCACTTGTAGCGACCGCACAGCAGCACTGCAGTTCAGCCGCCAGGATCAGAGCCCTCACTCGCAAAGCTGGGCATATGCATTCAGCTTCAGCTCGCTGTCTGCAGTAATCCAACACGTTGTGCACATGCGTAGCAGCACCGGGGTAGTCGCCCATCGCAACACACAGCTCAGCTTTCCTGTGCAATCAAACAATTGCTTCATATTATCACATATGAAAGTACTAAGGTATAGTGAAATCTCAGTACAATGTGCCCCCAAAAAATACACTTTATTTTGAAAGTACGTTATAGTGAAAAAAATAAAGTTTAATTCAAAGTTGTTTTGACTTTACATCAGATAATGCTGAGTTATTCCACAATATATTTCTCCGGTGGTGGGCAAAGGCTTAAGTCATTACTTTTTGTGATATAAGATTTCACACACAAACAAGTTTCCTGTCCAAAGTCACGGAAATAAAAACAGAATTGAATCTCCCTAAATCTCGAGCATAAAAAGTCGTATGAAACTCGTCTATAAGAAAACATTTTAAGCAGAGAAAACCTCTAACCTTCGAACCAATTAACATTCAACTAGATTTAGAAGAACCAGTTACAATATCTGAAACTTCCAAACTTGTACTAAAAGCGCTGGCATTAGAACCTATGGAACAATAGATACCCACCAGAAGAATGGTTACATATCTACACAGATGGGTCTACTATCGATAACAACTCAGGATCAGGAATTACGTGAAGTGCGTTATTCTCATTTTATCAACCAGCAGGACATCATACAACAAATTTTGATGCGGAAATAATGGCTATTCATATCTCACTCCAACACCTACTATACAGAATAGATCTGATTTCAAAATGCTGTCATTCTCTGATTCTAAAGCAGCATTATATGCAATAAATTCATATAAAATTATGTCAATCCAAATTAAAGAATGTCACAAAATGATCCAACAACTTCAAAAACTACAGAAAAGAATTCAATTGCAATGGATACCTGCACATTGCAGAATTGCTGAAATGAAACAGTTCAGCCGCCAGATCAGAGCCTCACTCGCAAAGCAGGGCATATGCATTCAGTCTGCAGCTGACTTTCTTGCCAAAAAAGGATCCAATTTAATTCAGAATACAAATACAAGCCTACCTTTTACATCCATCAAAAGACTAATTAAAAATAAATATAAAATCAAGCAAAACCAAGCACTATGTACCAAAGCCAAAGATTAAAAATGGAGCATTTTAATAAAAAAACTAGAAATTATTCCAGAAATCACATATGTAAATCTGCAGTAGCAAAATTCAGACTGCTTACAGAACACGATTATTTGGCCAAACACTTGAATAAAATAGGAATTTACACAAACCCAAATTGCCCTCTATGCAACAAAGAAGAAGAAATGACTGAAGATCATCTCATAACCTGTGAAGTTCTACCTGATGGATCCACCACAGAGAAATATTTGTGAGCAAGAACGCTAAAACAAGTTTCCTGTCCAAAGCCCGGCATTAGATAACTAAACAACAAAAAGATTTCCTTCATTAAACCCATTTCGTCCACACCTGTGGAGTAACGGTCAGCGCGTCTGGCTGCGAAACCAGGTGGCCTGGGTTCGAATCCCGGTCGGGGCAAGTTACCTGGTTGAGGTTTTTTCCAGGGTTTTCCCTCAACTTAATACGAGCAAATGCTGGGTAACTTTCAGTGCTGGACCCCGGACTCATTTCACGTGCATTATCACCTTCATTTCATTCAACAGCTAAATAACCAGATGTTGATAAAGCATTCGTAAAATAACCCTAATAAAATAAATAAACCCATTTCTAAAAGAGATCCTAAAACCAGTGACGTCAATAACAAAGAAAATCATGAAATAGTCGAAACATGTCACTTTTCGGATTTACAGCAGTTGCTTAAATCTTTGAAAATTTCTCCTGTAAATTTTGCACAGAGTGAGTTAAGCCTTTTTGCCCGTCCACCTGAAATTTTAGCTTTCATATACTGCAACTGTGTTTAGAAATAATGTACCATTCAACAAACTCAAGAAACTAACTATGCTTATACAATCCACAAGGAATATATGTTGTAAATTTAAAATCAGGCATTTGACAATGAAGTCATTTGACCTCTTGCACTCCAAATTTTTCAAAGATAAAAATGACCATTTTAATAAAAAAAAAACAAATTTTGAGATGTTCCTAATCCATTTCTGTCTGAGTTGCACAATTCAGACAGTTACAGAACTGATTATTTGGCCAAACACTTGAATAAAATAGGAATTTACAAACAATCAAATTGGCCTCTATGCAACAAAGAAGAAGAATTAACTGAAATCATCTTAACTGTGAAGTTTTACCTGATGGATCCACCTTGAGAAATTTGACATTAAAACTGTAATTCTTCGTTGCCAAAGTCCGGCATTAGATTTAATAACAACAACAACAACAGATTTCCTTCATTTAAACAGGTCTTTCAGTCCACACCTCTTTGAGTAAAGCATCAGCATTCGTCTGGCTGCGAAACCAGGTGGGATGGTATCCATTGGAATACAAGTTATTTATTGAGGATATTAATTCCAGGTTTTTAGTTACGAGCAAATTTCTTTCACTGTTTGAGATGAACTTTAGAGACTATTGATAGAATAGCTCTTTTCTGACAATATAACTGCACCTAGATGTTGATGTGGCATAGAAGATTCCTGTGACAAATAAATGATTTCACCATCAAAACTTGTTGTTCCTAAAAGAGATCCTAAAAAGTGAGTCAATAGACAAAGAAAATCATGAAATGCGAAACATGTCACCTTGATTTCAGATCAAGTTGATCCGTCAGTGTATAAATGAAGCCAGTTTTGTGGATGGTACCTAATATTAATTGTCTCTAAAGACAATTGTTTCAGTATTTCAATGTTTACTTCTGATTTCAGTATTTCTTCTGTTAAATTTAGATTAACAAGGAATATATGTATTACTCAGTTCCAAAATCATAAACACAAAGAAATTATTGAAGTTAAAAAAAAGTTACTATATACAACAAATAATATACTCACGGTACCACAGTACAATCAACAAAATTTGAAGTGCCATAGTTCTTAACTTTAGTTTGCTCTTTCAAAAGAACAATATGTTATTGTTGTTTTATAATGCCAGGCATTTGACAATAAAGTCATTTGATCTCTTACACTCCAATATTTTTCAAAGATATTGTCATGACCAACCACTGAAGCACAGATTTTGAGGTCTTCCGAATTCACTTCTTGATTTAACCACTCACAAAACAATATGAGGTACTCTCTAAAGCAATAAACTCTATATGCAAATTTTGTGGGTTGGATCATTTGTGCGCTGAGCACCTCATATATTCCTCTTTCATCTTTTTAATGACATTAGTGCACAGTTTAAGTTTAAATTGGTTTTGAATGAGCTTGAAATAAAAACCTGACTGTGGTTTATTGCAATATTCCTTCAAAATTTGGGGACTTTCATCTAAAGTATGAAGTACGTTGCCATCTTGTGCAAAATATAAAAACTATTTATCTATCTGCCTGAGATCTCAAAAAACTCACTAGCGATATTATTTTTCGAATGTCTTTGAATGTTTTTAAGGAATTTCGGGATAACGAGATTCCAAACACAAATTATTTTTTAAGACAAATAGGAAAATGGACAAGATAAAAAAAAAAAGGAACATTTCGTGTTCCTATTATACTTCTCTTGGGACGTGGGACAAGAGGCCGAAAAAGGGACAATCCTGTTAAAAATGGGACATCTGGTCACCCTACTATAGTGCAAGCTTCAGTCAGTTGGCTGCAGTGCTTACAGAGAAGTTGGCAATAGCATATGAGCCCATGAAGAGTAAGGAGAGAGGATAAAAAGAGATAAATAATATAAATTATGTATCCAAATAAAACAAACCCAAGTAAGTACCTCAGTTGGCTTTCCCATTTATCAATTGCTGCTAACCGTTCCACTGCATTTTCAGCTTCTTGCCATTTACTGTGATGCATGGCTTTAGTAAAAGAGAGGATCTGCTCACAGAAGATCCAAGCATGAGACACTGGTTCGTGTGGAAATCTTTCTCTAGCTTTTAACAGAACAAAAGATGCGAGATTATAGTCACCCTAGAAAAAAAAAAGAAGACAATATGTGAACGAAATTATCTTCCACTATGTAAAACCGATGTTTGTTAACATAGTAGAAGCATGTTATATATATTTTTTAATAAATACAATAATTTATATAGTGTAGAAGTACGTCACATACATATGAAGGTAGAAAGGAAGAATTCCCATGCAGTGCTGTCAACCCTACCGATTTTTCGGTAGATCTATCGAAATCACACATTATCTACTGATCTACCGAAACATTTTAATTTCTACCGATTATTTTCCAACTTTCTTAATTTTAATCTTTATTACAGAACCAACGTCAGATATGACCGCTTAGAAAGTATTCTATACATAACATCGACAAAGCACTGTCAACAATGAATACAGTAAAAATTAAGCGAATGCAAAAGTGACAAGTTTCTTTAATTAATTGCCTTCTAACAATGGAAATATAAATCTCTATATTCGGCTCTTCGATATTTCCCTTTCTCGCTCCTCATCAACAATGAACAACTGTTATTTTAAAACGCAGATAAGCCAGCCTTCTGTTTCTGTAGTCCAATAGTCGTTTTCATTCAGCCATTCATAATCACATAACATTAGGTACTAAGAATTTCAGGTCAGGTGAAGAAGTGCAAATCGGAATGGGTGACAGTGACTAGGATAGTGATTTTTCCCAAGCATCAGCTAGGCCTATTAATTCGCAGAAGAAATTAAAGTATGTCCAGTCCTATAAAGGAGAATGGGAAAATATTCCTGATTTTAAGGGGCGGTTAAAACCAAGCAGAAAGGGGAAATATATGGCTATTGCAAAAAGTGGGATAAAGACATTAAAATAGATTCCGATAAAGATGTCCTTATGAAACACAGTGCATCAAAAGCTCATCAGGAATTGCAAAAGCGACTGTTTCAATTTCAAAGTAAGCAAAACACTGATTAATAAAATGCCAAGAAGTGAATTGTGTCTGTATGGTTCAAAGAAAAAGGACAGTGATGTTGAAAGCAATTGATTTGAACGAATTCAGAACAAAATAATATGTTGATAACAATATTGTGTTATTTGTAGCAATGACACTTCGATTTTAGTATTAATTAATGGGAAGTTATATTGATTATTACTTACTATGGTACCAAATACAATAGAGATTTTTAAAATAAAAAATACAAATAATTTTTATAGCATCACTTGTGACATGAGCTTGCTTTTAATTTTGACATTACAAAATACCGATTTTCCTTCCAATCTACCGATATTTTCTCCTTTGTCTCCCGAAATTTCTTATTGTAAAATCTTATTATCTAAATGGTCAATGCACAGAAGCTGCTCATAGAGAGTTTCGTCGCCATTTTCAACTCCATCGTCGCGATCCTGTGCCCTCTTCACATGTGATTAAAAAATCTGGGTTCGCAATTTAGAAGAAACAAGCTCAGCATTAAAGAAAAAACCTCCAGGTAAAGAAAAATCTACCAATGGTCATGCACAACTCTTAATGCAGTTCGTTATGTGATGGTGATTTAAAATTCTTTAAGTGGTCAATTGAGAAGAAGAAATTTTCGTATCAACAGATCAACTTGGTTTCAGCAAGATGGTGCAACAGCACATACTGCAGCCATCTTTATGACGGAAATGCGAGATTTGTTTGGGAATCATGTCATATTGAAAAATGAAGACACGCTTTGGCCTGCACGATCCCCCAATTTAAGGTCAAGTGATTTCTTTTCATGGGGTATCTAAGAAGAAATCTACAGTCGAAATGTTGCAGAGTGTAATAAGAAACTTCAACAATGTATGCACGTTAATGAAGGGAATTTGAAGGATGTAATTTTCAAGAAGTTTTGGTTACATGCAAATGGCATACTATATTCTATATTTTCATACAATAAAAGTTCATTTAATATAATTAATTAGAGTGCAGGTGTTTAGGTATTTATTTTGGTTAAAATAAGCAGGCACTAAAATTGTAAAAATAGGCAGTGAAATAGGCATTTATTATTCATAGAAACAGACAAAAACAATAGACAAATACTTAATAAACTATCCCATACAGTACTCACTTTCCTTGGTTACATGTCACAACAAGATGCTTTTTTAAGCTGTCAAATGTCATAGCCGCCTGTCAGAGAGAACGTTTTTCATGGTGGAAAAAGATCTATCTACTTCTACTGAAGTGATTGGAGCAAACTTAAAACAACATATTTCAGAAGGATTGTCTCTACTATCTTTCAGAGATCGGGAAAAACCGACTGTGTTGTCTCAAAAAGAGGGGTGTGAGAAGGGATTAGAGACTTCAAAGTATGTGTGACTTGTGCATGCAAGCAACAACAGTAACGGGACCTGGAGACTTGCTTTTAATACTTCCCTCATCCCCTTTCTTTTGCTGGTAAACCCCGAAGTGACCTGAGTACTGAGGGCTATCTGTTCAAACATCTTTGTAAGTGACATAAAAGATGGAATCGGTAAGGAAGAAAAGTTTACAAATTTTTGGAAACATATGTATTGCTGGAGAATAAGATTCTCAACAAATATTTGTGTGAGGTGAATATATATTTTTAATTTGCATAACCGTTCTTTTTGTTTGCTGATATAATTTATGTGCGGTTTATTTTAAATGCATTAAAAATATAGAAAATGTACAATAACGACGTAAAACGGCTAAAAAAGGCTTTTAACCTTAAAATAGGCAAAATAAAAATTGGGCCTATCATCTCCAAATGTGTAGAAACGTGTTTATCTCTAATAAATCTTTATACTTACACTCTGTTTAAAAAAGGCATTTTGCTAACATCCGGGCTCTAAATATAATATATAAAATTTCATTTCACTATTTAAAAAGTTCCGTTTCTTTGGCCCACCCTGTACTAATAATAGCTGTAACAATTTATCATAATTTAGTACCAATGAGCTGGTTACGCAGCTGATTTTCTCAAAGCAATTTAGTTTCTTCTAATATTATCTTACAAAAGAATGTCATATGAAGATTACAACCACTATTACGTCACAGTTTCTCAACAGCCTCTAGTTTAAAAAGATGTTAAATAAAGAATTACAATTACATACACCTCAGCATTTCTGAACAGACACTCCCATTGTCTCAAATAAAGAATTACAATTATAATAATTTGACTGCCTTGTTTAGAAAGACATGAAAGAACTATACAAGTAACTCATCACCTCTGAACAGCCACAGTAAAGTGACATTAAATAACAACGAAAACAATACTATTATAATTTCCTTGAAATGCCTAATTAAAAATATTATAAATGTATTACCTCTTCTGTAAGCATATTTGCAACATTGCAAATTGCTTGGCAGGTGCCTTCTCCATTATAGGACTGAACTCCTTGGGTTGGGTTCGAGGTATTGAGATGCAGCAACAACTGACTGGACAGAGAAGACATTTCACTCTTCCCATACAGACACCAGAGAGCAGCTTTCTGAGCATAACTGTTCGTCATTAGATCAATCATGGAGTGCTGGCAGTTCAGCACATCGCTTTTCATCAACAGCTGCAATATTAAAGAAGACATTATTATAAATGTTAAGTGTTTATTGAATGTTCTCCATGTTGGTAAACTGTCAGTGTAAAACAATAGAGGAGAGGCGTACTGATAGCTGTAGCTGGAATATAGTCGAAGAGCAATAATTATATTATTGCTTGTTACGTCACAACGTGAATTGAATGAATAATAATTGAAGGGGTGAGAGTGAGATTGTCCAAAGCTACACTTTTAACAAAAATGGTTTTTTATGCGAGTTAATTTCTTACACTACTAGTAAAATATAAAATTTACTCAACAAATGACGTAAGTATACACCGAAGAAATTATGATACCGCACCTAATAGCATTGGACTCTAAACCTTTAATACGCTCTCCTGTAAAATTTTGTCTGTGTGACTTAAGACTATATCATTCTCACCCCTTCAATTCAAACAAAAATAATAAACGTACTTGATGATACAGATATTTCTTCAATGGCTAAAAATGACTGTTCCTACTCTGTTAGTATTAAAAATAGCAGTGAATATCAAATTTACTAAAAATTTAAAATGTTAAGAATAGTGCTTACATCAAATACTAAAGCTGGTTTCCCTCCTGTGACTCCAGCATATTGTGCAAAAGATTGTATTCCCAGAGATGTAAGATAGCTCAGACTTAAATCACTGCTTTTTGAGATGGACCTTTCCATCAGTATTTCCTGCAACAAAACAAAGAAATATCAGTCCACATGCGTGTATATATATGTGTGTATATATACGAGGCCTGTCTAAAAAGTATACCTTTAATTTTATAAAGTAGTATTATAGGCGGCGCCATGCATGGTGGAAGGAGGAACTGTAATGCAGCATGCTTGAATTTTTCACCGCATTCTTGTGCCAGTAATCGCCAAGTAAGGTGCTGTTCTAATGTTTGTCGGATTTAGTTTTCTCGCAAGATGACTGAACGAATTGAGCAAAGATACTGCATCAAATTTTGTCAAAAGCTTGGTGATTCTCAAAGTCAAACAATTCGTAAGATTCAACAGGTATTTGGGGAAGAAGGTTCAAATTATAATCAAAGATGGCCGCACATCCAGCGTGAGCATAGCACCAAATTAATTTAGGGTAATTGATGGCAGATCTTCTTGAAAAGAGATAGACTGCTTAAAGATTCAATGCAATTTTTGATGATTTGAACATCAGTGGCCGAAATTTAAGTTGTTGTCCCCGAACAAAAAGACCGTCGTGATTGAATCTCCCAACAATCCTGGGTTTCTGGAGATTCTTATACGACCCAGAAACAAAAAGACAGTCGTCGCAAAAATCCTGTAAAATGGCAGGTGCGAACAAAAATGATGCTGACTGTTTTCTTTGATGTCCGTGGAATTTTGCATCACGAATTCTCTCAACAATGAGTACTATCACGATGTTTATGAGATCAGTGAACCAATGGACAACAAACATAATCAAATTGATCATTCAAACATGAATTACTAAACTCCCTTCTCCAGACCTGGTTAGGGACTTTGGTTGTTTCCAAAATTGAAGAAACATGAAAGGATCCCGTTTTGAATTAATATGTATGCATAACATCATTGCCAGAGGTGTTTAGAGTGGAAGGAAAGTTGAACAATGGCCTCAGGGGATTAGGGTCCCAACCCCGTATATTTGAAATATTTTATGAAAGCGGATACTTTTTAGACAGGCCTCATCTATACATATATAAAATATACATCTTAATTCCTGAAAAGGAAGTTCTTATAATTCAATATTAAACGGTACCTTATTTTCAATCAAATTTCATAGCATCAGTCCCTAAGGTAAACCATATTAATGCATGCTTATCAACTGCTAAAAATTAAAATTCAAAAATATTGCTTTTTCCTAATTTTGGGCCATCAATGAATTATTTTGAGTTTGAACCAATACAACAACATAATAAATATCGCATGTACTACTTTCCTACAGAGAATTGGAAAATGCTTTTCAAATCAGAAAACTGCATAACTCATGCCATAGAGTAAAAGTTGAACAATGGTCAATTTATATTCGATATCATATGAAACGAATTTAGCTACATCTATACATATATAAAATACACATCTTAATTCCTGAAAGAGTATTCAATATAACATACCTTATTTTCATCACTCAACTTAACAACCAAAAGCATGTTTTGAAGCACTATCATAATTCTTTATTTAGAATAATCAAAACAAAACCATAATCTTTATTTATTTAATGACAGGATAAAGGCCATAAGATCTTCTCTTCCACCCTACCAGACAGCACACATAAATACAAAAAATACGAACACTGACAAAAATAATACAAATCAAATTAAAGCCTTATAGAGGATCAACAAAGTCAAAGAACACTGTAGAGCTCTCATTGAGCTAATACAAGAAAAAAAAAAAGATAGCAATGTTGATAATGATAATAATAATAATAATAATAATAATAATAATAATAATAATAATAAATACATTATATATTAAGATCTTTTTGATAATTTATTAAAACTGTCTATGCGAATAGTTAAAACCTTTATTTTTTTATGAATAGATTTGGTTGTCAATAAATTATCAAAAAAGAAACTGAGGTCACTTTTGCACTACAGATATATTGCATAAAACCAATGTTAAAAACAGGTTAAACCGAAGTTGTTGACAACAAGCAATTCCATGAACTAGAATGTGATTCCTAATTTAAATTTGAATTTTGATATTGTCCGACAGTCTCTGACATGGTCAGGGAGAGAATTCTAGAATCGATATGCTGAAAGATGATGAGCAGAAGGATGTTCTGTGCAGAGGAATAGAGAGAATGTACATTTCCGGGTTCAAGGTAGTGAAAGGTAAACAAAACGAGATGCTGCTAGGTAAAAGAATGTGGAGATCTGGATAATTTTAATAATAATAGTAATAAGAGAGAGTTGAAGAATCTTCCTTTCTTTAAGAGCATTCCAAGACAACAGTTCTAGTGACGGTCTCGACAAGTAAATAATAATGCTGATATCAACATAATCTGTGTTCACTATCCTATGGTTGTAGAAGTAGACATTAATATATCATTCTTGTTGTTCAGAATTATCAAGTCATTTTCCAGCTTTTAATCGTGGATTAACAGCAGCTACCTGATAAGACTGAATCCTGATATGAAAAAAATAGGTTCAATTATACAAGGTGGGTTCAAAGTCGCTTTCCACAATATTCATTCTTAGATTTCACACTTATACACATATACAGATGTCATAACTTGAACAAAAGACTAGCTGATGTCATAGTATTATTCTTTTTGAAGGAACAGCTACCAGCGACTGATATCTTCAGATGTTAAAAGAGGTGATTATTCCTGAACTTGAAAACAACCCCCATTTTACCAATATGAAGCTGATATGGCAACAGGATGGAGTACCACCTCATTTTGAATGGAATTTCATGGAATTGACAAAACAGAATGGCCACCCAGATCATGCGATCCGACATCATGTGATTTTTCGCCGTGGGGTATCCTGAAAAATGATGTTTTTGCTCAGAAACCACAGGATCTGCATCAGTTTCAACATGATCTAACAGTCATTCGTAAAAATCTATGAAAGTCGTCAGTTATGTTCTGTCATCTGTAAATCAGTGCCTAAACGTTGTGAATTGTGTATCGAGAAACAGGGCATCCATTTTTAGTAATATCTGTAAAGGAATGTGTAGTCAAATGTTGTTGTTGTTGTTTTCTAATGCCAGGCGTTTGACAATAAAGTCATTTGACCTCTTGCACTCCAATATTTTTCAAAGATATTGTCATAGTCAGGCACTGAAGCACAGATTTTGAGGTGTTCCGAATCCATTTCTTGGTTTGAGTTGGGCAATGGGCAGTTAGGGGACTGATATATTCCAATTCTATGCAGGTGTTTGACCAAACAGTCATGGCCTGTTGCCATGCAGCTACAGACGATTTTCGTGGTAAATCGGGAATTAACTGTGGGTTATGATGCAGAGAGTTCCATTTTTTCCCTTGAGATTGTGTTATCAAATTTTGTTTGTTGAAGTCTTAAGTATGTAGATTTAATAAATCTTTTCACAGAGTAATAGGCTACATAGATTTAGTTACCTGGTTGGGTTTTTCCGAGGTTTCCCCCACCGAAAAGGCAAATGCCGGGTAATATTTTGGCGAATCCTCGGACCTCATCTCATCTCACTACATCTAGCCAAAATGTAAAAAAATTGTACAAAATTGTAAAAATTGTAGAAAATTACTAAATTGTAAAACTATAAAAATTTGTAAAAATTGTAATTGTAATATTGTAAAATGTTGACTTGTTCCACATCTTAAAGCTTCATTGCTCATGTAAGATCTATGGAATAAAATGAATGAATGAATGAATGAATGAACAGTCAAATGTAAATTGAATGTATAATTAAATGTAAGGAAGTGCTTGGGGAAAGCGACTTTCCGCCCACTCTGTACATAAATTTATAACATATTAACACTAAGATAAAGAAAATAAAGTGAAATTAAATTAAACATTACATTTTAACAGAAATTATACCGAGACAGTCACTTGCACTTTCTTCATACAAAGTTAAACAATTCAGCAGAGATATAATATTTCATGGTTTTGTTGCTATTTTCCGTTAAATCTCATCACCATTGAATGACGACAACAACAATAATTATGCAATCCTGCAAATTCATAATAAATTCTATAAACACAATAACCAAAATCAGATCTGAAATGCAAAAGATAACAGTATGTCTGACACACTAGCAAAGTTGGTTAAGGTGTGCAGCCAATAATGGTAAGATTGAGGATTCGAGAATAACACCATGAACGTTGTTTTAATGTGAGAATCAAGGAATATTCTACAAATTGCCTATTTTCGGTAAAGATGCAAAGATCACATAATATGCTAGAGATATGGAAGTTTCATACCTAAGCTTGCATTGAAATCGCTTAGAAAAAGGTACCTCAATTTCGAGGGGATGCTATAAATTACAGAGTTGCATAAAACTGAAATGGAAAGAGCAAATGAATCACCCTGTATAAAACAATGACTAAAGTAAAACAGTCTCAAAACAAAGATAACTTACTTGTGTCCAAACTGAGCATGAAGTACTGCCAAATTCAGAGCTCCATATCTAAATCCTCTGCTTTTTTCATCTTGGTTATTGACTTTACTGTCAGGTATCAGTGAGTTTCTGTCAAAGCAATGGAATAAACTGTCTATGGCTCCACAGAATTCCTTCACACGCAAGCAATTTAGGTAGCCAAGGTAATGCTGCAAATTAGAGTACAGGACGAGTTACAGATTATGCAACATTCTCAACAAGAGTTCATAAAATATTTATTTATCTTTAGCATATAAAATACTGACAAAGTACTGTCATGTATAAAATAAATTTAGAAATAAAATGAAAACAAGAGAAATATAAGGAGAACAAGGTGAGAGGGGGTTGCTTTTTATGTGATAGACAATTTCCAATTCAGTCCAATGTTTAGTGAGAAGAAAGACTTACATCTACGTAAAAATAAAAAATTAATAATGATCAGTGTTGTGGGATTTAATCGATTAATCGATCAATTTCTGTTGTAAGATTAATCTATCAAAAATATTTAATCGAATAATTGAGTCAATTAAAATTAATCGATTATAGTTGATATTAATTATTATTTTGTTAATACAAACGCGTACTAAAAATTCCGACAATATTTCTCTCTCCGAAATTGCTTACTTAAAAGCCAATAGTACTGTTATTTTATAACTGTAAACCAGGTAGCATAAAAAAAATCTTTGCACAAACACTTCAGAAAGAGATGGAGATATGAGGACAGTGACCTAGTCTCCCTCTATTGAAAGTTGAAACATAATGCGAAACCCTTATTAAGTTTTATGGTTTTCCAAGAAACTTCCACCTTGTTGTCAGCTCATCTTCCTAGCAT
The DNA here is from genome assembly GCA_025594305.2 of Periplaneta americana. Classification (NCBI taxonomy): domain Eukaryota; kingdom Metazoa; phylum Arthropoda; class Insecta; order Blattodea; family Blattidae; genus Periplaneta; species Periplaneta americana. Next base: position 125,700,809 of record JAJSOF020000019.1, on the reverse strand, counting down.
ATGAAATACATACTTTTCTGGGAGTCGGCCCCCTCATCCCTTATAAAATATCCATGTCTACTCTGTGTGCAAGTGAGAGCGTAACTACCTTCTTCTCTTTCTAAAATCTGGTAATTCGAGTACAATAGGGGCCAGTCTGGTTTCGACCGCTGTACTTTTGCAGTTGCAGTTTCTGTACTGAGTTTGTATATGAAGGTTGTGTGTTTAGTTTGATAAAGAAAAAAAATTAGTTTTCTGTGGTTTATGAAAAGTGTAAACTCCATTACATCATATGAGAATTTGAAAGGAAAACTCGGTGAAACGTTTGGATTTAAATTGAACGATCGTGGAGAAGTGCTTGAGAGAAAAAAAGTTTTTTCGTGTTTAGTGATGCAGGAAACATTGTTAGTTAAATGTAGAGCAGCACTTAATTCGCAGCATGTGAATGCACTCACATGTTTAAAATCATGGATGAAGCAGTATTAACTAGGTGAGTTTTCATAATTTTTGTTATTTATTTTTGTCTCAAAAATTTCCGGAGAAAATGACACAATAAATTATAAGCCTTATAATAAATATGTTAGTAAGTAATTAAAATAGTTTTGTAATATAACAATACAATATATAAAGATATACAATATTTACGATTGTATAAACCATTTAATCTTAGATGTTAAATTGATCCTTGTTTCAGCTGAACTTGGAATTTTGTGTTGTATAAAGTCTAATCTGAGATTAATTTGTCTCGAACTAAACTTTGACTGAAGAAAAGTTAGATGATCCAAGTTCAGTTATTTATTTTCTGTTTGAAATATACGAGTGACAGATTGTGCAAATAAAATATCCATTATTATTAATATTAATAGATATGTTAGGCACATTTATATATATTTCTTTCAATTTCTTGCCTTAATATACAAACATTCTTATATTTTATAAGGCTCTATCGTGTTCAGGAGTATCAAATAACATAACCTATAATTATATTATGTTTATAACAACCATTAATTATTAATGGATATGATAGGTACATTCATAAATGTTCAATTAACTGTATTACTAAACAAAAATTGTCGTTTTATAAAGTTTTATTATGTTTTATCAAACACCATAACTTGGAGAACAGTCAACCTTCTTCTTATTGTTATTATTTGCATTGCACAAAAAAGAAACCAGTGTCTCCAACAGAGTGTAATCGGAAAGTCGCCAAAAAAACTAGATTTCTCATTATCAACAAAGAAAGATTAAATTTGTCACTATGGGAATAAATCCCTAGCAATATAAAAGTTAAAAGAAATGTTGAAAAAATAATAATTGGCAAACTGAACAAACCCGTATAAAAATCACGTATTTCACCTGTTTATGCGATGTTGCAAATCCTTTTCACGTGAACTTAGATTGCATTTGAACCAAGGTAATTTGATCGCAGAAAAGTTTTATACAATAGAAGAAGTGTCTGAACTCGGTTACGATCTTCGATCAAAGTTGATCTTTAGTCAGGGAGTTTTATACAATTGAGCCTTAATATTTATCCTTATCACCGAACACAAGTTAAATTTAACAATAAATTACAGTATATTAAAACATTTTTTCAACTTGATCAAAACTCAATTAATCTATCGATTACATTCAGTTAATCGATTAAATATTTTGATCGATAAACAGCATTAATAATAATAATAATAATAATAATAATAATAATAATAATAATAATAATAATAATAATAATAAATTATAATTATAATAAACCTGAATGTACTATACTGAACTTCTAGGAAGAAAATGGAATAATTACCCCACAGAAGACCTTCGATGATGATGGTGATAATAATAAAAAAATAACAATAATAATAATAATAATAAACCTGAAAATACTATCCTGGACTTCTAAAAAAATGGAATAATTATCCCACAGACGATCATTAGACAATGATAATATAACAACTTTTACATACAGCTTCAGCATATTCTGGATTTGCCCGCAGGAGCTCTCTAATCCGTTCCTGCAATTCTGGGGGAGATAGTGCAGCCATCTCGTTTGTTTGCATCAGAGAGGCTTGTTGGGCAATGAAGAGTTCAGCCTGCCTTCTGGACCAACACACCCTCTCAGGATTAGCACCACCATCAATGCCTGCACTATCACCTACAAGGCTAGAAAATAAGACATTCTTTTATACTGCACAAATTAACAGAACATAATTACCTTTTTCATATTTTGCGTATATGTTCTTATTACACAATGTATAAAAGACACACACATTCACATTAGACGCAACTAGACTAAGTGACATTCTTTGTTAAACAGCATATTCTTTTAGAATATGGACACGAGCAAGCAGATCTTGTCAAGAGCTAATGGCACATGACAAGATTGCAACAATTTACAGCTGGAAAAATGTGGTGCACACATGAAATGCAGTGTTCTGTATTTTTCTTACGCTCGAGAAGATTACTGAAAACTAGTCACTTCAAGTTTCATTGTAAGATGGAGCAAGACATATTTTTGAACCTGACTGTCGAAGTCCGATACTTATACGTAGAGCACAGAAATACAGCTCGAGTTATCGTTTGTTGGATAAATGCTGGGTATCATTAACTTCTCAATATGCACAATGATCCTCTCATTTTTCTTCCTTTTTTATAACTTTTGTTCCATGTTTATCTGTAAGTGAATCTCAGTTAGAGATCGTCAAAACATGGTTGTGGCCTAATGCGAGTTTTGGTTTGAGTTCAGTGTTGTAGTAACACGAATTGTGTGACAATATTTGGTTATATTTTACTCGTACATCACAAACAAAAGTTTTTAGATGATTCAATACAGGCCTCATGTTTGTTTGTTTGTATTTTAGTATTACGATATTTGCACTTAAGTGTATTGTTGCAATAGTGTGTTCTGTCACTATTATTTAATAATGTATCTCTCGAAACCTAGCACCAGTAATACAGGCACCAAGGATAAAATAATGCATTCACAGGCCAGAAATATTATTTCTAAAGTGCGTCCTTTCTTCAAAGAATTGTTACCAGAAAAAATGCGTGCTAAAACAGTGATTTGTCGAAGTCGAGAACTTACAGTTAAAGCATGTGATGTAAGTGTGCATAGTGTGTCGCATATTCTAAGACAGATTAAAATATTTTGCTCAGAAAATGGTGAACCCTATTCAAAATCCTCTGGAAAACATGCTAGAAAACAGAAAAATGACTTCCAAGAAGGTGTACTCTGCGATATAATATTTGAAATGTATGATTATTATTATTTTTTTACTTGGTCATTTAACACTGCTAGGTTATTTAGTGTTGATGGGATTGGTGATAGCGAGATGAGGCCAAGGGTTCGCCATAGATTACCTGACATTATGGTTGGGGAAAACTTCGGGAAAAAACCAACCAAGTAATCAGACAAGTGGGAATCAAACCCATACAAGAGTTTAACTCCAGATCGGCAGTCAAATGCCTTAGCTGACTGAGCTATGCTGATGGCTAAATGTAAGATAAAGGTGAATACTTTTGTACCTGATAAGATATATTTTTTGTCAACCAACTTTACGACTCATAGTTATGGTGAACTTTCACATTTCTGCTTTTCAAATACTCTTGTATTAAAAAAACTTGTCTGAATTATGAGAAAAAAAATTATAATGATTCCTTTACTTCTATGAGGTTGATACTAAAAGTCTTGGGCTTCAAGTATACAAAAAACCAATGATTGGTGTAAATTTCTATTAAAAAGGGGTGATATAGTTGCCACGAGAATAACATTATTTTTAAGAACAATGAATAACCTTAGAGCTTCTGGTGATAATTGTCCGTATTCTATCTCAATGAGACGTGGTCAAACCAAAATCATTCAAAAAATACATATGGCAAGTCTCAACAGGAATCAATCAATCAATCAATCAATCAATTAATCTTCTTAATGTATCCAGCTGTTTGCTGACAACATAAAGTCCACTATAGTCTATTCAGTTGTTGTTTTTCACCGGGGTATTTTGATCGGTGTTCATTATAGATCTATTAAAGTATCTATGCAGATGATGTTACAATATGTGCTACGAACAATGATCCAAACGAATCATTAAGAGTTATACAAACAGCTGTAAATAATATCAGTAATTGGGCATCCAAATGGGATCTATCTATCTCACAATCAAAAACTGAATATACTGTCGTCACAAGAAGATATAGCTCAAAAACTATAAACCTCTTAACAGGAATAATAGATTCAAGGGGAAAAATAGCAGCAGTTTTAACAGTGTAGTAATGCAGATGAGTATTAGCTGAATTCCGGACCTTTAAAAGAATATGCCATTGTCAAGGTTGACAAAAGTAGACAGACACATGTTCTTCCTTTCTTTCCAGGTAGTAGAAGCGTAATGACAGGCAACCATTCAACCATAAAAGTACACAAAAATAGGTATGATAACTATTACTAAAAAATAATGCTGTGCCAAGAATAACAACAGTTTCAGAACGTCTACTACAGAATATTATTTTAAAAATTCAAATTTCGTAAAATATTTTTATGCTCGACCATGGAAATGTTAATTACCTGGTAGCAATCTTAATTTGTCATTAAACCTCTTAACAGGAAGGTGTTCAGCCATTGACAAGTCAGCTTTTACCATTATAAAACTAGCAAGTATCGATTATTTGGATAACAGTGAAAGAGAATGCGAAAAGATGAGTGGAAATCCAATAGCTGAATTCATGTGCCTTCTAAAAAGTTAATAAATAATATTCAAATAAATTCAATTTGGTTTTTCAATGTCGAATTCAATAATCAAGGTTATATCAAGTTTAAGGATTACATCAAGGTCAGTGACATTATTGTTCCCAAAAAATAAAACTTTCGCGTCAAAAATTATCCATATGATGTAGAACAAGGTCATTATCTTGTCAGATAAAATAAAATGTATACAGAATACGGTAACAGTTTCAGAACATAAAAAGTCTACTGAAACAGAATATTATTTTTAAAATGTCTGCATGCATTAATTTCCAAATAAAATATTTTTCCTTTACCTGGCCAGTTCCTTGATAGGAATTTCTTTCGGTGGTGGGTCTGGAGTTTCATCACATAAACTGAACTCCATATCATTTGCAGACTTAGTAATTTCGTCCACTGGGTCAACAACTGCTGTCTGCTTCACTAGACTTTTCGCGTAGTAGAGTTTAAAATTCTGGTATATCGCAACAACTTGGGAAAATGAGAGTTTGTCAAAAAGTATCATAATTCTCCGGATGTACAGACCTGAAAATCAACACATTTCTTGTAGAAAAGTACTGTCTGCATGTTGAACACTTAAGTTAATTTAATACTTCATGATACCTCATGCATAATGTAAATCTTTCTGACTTGAAAATACCTAATCCTTATTCATTTCTTTATGCAGAAAACGGATGTGACAATTAAAACTTTGAGTTAGTTCTTGGTTCTCAGATATCCATCCATCCATCCATCCATCCATCCATCCATCCATCCATCCATCCATCCAATGTCATAACAAGGTTTGAGCTTTGACCTCTCAAAGTTTCTGCCTCCATCTATTCATAATTTTGTGCTGCCAGTTTCCAATTTCGACAGTGGGGCAAGTTGGCAGTGGTCCTCAGATATATCACATTTAATTTATAAGGACTATTTCGTTTATAAGGCGTTATTCCATTTTCGACCAATGAAGTGTAATGAAATTTTGAATTCCGACCAATCACAGTCATACATCGTGATAATTTTTGCAGCTCTATTTATCACTATCAATTTATCGCATGGTCGTTCTTTTGTTTAGTCAGTGTCGCCAACAATTTTCCCTTAAATCGATGAGCATGAATCAATTGCACTACAAAGAAGTGCGAAATCCTAATTCCACATTGGTCAGATGGAAAATTTTTCTGAAAAATATAGGGGACAATTTTCTTTGTCAGAAAACGTCCCTTTTCATATCACTTCCTCTTTGCTATGGCACATTAAGATTAGTGACATCCAGATGTACAAATATGTCTTCCATAATCCAATTGCAAGACCATCAATCATCAGATTTATTAAGTAACTGACAAACAGTGTCTATATGTTAAGCTTTTATAATAAATTGTTAGAAATTTAATTTTTCAGTCGTTGACTTTACTACTTAGTAGTGAAAAATTAAATTTTTAACATATTCACAGACTTTTCTGAAAATTACGCAAAATGAATTGCAAAATATTTTATAATAAAGGTGGTGTCTTACCTATAATACTGCTTTTATGTACAATAGGAGGAACCATGTGAGAAGGTTCCACCATTAAACGTCCCAAACTTAGCATGAGGTCAAGAATGCTCCCCACACCTTTCTGATCAACTTCCAACAGCTTCTTCTCAAAGTTCTGTATATGAGCACTCAGGAGATTATACTTTCCTGATGTGAGTATAGCTTTCAGATCATACAGTTCCAGATCAGGACACTATGGATATTAAAACATGTTTCAGAATTATGATCATACAGAGATAACGACATAAGGTAGAGTGACTTCATGGGATATATCTTTCATAGACATAATAACAATAAAAAATCATGATCACGTGTAAATCATCACTTTCCATTAAACAAATCCCATTACTTTTTATTCAAATTCAGTATCAGTATCAGACACCACTGAAAGGATCCCGTTTTGAGAGTAGAGAAGAGATAATGCGGAACGCGACGACAGAGCTGAACATCATTCCAAAAGAAGACTTCCAGAGATGTTTCTGGCAGTGGAAGGATCGGTGGGCTAAGTGTGTGCAAGCACAAGGGGCCTACTTTGAAGGGGATTAGGGTCCCAACCCCGTCAGGTATTTGAAATATTTTTTCTGGCTAAAGGTCGGATACTTTTTAGACAGGCCTCATATTATGCATAGTATTTAAAGGGTGTAATTGATATTATATTTGAAGTGTTGTATCAGTGAAGTGTGTTGTGTCAGTGAAGTTTCAGATCATACAGTTCCAGATCAGGACACTATGGATATTAAAACATGTTTCAGAATTATGATCATACAGAGATAACGACATAAGGTAGAGTGACTTCATGGGATATATCTTTCATAGACATAATAACAATAAAAAATCATGATCACGTGTAAATCATCACTTTCCATTAAACAAATCCCATTACTTTTTATTCAAATTCAGTATCTCGCATAGTTTTACAAATATTGTTGGCTAATAACACTATTTGGTTTCATATACCATTGCTTAAGTTCAGTGAATTTTATTTACAGGACATTATGTTAGATTGCTGTGATCTATAAGTTGTTTTGCTGAAGAATATTTGGACATTGCTACATATAGTATACAACAGCATAGTTTTCTGCCTTTTGGACTAATGAACGTAATTTTATTGTTGTTCAGACATTTACAGGCCTTCTGAAAACTACGTAAAATTAAATCTTTTGCTGATATGATTACTGGCAAGTTTTCCCACAGTTGTGTTATTTTATTTATTTATTTACTTAACATAAATTCCCTTGCGAGACAGTTTTGTGTAGAAAAATACTACATTTTGCAAACAGGTTTACTGGAATAGGTTCTGTGAATGATGTGATGTGAATTACGTATCACACAAAATGAGCAATACTTCCAGCAGCTACTATGTGAGTACCGAATGCTATTAACATAACAGAGTACATAAATTTTAATCTGACAAAACACCATGAGTTCGCAGATGTAAGCAGTGGCAGTAGTGGGGAGAGAACCTTCACTGGGACTCAATGTGTATCCCAACTTTTCGGCTTCTATCAAACACAGATTATCGCAATCTATGCCTATCGCAACCTATCGCCTATGTACCTTACTCACTGTTCTCAATTTCAACACAAGGATTTGCTCTTACACCCACTATTTTGAAAGAAGAAAATTATGAGACGAATTTAATTTTAAAAAAATTAACATAATTTCAATAACAATACAGAAAGCTCTTGTTAAAAACTTGGAGAAATATTGTTAGAACACGTGTTAAAAAGTGCGGGTTCCATCATATAGTAAATACTGAGAAATGGATCATTAAATGAGGCAAATTTAACATTACAGGTACAGAGCATTATGAAACCACTTAAAATATATCATACTGTACATACAGGCAAAATCAAATGAGTTTTACCTGAATTAGCCTTAATACCAGCATGTTAAAATCTCGCCGGTGCTGTGGCTCAACACTGAACAGACTGCCATCTTCAAATTTCAGGAGTTGGTCCGTTCTGGCTGGATAACACAAAGTACAGAAGATTTCATAAGACCAATTCTCACAGAACTTGTATGCAATGTAGAGATCAGAGGAAAATTAAATATGACAATTATACCTTAAAATACTAAAAAGAGCAGATTTGTCTGCGTTTGTCAAATGCGTATCATCATCCTTACGAAAAGGCACTTTTCAGTGCCAATAATTTATTCTGTGTGCACAAGGTTGGAATTTTAAAGAGGGAAAGGAAGGAATCCGTGTTCTGAAATTTATTCGTTACGAGTGTCTATGAGGGAAGGGGGATGATAAGGTTTCAGCCCACCACAGAAAAAATGATATGATTTGACTGACACCTAAATTATTTAGGCAATTTTCAGTGTAATCATTAAACACAGGAGTCGATATGGTAGGGCCCGGCGATCGCCGTTTATAATTCTATCAATAAACATAAGAATTCAACGTAACGAAATACTTAAAATCCAATTTAGTCAAATAAAAACACTACTTTGTTAATTACATTTATTATAATTTATAAAAACAAACCTTTGGCTTTAAGGAGGCAGAACTCTCTCACTAACAAAACGACGGAAATTTTATGTGGAGTGACGCTATCTTTGTTCGACTTTCTTTGTATTACACCAAAGTTTAAAATATCCTTAGCTGCAGTCATCTTAGTTCCTTCATAAATTCTATTAACTTCAAATTCGTCTCCACATCTTACATCCAAGCAATGAACTCAGAACATCCTTCAATAAACCGGTAAAATAAACAAACAGCTGTCTACATGCCAGTGTGCCCAACTACTGATACACGAAATCCGCTACAAATTCGGCTGAAGTTCGTTTCGGTGCGGATTCCTGCAGCAATGCGTCGAATAATTTTACTATACAATCATAACAATATATTAAATATACGATACTAATATATAAACTATTATGTATATTTCTAATAACTATTATTATATTTTTTCTTCCAGTAGCGGGTATCCCTGTACATAATGTGCAAGTCTTGTCGCGAGCAGCACGTACAGTACTGTACAGAAATTCCGTGCCAGTCAATATAAAAACGAACTTATGACCGAAAATTTAATTTTAAGTTCAGTAATTTCGAACATTATTACAGTATTAAAATGGGATAAATTCAACTTTATATAAACTCTGATTAGTGTAGTATGTAGCTCTAAACGGTGATATATGCAATGGTGGGGGAAAGGAACTGGCCACCCTACCCCATTATCTCCTAGCTTACCTCATAACTGGTGCTTTGTTGGTATCACCCCTGATCACAATATAACATGAGGTTCAGACCAGTCTTCGGACAGTTGACTAAACAACAAACCAAAAGTACATACTTTTGAGCAGACTTTCCACGTGGATTGGGACTGGTGTTATCCGGGCTAAAGTGCCGTGGTCTGCTGGACCTGTTGTAACTTGTAACCATACTTTTCGTCTACTACTCCAGTAGAAATCATCTGTGGCGAGGCACACAGGAGTCCTTAGTGCCAAGGACCACCAATCCCAATGACGCCAGCAGTGAAAGCTTACATTCTAAGATTTCCACATTGAATTAAAAAAAATATTTTGCTTATACACAACACAGAATGATCTTCCTCTGCATCTTGCATTGCTCCAACTCACAACTGGGTGCGGACTACCTGGATGTTTATCGATCAACAACTTCCACTATTATATATTTACTATTGTTGATCCTTCCGAATCCCTTTCTGCATTGCGAATTTCTGAAGTGCAGCATGGTTTGTGTTTACAGAGTGGAAACACCAACTTCAGCGACTTTGAAAAAAGAATTTTTTTTTTCTGCTAGATTGAGATTCTGGCCCACTGTGCAGTGTTTTGATACCGAGAGGGTTGACCCCCCCCCCCCTGAATACCTATGATCAACAATACGAATTTGATAAACACATTAATTACCGGTACTTAAAATACTTATCGATAATTTAAAACAAACAGAACTACTCCAATAGTAAAGTTACTTCATTACATTTATTGACTGTAACTATGCCAACATTAAGTTTCAATCATTGCTGCTTTATTTTGTCACATATAGATATTCAAGTTACTTACTTCATAACTATATATGAACAATCTATTGCTTGCAACATATTCGAGTTGCCTATGCCTGCACAATTGAAAGATTGCAACTGTTTGGAAATAATAAGCTGTCAACACATTTTGAATGAAAATAAATAAAATAAACATCCATACACAAACAAACAAACAAAATTAGAGAAACTTGCTGATCTGTTGCAAGTCATAGGCTACAGATGCCAACACATCTTATTCTGCAATTTGTAACATACTGGGTCATCCGATGAAATCGGGTCGTAACAGGTCCATACAATGAGATCATAGGCGCAAGAAGACTATCTTATTTGAGAATGTCTCAAGGCAGTTAGTAAAATTCTGTTAATCTTGAGTTCCAAACTAGCATGTTATCTCCCACAATTAAGGTCGTTCATATGCAATGAAGGGGGAAAGGAACTAGCTACTCTACCTCATTGTCTTCTGGCTTTAAGTGGTTCCTTGTTGGTATCATGTGTGAGGTTCAGACCTGTCTTCGGACAGTTGACTAGACAACACACCAATATGAGACATGCATACACTATTTTTTCGAAGACCTGTTACATAAGTAGTTGGTAAAAACTACATATTTGTTTAGAAACGTTGGATTTTAGTGATACTGACAATATGAAACTATTAACACAGTCTGAAACCAATTACTGTAAGCAATAATGTATGTCTAGTTGCCATAACTACAGAAATAAACGGTTATTTACAATAAGTCGTCGCTGAACGATTCACATCGTTTATAGTTCATTTCTATTGTTACACAAAATGGATGCACTGAACGATTCACATCATCTATAGTTCACTTCTGTGAACGATTCCATTGTCTACTGTTACACAACATATTCAAGATGGATGCCACTATTGATCGTTCTAAAGTTGAATATAGTAATTATGTTAATTCGCTACTCAAAAATACCCCATTTTCGCAGCAAGGGAGTAGGGGAGATAGGAGTTTGGAAGGTTCCCCCCCCCCCTTTAATAACAAAATAGCGCAATCGCAACTAAACGCAAACTAATATAAACAGTACACTAATGACAGTAGGGAAGATAATAGTGTAGCATTAATAACAAATCAGCATAGTCGCAACTAAACGCAAAATTATAAGAAATAGCCTATATACACAAATAGTCCTTCAGCTGAAATTGTGCACACAGTTCACTCTGGAAAAGAGTTAATTTTATATGTCCAAGCCGGATCTTCACTTCTATCGAACTTTCTTTTTACGACAACTGCACATTAAAACAATAAGGCTGATTTTTATTCTTCTTTATTGTGTAAACAGTTCACCTTGGACCACTTTCAAACTCTCCATAACTTTTTGGACTTAGGGTTTCTAAACCATATCCAGGGTACACTTTGCCAATATCTTCAAGGAAATTTAAAAATATTGCCCCAGCTTCACTTTGTCCATTTCTTCTCTGCATTTGTCTGTACAGAAACTCAAACATATATAGATCATCATGTTCACTTTCACGATCTTTACGCTTCACTTCTGATTTTAGAGTCCCCCACATCCTTTCTACAGTCTGTGTATACATTGTGGAATCCTCACTATTTATAAATTCGACACTGTGGTTGACAATACCGTGCAAGTAACTTTCTTTTTCTAAATCCTTGTAACTTTTCCAGCCATCAGTGCATATTTTGGTCCCTGGTAAAATTAAGTTTTTGATTAAGGAACAAAGTGTTTCTTTATCCCTTCTATTTACCCTCAAGGCAAAACACTGTTTGGTGTCTCGGTCTATGCCACCAAAAATCCAAATATGTTCCTTTTCGTGTTTTGTGAGTCGTCCTCTGTTTTATTTTCTAACAAATAAGTGTGATTCGTCCACCTCAACTACATGCCCTACACCACCAGTCTTCCGTTGACTGTTAGTAATGATAACATAGCAAACTTCCCTGCAAAATCTATAGTAGTCCACAACAGTATTGGCACTCACTTCGGCTTCGATTGCAGCATCAAAGATCTTTATGTGGAGTAGCCACAGATAAATTAACGTTAAACTCTGGGCAAAAGTCAGTTTAGTATGTTCAAACCAGGTCTTGACTGCTATCGCACTTTCTTTGTGACAACTACTACACTTCAAGCAATACGGCACATTTTTATACTTACTTCTCTTCTGGCACACTACTTTTCCTTCGGCTCCACAATCAATACACTTCTTACTTTCTTTGCTGGGCAATAATTTGTGGACGACACAGAAATCTATGCAACTTTCAATATCTCTACAAGAGTCATATAATTTGCGTAAATTAAAAGCCATGGTTTGAAAATGGCGCCTCTACCAACAATGCATGTTTATGAGGTTGCTATAGTAATGACGTCACGAGAATTGTTTATTCAATATTGGCTTATAATTGATACAATTTACGTAAAATTTTGGTCTAAATATGTATATTCATCCTTCTGCCAAATCGGAAATAATTTAGATACAACAATAAATTCTAAAATACGTATTTCAATTTTCAAAAGACACTATCGTAACATATAAGGTTCATCGAATTTGTTGTTTCTTAACTTGGCCGATTAGCCGAGAATGCTAAGGGTCAGTGCTATAGACCAGGAAGTTCCAGGTTCGAATCTCGTCTAAAACAAGGTAAGTAAAAAGTTGCATTTATATGATGTTGTAATGTAGTTAGAGATACGCAGAATTAGATGGTAGAATGGGAGTAAAAAGGGTGTAGAGTAGAGTGAAGTATAAAAGAAGAGAAAAGAGTGGAAGAGAGACACCTAGTAGACAAAAAGAGAAATAAATTTTTAAAGATTTATATTGTTCACTAGAGGAATTGATTCAACTAAACTGGAAATAATGTGAATCGTTCAGCGACGACTTCTTGGAAATAACCAAATAAACAAATGTAAACAGTTTCGTTTTTGAGAGTTTTTTTTTTTCAATCAATATTTGGATTAAAAATGTCTCCTAGATCATAGAACAAACATGTCTATATGTCAGGAATTAAACTTTTCGAGTATACTTGAAAAAAAAAAAATTACTGAACAAACTGATATTTATATTCAAAGTGAATGCCAACAAGCTGAATCCCATCAAAATCAAACAGGGAGAAAGAATTGGAAGACATAAGAAATGTTGGCGAGAACAACTATAAATCTAAAGATAGAATGGACCAAAAGAACCAATGCATGAAGCTTGTGATGATGTGTTGTAATATTATGAGTGGTAACGATGATGTGGAACTAAGTTCAACATTTTCTGAAATATTGGAGATAATTTATTACCTCAAAAATCGAAAAAGATTTAAGACAAACTGTATGGACAATTCATGGACTGGAGAAAAAAAAAAAAAAAAATAAAAATTCAGAAAATATGCTGATACTTTACTTTGAGCAATATTCAAAGAAAATGAAACCATCAGCATTGTGGAGAAACCATTAGATATTGAAATCAATTATATCCATCCATATTTACATCTTTTGATTTCGATATTAATATTTGTCTCCCTATTTCCACAGCTGTTCGTTTGCTACCAACCTGGACCACCACTTTTTCATAATATTAATGAAAGCACCGATTTACAAAAAGATTGCAACTTACACTGTATTGCAGATGTTACCATCCTGGCCTCACATCATTATAACATTAATTTTACATACATATTAAACTGTTTCATATTAATGTGATGATTATATGATTTGTCTCTTTAATTTACTAAAGAGCCCTCTAACTTTAAAGGATTTTATTTTCAACATCCTTTTACTTTCCAGACAAGGTACCAAGGTATTTGAAATTAGTGACTTTCTTAATAGGTTTGTTTTCCCACCTAATAATGCACTGTGACCTGCTTTTATTATTTCTTCAATCTTTACAAAATATATTTTAAATCCAGCTCTCCCAGAGTTCATTGTTCAAATTACTGCGTTCTCTTGCATATATGCTTATAGTAGTGTGAAAGAAAGCAATATGATCTGTACATTCAAGATTGTTCAATGTTTCGGTAAGATTCCATCCGAACTATTGAAACATTTTCTCAAAACCCCGGCAAGCAGAACTGGAAGTAGTGGTGAGAAAATAGGCAGCCTTGTCTGAATCCAAACTTGCTCTCAAAAGAAGAAGAGCAATGGCCATCATGAAACACTCCACAACTGAAGTGGTTCCTCCAATTTTTTTTCAATTACAAAATGAAAAGCTATTTGTACACAATAAAATTTTCGTCAAATTTAATGCATCACAAGACTTTTAAGACTAACTAATACTTTACAAATGTTATTGTCAAATCTCTAACAATACATTAAGTCTTTGACTGTCTTGAACGTAAATAAGATGTTCTAATTGATAAAAAAACTTGACAATTCTTTAGAGGAATTCACCAATGGGATTCGAAAATATTACGGTGCCAAAAACCAAAAAAAAAAAATACACGGCATCCTGGATGAGAAAAGATGTCTGTCAGTTAATTAAATCCATACCTGTATGCCAAGGGCTCTTTGGAGTGCCATAAAAATGAAGAACAATGCATATGAGGGAACTGAAGGCAGATATCTCAATTTAAGTTCAAATACAGGTTTTTTTTTTTAGTAAAGAAGATTCTAACCTATATCCTAGGCAAATACAAATTGTAAATATTTTATTTTAAAACAATATGTAATATTCGTTTTAGGGTACTGTACAATTAAGTAATACAAATATTTTTACAGCCTAGATATTTTCATGTTTTAAAATCTTGTCAAGTCTTTAGCAATGTATAACAGTCTTAATTACCATTATAGGCAAGTTTCATACGACTTTTTATGCTCGACCATATTTCTAACTTGAAATTATTCATAAGTATTCATGTTATGGTTATGTAAGTGAGGAGTGGAACTGACCTGAATTGTGAGATGTGCACAGACGCGAAAGTATTGATTTTTTCCGAGGCACGAATGTCATTGCCCTTGATATAATCTAGAGACTAACATGAACATTAGGCTTGATATAACCTGGAAATTGATTTAGAATTGAAAAATGAGATGAGAAATTTATTTATTTGAATATTATTTACAATTAACGCTAATTATTATAGTAACAGAACATAACCTTCTGCGACAGTATTGGATTTCCAGCCTCCGTGACTCTTCGCTAATTGTCTTTCGATTGCATATCCGAGAATAATCGATACTTGCGGTTTCATAATGGTACAATGGTGATTTCTCATTGGCTAAACAACTGAATTATAATGAATAGGTGTACTTTAATGAGGTGCATTAAAGGGCTACTACCAGGTGTATAATTACTACATTTCGGCATGGTCGAGCATAAAATCTTTTTCAATACTGATCTATCTTTGACAAGTTTTTTTTTTGTAAAGTGCTGAATTGGAAGAAAAATTTGATCGTGTACAATAGGACTTTCACCAGAGAGCAAAGAGAAAATAGTACAATTTCTGAAGCATTTTTATTGACTTCAAAGTGATAATTTATATTAATAAATGTGACATTACCAACAATGGGTTAACATTCTTAAGAATGAAACTTAATACAGAAGTGGTGCTGAGAAATTTAATCCTGCCTGTGTTGTAACAATCCACAATGTTTCATCTAATCTCTCATTGTAAGTATATATCCCTTTCTAATTAGGACATCATAAAAATTAACTGACAATTTAAACATGTAATATTAATCAAATTACACTTTGTAATGAAATAAAAGCAGATTCTCTGGCAAGCAATTATAATTAAAGCTAACCATATAACATTTTAATACAGTGAGAAATTGTACACAAATATAGTCATTTTGCTCTGTCAAAAGTAAGCACTGTTTATACAACAACAACAAATTAAGCTTTTTTTTTTACATATGATATATATTTAGCCTCGCTATTTAATTCGTGAAACATCAGATTACACTGCTGATCAAAATTTAAAATTGTCATTGGAGAAATCTATCCCTTGAAGAATAACACATTTTTCAGTCCATTTTTGGAATGTGATATATATATAGCAACAATTAAATAAAACATGGAAAGGTTTCACATTTAAAGGTGAAAAATATACACCCTGTTTTGAAACATCACATTCCCTGCTTTTTTTACACAGGACAAACAAAAGCGAGCTACTCACCAACACACACTTATCTTTAAAAATCAAGTTGCAATTTGGATTCCCTTGTCTGAGTTGAGATCAGACCCATTAAACAAATGTTAACAGTTTAATTAAGTAGCAGTTTGAACTACAATAAAGCTTTTAATTGACTTAAATCAATATTATTGTGTTTCTTATAGATGTATGTACACATTCACACAAAATATACGAACAGTGATGCACGTACTTTGCATCTTACACAGAACGAAGTGCAATAACTTCATAGCTGCTATGCCATGGACATTTGTAGGAGCAACTCTTAGATAGGGATGTAATAAAACTTCGGTAAGATGCCTTCCATGAGAATGAATGAAAGAAAAGTGATAGTTAAGTGTTCGCGTAGGCTTCCGCGGCTGGTGTACATGGTGTGTGGATAAGCTTCAGGGCTTCTACCGCGTTGTCTTGGTGTTATTGCCTGACGTTTCGACCGTTGTGTTGTGGTCATGTTCAGAGCAGTTAGCAGTTGGATAAGGAAATAGTCTGCCACCTCGTATATATACAGTAGTCTCGATGGGGGGAGTACTTGCGGTGATAGGTCGCGTAGGTTCTCCTTCTGGCATCTGATTGGTCCTACGTTGTCCAATCCGGTTGAGGTCTGTATGAGGGCCAGTTTTTAATATGAACACTTCCCTTCACACAGACTCCAACCGGATTGGACCACGTAGGACCAAGCAGATGCCAGAAGGAGAACCTACAACTTATACTTAGGAACAAGAAACCAGGTCTCCACGTGTAAGCGGCGCCTCCCCCCTTCATCCGGACATCGGGCACGGTATCAAGGTCACTCTTTCGGACCTTATGAGGGCCAGTATTTAATATGAATACTCCCCTTCATACAGACCTCAACCGGATTGGACAATGTAGGACCAATCAGATGCCAGAAGGAGAACCTATGACCTATCACAGCAAGAACTCCCCCATCGAGACTACTATATATATATATATATATATATATATATATATATACACACGAGGTGGCAGACTATTTCCTGATCCAACAACTGCTCTGAAGATGACCACAACACAGCAGTCGAAATGTCAGCCAATAATACCAAGACAACGCGGTAGAAGCCCTGAAGCTTATCCACACACCAAAAGCTATAGTTATTTATTAAAAATATCTTATAGGAGTTTGAATGTTTAAGAATTTAAATACATGCAAAGCAATTAAGCTTTATATTTCAAAACATAGCTACAGAAGACTGATAATCTTCAAAACTAACTCATACATGTCAAATGAGTTAAGGCTGGTCCACAATAAACCTGGAAACAGAAACAACATCGAGAACGTAAATATTGTTAAAATAAATGTATTTAAATGTGAGCTTACATTTAAATACATTTTAACAATATTTCCAATCTCATTGTAGTTTCCGGTTTATTGTGAACCAGCTTTAACCCTTTATGCTCAAATAAGTCTATTCGGAATCTCTAGCAACATAATATATAGTACATTGCTTGGTCCCTACCCTTATCAAAATCCCAATGATGCCAATTGTAATCGTTTCAAAAAAATCTGATTTTTTTTTTTTTTTCAGAAAATAGCCTATCCAATATTTCTTTTTTCTTAGGTCAAAATATAAGACAGATGTAAAAAAAAATTTTTTCACCCACAAAAACAAATTCAATTCAGAAAGGGTTAATATTTATACTGAGAAATGCTATCAAGGACATGAAAAGTAGCCTATTGTGGGGCTTTTCTGAATAGACTAGACAATATTTTTCAGTAAGATTTCAGCTCATTATTCTTCTCAAATTCATAGGTAATCCTTAAGAGATTAAAGTATATATATATATATATATATATATATATATATATATATATATACATACACAGGGACATCACTTTATTTTTACCAACATTTTTAACATTAACCTGGCTATACTGGGAAACACTGTTGCCCCCTTCCATTACAAGAGTTTGATGTTACTAGTGCAATATGTAAACAAATCATTTTACCTAGGTCTAGGAGGAGAGAAAAGTAGTGTATCCATTTATGTTGTAGGGAAATACGATATTACGATTTTCAGTTTGATCATCAACTTTTACGGAATTTATCAAAATACAGTAGAGTAGTAACATTTTTTTTTTTTTTTCAAAATCTCAACTTTTCAGGTAGCTATGTTCGTTATGTAATGTCTACTTTATTTAGCATATTAATTATTGGTGTTAACATACAATATAGAGAGTGCATTTAAATTGAGGGGGTCATAAGTAAAGGGCTGTAAGTGCACTTAAGTTACTTTTGAGAAAATGGGGTTTAAATATTTAAGCTTTTGTAAAATCGGTGAAATTTTTATTTAAATTTTAATGTGTGATGCAATTAAAATATCCCTTTGCCACTAAAATTTTAGATACTTTTGCTTACACTGGATGCACTTAACTCATGTTATTACAAATGTCACTAGCATTCCTTTGCTTCTAGCCACCTCAATTCAAAAAAAGCTAATCTGAATTTTTAAACAAGTTGCTGAAAATGGTTGCCATTCATTACAATGCAGGCTTCAATTCAGTACGCATATTATTAAAAACATTTTGAAGCATATTCTCTGAAATTGAATTTAACGTTTCTTGAATATAATTTTTAGTACGATATTATTAATATAGGTTCTTTCTTCTATAGAAAACGCAATCATACTTATGAAACACACTATACACTGCAGTGTTTACTTCACTGCTTTAAGACTTTGAATGCAACAGCGGCCGTAAGTTTGTGTGTCTGACGGGAGCAAGGACATTAGTAAAGGGGTGAAAGTGAAGTACACTCAGAAATGCAGGTACAATAAAAATGCAAGTAAAAATAAAATGATGTCCCTGTACAAATTATTTTTTGACAGAAGTATGTCTATGCAGAAGGGTCATTCAACAAAACCTATAACAAAATCTTACATCGACTCGTAAACAGTAAGACTAAGAATGATAAAACTTAACATAATGAAGTTTATTCACACTGCCTCCATTAACATCATCCTTTAGGAAGGAACATCTAGCTTCTGCTAACCTGACCGTATTGAATTCCATTTTTGAGGCACCTGTCAAGGCAGAATTTACCAGCCAGCCCCTGTTTACAGAATACACAAACATCATGACTAGCAGAGCTGAATTTGGACATGGATGAGGAATGGCATAAATTTCGCCAGAGTTCTATGTTTTTTAAATTCACTTTGATGATGATTTTAGTTATGGCTGAACCCTTCTATGCTATTTTTCCAGTGCACTTGGGGTTCCATTATTATCCATTACATGCAGAAAAGATGCAAGCTTAAAAGAAAAACATGTATTTTTTAAAGCATAAAGAAGTTTAAATATTCTATTAACTTCGATTGAATTATTACACATAAAGCAACAATGAAACAAATGAACATTAATTCCTAAAAAGAGAAGTAATTCAATAATAAAGGTAAAAATCTCTTTCAGATGATGATAACAAACAGAAAAAACTAATAATAAAAAAAGCGAAAAAAAAGTATCATTCAAGCAATTAGTCACAAATGGAATTTGAACCTGGACCCACTAGCTTCACAATCACATGTACTGACCACTACTGCAGAGCAGTGAACATCCCTAGTCCTACTTTCTTTAGAATGAAAGCTACGTCCTTATACCACCTCTATGCTCTTGGCTGGATTTAAATCCCCTAATCTTAACCTTAGCACTAAGGACAAATATTATAACAATCGACTGATGATCACTTACTTGTGAAGTTATAAATACATTTTACTGGGTTCAATATAGAGTACTGTTAAGACTCAGAATATACTAATACAACTACCAAGAACGAGATATGAAAGATAAGTCAATCTGTGACAAACTGGGAACCAAATTCAACAATACATAATATACTGGTACGTCAAAAGCATGATTGCTTTGTTAATTATTGTATCGTATTATGGAATTCATTGTTAGGCAAAATGCTGTAAGGTATAAAAAAAACCAGGCAAGGAAGCATCTTAACGAGGTTTTACTGTACAACTGAACATGACACTGAAAAACATTTTGTGTGCAAGAGTTCAGTGCAAAATTTTCACTACAGATACCAGGGCACCTCGAAGTGGCTAAATATCACCTTTATAAGGATTAGTACCCTTAAACATAGATCAACTGACTTGTTGAGAATCAATAACATAAATGTAATACAAAAAACTATGAACTGACCAAAACCACTGCATGACATAACAATCATTAACTTTTAGACAAAAGTAATGTGTTATCAAATTAATAAGCACTTCTTCAAAGCATAATCTTGTACTTCCACATAACCTCACAAATTATTCCAAATTTCTTTAATTTCTTCAACCTTCAATGTACCATTTTAATGTACTGCAGGCTGGAGAGTTCTCTGAATATATTTGGTGAACTTTGTATGAACACAAAAAACAAATCATTTTCATAAGACTGAAATGTCAAATACAATTACTGTAATATTAAAATAGTTTTATATACCGTGAGATCCAACAAGTGGTGGTGTTCTCACACAAGATCATGAGTATTGTGGGAAGGTATGACAGGGAATCCTTACAGCAATCAACGGTCCACTTCTGTGGATTGCGGATGTATTGGTCACGTTTTGTATTCATTGCTAACATTATTTGGCAAATAAAGAAAGTGAAATGGCTTTTACTGTGGCTCAGAGAATTTTTATTGATGAAAAGTTAGTAAGAAAGAAACTGAAGCAACGTTTCACACAAGAGTAAACAAAAACTTATGGGTGAAAGGGTTAATGACATTAGAGTGCAGTGATCACAAATGCTGTAGTTGCACCAGAACGTAGTTCCAGTAAAAGTAACATTAGGGTTCCACAGTTCCAGCATAAATAATACAACGACTGATGAAGCACAATTTAGGGGCTTCTGAAATAGCCGAATTCCAGTAAATTATTTTTCTTCAACTACAGCATTGATGGTCACATTGAGCAATACCTTTAAATTTGGTAAGTAAATTAATATCACGCTTCATTTGTTAATTAATCATTTAGCTGTTGATAGGAGCAGATGAAGATGTCTCGTATCCTCGACACTTAAAGCTACCAAGAGCAGATTCATTAGATATATTTGTTTCTTATTTATTACTTTAATTATGGGACGAACATTGACAAAACCGGACAGCATACAGCTGACTCCTCTTTTCGTTGGATCTCCCTGTATTATTAAATCATTGTAATACATAGTTGAGCTATGTCACTGAATGTAATGAAACTTCTTTGCAGGAACTTTATTATTATTACTTCATACTTTATTTCATTGTGAGCACACATATTTGCTATATTGTTCTAAGTGATGTCACAACAGCAGTAGATATTGAATGGCTACTTTGTACTTAATAAATTTCTCACCGTTGTCACATATTTAGAGGTTAAGATTGGGTGTTATCCGAACTGTGGTTTGTCTATCACTATAACGTGTATATACTGTATATGCGCCTAATTTTCTCTTCTGAAGAACTATACAGCGTGTTTCATAATTACAGGTACAAACAGCAGGGATGAGTAGAGGACAATGAAACAAGGCAAAAAGTTCTAATAAACATACAGTTTTCGAGATCTTTGGGTTTTTATTACGTCTGATCACTACAGGTATTCTGGAGTAACATAACATCCGATATGAACTGGAGGAAGAAAATATTTAACATGTGTTCAATATGACCGCCATTCATGAGAAGGTGGGCATCAGCACATTTATCAACCACTGATAACGTGTACCGTGAGTTAATAAACATTATCAAAAGGGCTGTCAAAAAAAAAAACGGATTGAAGTTGGGGGATCTGGGAGGCCATTGTTGGTAAGACACAGCTGATACAACTGTTGTGAAAGCTTGTGTGTAAGAGCACTGTAATGTTCAAATGAAAGTGAGCTGGTGGTCCATTATGCATGTACCACAACATCCAAAATGTCGCGTATCTCATGTTGCAAGAATTAGAGGAACGCTCGACCAATGAGTATGCCAAGTAAGAAATATAGTTATAAATGTACGATGTATATTCAGTTTGTGACTACGTGATGACATATCTAAAAAATGGTTGGTTTCCAGACTGAACCTATGTTTATAAAAACTTTTTGCCTTGTTTCATTGTCCTTTAGTCACTTCTGCAATTTGTACCTATAATTATGAAACACCCTGTGTATAAATATTCACATTTCAAAATAAGGAAACTGCAGCAAACTCTCTAGTTTAAAGATCATGCTGTCTTCACTGTATTTGCATGAAAGTAGAGTAATGAATACGCAGTATAGTGAAATAGATTAATATTACTATATGATAATAAAAAATAGAATTGGAAAATAAATATCACTTAGGAGAGAAATAGGAGATTATAGTAAAGAATGAAGTGGAATTGATATAAAAAAACACACACACACACGCACGCACGCACACACACACATGCACACGCGCGCGCTCTCTCTCTCTCTCTCTGCCAGATGGGAAATCCAGTATTCTTCAATCTTCCTATTTTCTACCTTCCTCTTAATGGTCAATATCAATGAGGCTAAATAATTTTAAGGAAGGGCGAGGTAAATCATTGACAGTTTGTATTACAATGAAACATATTTGAAGAGTACAGGGGAAAAACTCTAAGTCCAAAATTATCGATTTTCTCTTTTAGATGTCATGTTACAGTTCAGGTAGTTTAGATTTGTGTAATTTAACTGTACTGAATAACAACCTCATTAGTTCAAAGAAATTTGAAGAAAGATAACCCAAAGACAATAGAATATAATGTATTTTGAAACTTGTGACTTGCTTTCACGTAAAAAAAACAGTAAAACGTGACTTATCGGGGTATTCCCCTGTACTCATTTGGAAATAATCCTGTTTACATCTTGCCTTCCTGAAGGAAAAAAAAAAAAAAAAAAACCTACTCAAATTATTTTACCGTTTATGTTCTATTGTTAATTTTGCGAATTTTAATAGGTGGTCCTGGTCCTGAACCGAAGAACTGAGTATATTTTTGATATTACAGATGATACTTAACCCTTAGAAGCCGAAAGACTTATACCACTATTGCACGCAAATGTCTAACTCTTAATCAGGTGTTCGAATACCTGAATAATCGGGTAAATTCGTGTTGGATTCGTCAGCCGTGTGGTTTAAGGCACACAAGAATATGTCTGGCCAGCATAACATGCCTAAGATCCCAGGTTTGCGTCCCAGCCACTGCAGTCAATTGAGCCTGTGGTAAAGAATGGGGAGGGCCCATGTAAAACAATCGGTGTAATGGTATGCATGGAAGCTGACGGATTTCAATTGACTGCAGATGAAATTATTTTGCTCTTTTTTTTAAGAGAGAGAAAAAAAAATCATTGTTTTAATCAATTGCAATGTCCTTAATGTTATGTAAAATTAAAGAGTATGAACGTATTTTATATATAACATATTATATCACGTCATGACCACGATACTAGCTGGCCACTATAATGGATGCATGGCTCCTAAGGGTTAAACATCTACGGTATCATTACATACAAGCACTTTAATATAAGTTAGTGAATTTCTATAACAGTGACTGTAGTTATATAGTGATAGATCATCATCATTGTTCAACTTCGTCACTCACATTGTAGAATCTGACTTCTATGCTCAGAATGAACTAAATCTTCAACAAAACTTATAAATGTTAAGAAATATGCAACTAAAGCTAAATATAATTATAGTAAAATCAATTCTTATGGCTTAGAATAATGATTTCCAAAAACTATAGTTGGTAGGAGTCGCACATACAGATCAAATATCAAATCACACAGTAAAACAAGAACTGGACATAAACAAGACTGTATATCATACAAAGCAATATAACTTAAATGAAAGTTAAAAATGTATGCTTAGATAGTATGAAAGATGTAAGACATTCCAAAAAAAAAAAAAATTTATCATAAGCCCAAGAGAAGGATAAAATATGGCAGATCCAGAAAGGGGTCACTCAAATTCTGTCTTGGAACTGGTACTCCTTGTGGCCAGGGTTGGGTCATTACACGTAGAATATTGTTTTTCTACCTACATGTAGAAAATAGTGTAGACCAGTGGTCACCAGCACTCACTGAAATGGGTAACGGGTAAGGAGTGTATCGGAATATGCACCATAGGGAGAGGTAAAAAGCATACCCGCCAGCAGCCACAGATGCACTCTAGTGCATTTCTTATCTGCAGATAAGAGACGCTAGCCAGAGGGTGCACTGTGCTGATGACCGCTGGTGTAGACTATGTAACTTACGTAGAAAATTAAACAATTACAAAATTAATTTGTATAATAATGCATTATAAGTAGGATAATACAAATAAGAACTACTTACACTACTTATTTATCTGAATACAATGACTTATAGCCTGTACCATGTAGCAATTGGAGTATTACTATCTGGATATTTTATTACTTTAAATACTGTATAATATACTGAATTTAAAACAATTTTTAATGAACTACATATGTAACTACTTTAACTGAAAGAAATGAAACATTATACAGGGTGGAAGTGAAATAACCACGCAAATTGAAGGGAACAATACAGCATATTAAACGAATAACAAACATAAAATACAATTTGTGATTAACTGCACAGTTAATTAGGAAATTGAATTGCATGGTTTAGATATCTGGTAACACCATCGTTAACCTTTGAAGCCCATGATTATGACAGCCTGTATCATGGACACAGCAGCAGACAGCAATAAATGTGTCTGGATTTGGCACATTCATCTCTGGATATCGTTCTGCATAAGCCTTTGAGCAACATAGCAACTATATCTTGTTTCGCCATAAATTAATAGCATATCGAGATATTCTGTATTCATAAATTTTAGCATTGCGATACCCAATATATACCCAAATTGAAAATCAACAATCGGTATGAAGATTGCCAAGATACTAACTCACACTGTATTGGTTTTCCTCGTAATACTTGTACAAGAGGGAAATCAACTCTGGTCTGTCAGACAATACGGTATACTTCTCCCACAGTCTAGTATATACAGTCACGAAGTTCAATACGTAGGAATATGCATCCATAGATAGTTGCTAACCACTAGGATCGCTACTATCGCCTCATCACAGACAATGCAAAATAGTACTGGCACAGTCTATTGTTCCTAGTACCCTCAACAACTCAAGCTTCGTGACTGTATATACTAGACTGTGCTTATCCCCCACTCCCTTTTTGACTGAAACTTTGCTATCTCTCTGCATTGTACATCAAATGTGTGGTTTTTAAAATCAAATTTATTTGAAAACCGTCCACTGTATTGAAATATGTCAAAGGAATAAAAATTCTTTTTTTATATTTGCTATCAACATGGACAAAAATCATGATTTTATTAGCAACAGAGGATATAAACATTTGGTAAAAAAATTTTTTTTCTGAGAAAATCACGAACTTCCCACCAATATGATATTAGATTTTTTTTTTGTTACATACAACATGAAAAACTCACTTTGAAAATATGCATAATTATTTCACTCTCACTATGTATATTTAAAACCTGGTTGTACACAGTGAAAGGCCAATCAGAGGCATCGATCAATCAGACCTGTACACTGGTCAACATGAATGCAGGAATAGGCAACTGAGCCTAGAACAGCTGGACATAATGAGCCCTACAGGGTAGGTGACCCACCTGGTCATAAATATCTAACTGCCCTGATGATGGAACCTGTATGTAGTTTCAAAACATTGGAAATGTCAAGTTCTGCTTTCTGTGGCCTTGCTTGTTAATCCCAGGCATTCAAATTTGGCCAAGCTTGCAGAGAAGTTGCTAAATGTTTCTTCTGCACAATTAGAGAAGAGTTTTCAGTGATTCATCTATCCCTAAAGGAACAAGCTAACATCTGACAGCTAGGGTTGCCAGGTCTTACATTTTTCACATAAGCTTTATGGTTTTTCCTTGTATTTTATGGCTTACGTTTTTCTTTTGTCAATAAGACTATAATATATTCCTTTTTTTCTGTAATCCACGCACATCAAAGGATCTTATTCAGAAAGTCCTGAAATACTGCAATTACAATGACATTGCATAGATGACGCTGTTCCTCTTTTATAATTCTGTTAACTTTTTTGTAGGTTTTATGCCAATATTATCTTGAAAAACACTACAATTTTTCAGAAAATAATCAATACTGAAAGTTACATAGCTTGTCATGAGTCAAAAATTAGATTATTCTATCTTTGAAAATGAATTGATAGACTGAGACTGCAAAAATTTGTGAACTTTGATGAACTGTGTGAGGAATTTTGTGAGAGTAGAGGCTGTTTTATTATGTCATCATTATTAGGAAGAAATAATGTTCCCCCATTGTTGGTAACTTTATTTTTCTATTAGATGCTTTATAAATGTGCTAACAGATGGAGTTACTTATCAACAATGTCATCCTGAAAGTGTGATCAAAGCAAAACTACAAATCCTGATGTATTTTTTTATTTTGACGATTTTAATTAATATTTGCAAACAATCATGACAAATTTCCAGACTTAGATAGCAAATTTTTCTTCTTCAAGAAAATACCGAGAGTAAACTAAATGTAAATCGAACAACAGTGTTGACCTCCTGATCTGGAAGCCAGGCATTTGACAATAAACAGACCATGGAGGCAGTTGAAAATGGCAAGTTGGCTTTATTTTTTAACGTTTATAAATGGACAATATTACACAACCCCAGAAGTCATCTGAGGATCAAAGCAGAACTACAAATTATACTGAATTTGTCTTTCATTTGCCACTGAAAACATTTTCACTAATTTGCAAAACAGGATGAAAAATTGTTAAGAGCAAAATCTCAAGAGAAATACCAGGAGTAAACTAAATGTAAATTCAGTCAAACAACGGTGTTCAATCCAGTGTAATACAAAAATATATCGTGGCAAATTTTCATTTTTTTCTGACAAAACCTGGTTCAACCAGCTACTGACAGCTAAAAAGGTTTCCGTCAGTTACACACACATTTAAAACTTTAAAGCATAATTGCTCCTACTACATTCTTACTACAAACAAAATAATTCTTCTTTCTGTTTCTATAAACGACTCTCAAATTCATTCCTGGACATAAATTTAATTTTTTTATGTCTAGATTTTTAAATCTAATATTTTCCATTGTTCAATCCAGTGTAATAAAATATACATGTAAATTTTATTTTGTTCTGACCCAAAAACCTGGCTTATGGTAGCCTACAGAAGAAATGAAAATATTTTTTCATAACTATGTAACTTCTTATTTCTGCTACACAGAATTATCAACAGGGCTCGAAAAAGCTATATGTAAATAGAGTTGATATAAATCTGGAAAAAAAAATACTGATTTATAAATATAATACATAAACTCTTTAAGGGACGAAAATAAAATTTAATACATAAAATATATGCAGAGGAAAAGAATCTAGGAAACTGTAACTATTGCCTTGATGTAAACAAATGCATGTGATACAATTGAGCATGAGTGGTTACCAGTTGAAGCTCATGATATGTTGCTTCTCAAGTGTGTGTAAATATAGCTCAGTCTGTAAGGTGAATGACAGGTGGTGAGCTTTGAATTTAGTGCAAAGTAAGCTGGCAGGCTTAAACTGTGCCACAGTTATTGCATTCTACATTATGAAATATGGACGCCATGCCCCTGCAGTGTATTTAAATAAATATATTTTATTGGTATTTTACGTGAAATATATTCAGGAAATCTGTTCACACTTTCTGTTACTACAATAACATGATCAAAGTATACGTTTTATGTGTAACATGTCTGGTGTATCGTGGTTTTCTACATGACCATCTCACTCCATTCTATGAAATTTGTTTAAACAAAAGCCGCCCTAAATAAGGGTTCGATAGATCGGCCTACTAATCAATTCATAAAGAATAATAATAAGTAAACAAAACAATTTTGTGACATTTGGAAAGAAAAAGAAAAAACATTAAGATAAGAAAAGTAGGAAATCATTTACAATAAAAATTAATATGCCTTGTGGTTTACCACGCAGCTCATCTCGATCCATTCTCTAATTACACGGATTGGATGTCTTTAGACTATTAGAGTTCAAAATTGTATAGTTAAATATCAGAAATGATATACTGAAATGTTTAATGTTTCTGCAGTTAACATTCTAGAAATCTGGTCACACTTTCTGTTAATATAGTGATGTCATCCAAGACCTCTAAGTCATGCATAGCAGCTGTGCTATGTTTGGTTCAAGTTTGTCGAGTATGGCAAAGTTCGATATTCGCAGATATTTGCTCTGAAAGAAGTCTGTGGTTTTTGTTCCATCTTATCAAAACATTTGTTCTTCTCCACTCCCAACTCTTCACGTTTTAACTGCTTAAGCATTTTAGCACATATCTTGTGATTAGTTTTTCATATGAAATAAGACGAGGTTTGTTAGTCTTGGTTGCCTCTTTCGTGTTTGAACATTGCAGGACATGCGATAAGAATTGTGCTGTTTTGCTCAGGCTGGGGACATAAACAGTAAATGTAAAAGCTTGACGAAATATTCCACTTAATTTTGATTTAATAAAAAACTATTCCTACATAAATGGAGATAATTAATAAATGTGGGGCATATAAAGACAGAAATACTTACCATAAAGTGGAGTGACTTTGAACGCCGAGGTGACTTTGAACAGTAATTTAGCGCCTTTCTAAATTAAATGCTGTACCCAATTGCGAAAAAACTGAACTAATTTATTGACAAATTAAACAGTTTTTTCGCAATTGGGTATAGCATTTAATTTAGAAAGGTGCTAAGTTACTGTTCAAAGTCACCTCAGCGTTCAAAGTCACCCCACTTTACGGTAGTTAATTTAACTTTGTTTAATTCTAAAGTACTTAACTGTGATATTAATTTCCTAATGAATCCAATTCTCTGCAAAGGAATATTATTCATTACAATTTCAAACAACTCACTGGCGTCATATTGATGTGTGAATCGTTTTGACTATCAATTGCATTGTTATCTCAAGATTAGAAGTCATGGAATGAGGAAGCAATTATGAATAATTAACAAAATTTAAATGAGGGAAGTATGAAGACAGAATGAAAATAAATGTTATTTAAAATCCCAAACAAAGCGGGCATCGAACCGGGACCTTTGGTTTGACGTACCAAACGTTTGGTACGTCAAACCAAAGGTCCCGGGTTCGATGCCCGGCTCGAACAATTTCCTCGAAATTATTCAAATTTACAGGGAGTGATACCTGAAATCTTGATTTGCAATCCCAAACATGCTCATAGTAACAATTACAAACAACATAAACATTTCACGCAATTATAGGGATTTGCTGGATAGGAACACAAATATACTTACAATTACTCATCAAAGTAAACAAACTAGTCTATGATTCCAAATTTGAATCACTTGTAAATAATAGTATTAAGTACTACAAGTTAAACATAGGTACTGAAACTGGGAACTCTTTTCATTATGACTTATTTCATGATAGTTATTTTAACATGGCAGAAAAAAACTGAACAGTTAATGCCATTTATGCACATTTACTTGGATATTTTTTCCAAAGTTTAACACTAATTGTTCCAATGTAGCCCACATTCTCTAAATCATATCATTAACTTGCAATGTAAAGCTAAATAAAAGAATGAATTTTTTCTTTCTTTTCTGCCAATATCTTACACTAATATACAGTTACATTTTGCTAGAATCAGAAAATAGTACATGACAAGAAGTTAAGATACTCTGTGTTGGTCACAGTGCCTTAAATTTGTGTGAATGTGTGAATGAGTGACATAAGTAAATCTGGGACACAGAATACTGTACGACATGCACATTAAACAGGTTACAGACACAACTTCTACAAAGAAAATTTCGAGGTATCTTGTTCGTTACATGTGAAAAGGAGAGGGGGGAAAAGACAGTTTATTGCATATAGTACGTCCTGATGAGCGAGAGAGAAGTCTGCTTGAACATGTAGGAAAATAATACAGGGACAAATAAATACCTCACATGAACCTAATTCTTGCAGGCTTCTTGTTAGCAATATTGAGATTGTTAATTTTGTATCATACAAAAGGTTGGATAAAAAGTAATGGCAACAGTTCGATAATTCTGACATGGCTTTATTCACAGGGGTACAACATTTACGTACCTTCAATATAGTCACCCCCCTTATTTATCACCTTTTGCCAAATGTTTGAGAGGCGTCATACACCATCAGCACGTCCATGTTTGTTGATGTTCTGTATTGACCACCGTATAGTACAGATAAGTTCATCTCTGGTATAGTACCGGGTCCCTCATAGTGGTTCTTTCACTTTGGCGAAGAGATAGTAATCTCATGGACTCGTATCGGGTGACTACGGTGGATGTTACAGAATCTTCCATTGCCAGCGGTGCAAGAGGTCCTTGACAGCAGCAGCGGTGTGACTCCTTGCATTGTCATGAAGAATGATGGGGTTCTGTACCACCAAGTGTCGTAGTTTTCTCCTGAGCGCTGGACGAAGGTGGTGGTGCTTCATGCAGTCCCTGATAATATTCTTGTGCACTATGACCTCATGCCACTTCAATTTTGATGCAGGAACGTTGCTCTAGTTTTGTAAACATGGTCTTAGTCCCTATTTACACTTGCTATTTGTCACGCAACATCTAGCGCTTACTGTCGGCTATATGTAGCATCGCCATTTACACTTGGCAGATTTCTCGTCCACGCAAGTCGTCAAGCAACGTCCTATATCAAGCGCTTTCTGTCGGCTAAATGCAGTATTACCGTTCACTCTTGGTAGATTTCTCGTCTGCTACTCAAGGCTAGTTGTTGAGCTCGAGCAACGTGTGAGTGATGTGGTGAGCCTTTTAAATGAACAGAATGGATTTGAACAAAAAAAGCAGCTGTTTTAGCTTCTGCAGCTTCAAGTGTCTTGTTAGCTTGCACTAATGAGAAGAAAAAAAAAAAATCCAAAGAGACTCTGGGAAAGGAAATGGATATTCAGAAGGCAGGAGAAAGGGTTATTCCATGTTCTCAGTAAAGATTTAAAACTGGAACAAAATTGTCCAATAAATATTTATTGTTTTGAAATGAATCGTCAATTTAATTTTTTCTTCTTGCATATTGACTCCTAATGTTCTCTATTTTTGTTTTGATGTCGGACAGAATAGTATTGGGACGAACAGACTCCAAATTTTTACAAATAAACTCCAGCGAATTTTCCCTCCAAATCCTATCATGATAGTCCTTATTTCAGATGTCATATAGGCATGGACATTGCTCGTAAAGCTTGATTAATTTCATTACTTGGTTTTTGTTCCACTCTGACATAATGCTACAAAGCGCGGAAACAGAAACAGCTGATTAAAAGTTGTCTGCTCTGCCTTTTCCGAACCATGTTCGGGTCCTGTCACGTGAATTCGGCTGGGCCACCTACGAAAATGTCGCACAGAAATAGAAACAGCTTCTACCCAGCAGATGTAGAAAGGGAAGGAACGAAATCCATACTGCGCATCTGCCCGCGCTGTAAGTCGAACGACATTGAGCTAGTGTAAACAGGAACTTAGGGCACTTGCACTATCCCTATGAAAGTCAACATTCTACACACTGCAGTAGATTGACAGAGTACTGTCACCGCTGGCTGCACTAACTCATCTAACAGTCCTTGTTCATGTCCACACTGCTGGCAGCTCTTGAACGCACCATCGTCATGTGACAGCAGTGTTGCCATAACTTTTTATCCAGCACTTGTAGAATTTTCACAGTATAATGTCCCAATCATTCTCTTGCCCCCAGAAAAAAAATATATATATATTATTTGTGTCAGAACTAAAAGCAAACTGCAATACTGTTTTGAATCCAATTACTATTCTTTGGACAGCAAACAGGGATCATACAATTCAGATGCTTCAGCAAGTATCTTTAATATAGAGTGCTGCTACTTACAGTTGAGGTATAAATATCTCTGTGTTTAAATCAATGAAATAGAATTTTTTATAAGTAGCTGAAAGTAGACTTGATGAAAAATAAATGTAAGTATTTCTCTATCAATTTAATTACATAAAATAAGAGTAAATAATTAATCAACGTAAAGATTTGTATAACCAAATGTATTCAATAAGATATGCTGCCTATTGTGTGGGGGTCAGATAAGCAAGTACCAGATGGAAATCACTCCTCCTCAAAGATTATAATATATTTCGGAAACAAAGAAAATACAAATTAATTTCAATAGTACCCTCAATCTACACACCAATTAATGTACTGTGATATGTTTACTAATAAAGAATATCACTAGCGATTACATTCCAATTTTAACATCATTTTATACGACAAACACCATTAGTATTCATGTTTATCTTAAATATTAGGCATATGGTTCTCTGCGGCTTTAGTCTAAAGAGATCTGATCACTGTCTCCATTAAAGAATATATCCACTGGGCTAATATTTATTTGTGCCCACTTAAAAATTAGAGTAGTGTAATTGAATTGAACTAAGACTTATTACAAATTAGAAATATTTTTTAAGTCTTTAGTCTTTATAACTGTTAAATAACTTCTCTCAAAAAAAATATACTTATTCTTATTAACTATCAATTAATATTATTCTTAAACTCTCTGTCATAAACCAAATAATACATTTCATACCTTCACTATTTTTTTTCTTGAATGAGAACTCCCATTCTCAGGTATACTTATTCATTACGTATCCTAGTTCACAGTCATTCAAACTTCAAAACAATTTCAATACCTGGAGATTCACAACCTCTTTCTTCATTCCTTCACCAATATACATGACTTTCAGCATGTTTAACTGACCCATATGACATTCAAAATTATTTACTGCCAGGAGAGAAAACCAGAAATGTCGAAAGACAACCTGGAGGCATTAAAAAAAAAAGTCGTCTACGCAAAAACAAATATTATTCTTTCCGTATCTTCACAGTGGTGTGGTCAGATCATATAATCCATACATGAAATAATAAATTCAATGTTTATTATAGATTCTGATGATCACTGCTATCCATGGCAAAAGAAGTACAAGTTCAATGTAACCATGTTCAGAAACTGGAAGAACTGGATAAATACTTACACCACTTTTGCTTGTAAGAGAATGTGTAGCATTAAATTTCAACCCTTTCCGTGCCTAACTACTTCTTGTACAATCATGAGCATCCACCTTGCATATTTCAAACCTGTTATCACTTAAGCTTGTATGTAAGTGATGCAGAGCAACATTAGCAACAATGATTTGGAAGCGAATTGCAAACTCTCATGACAGACTAGCGTATTGAATTATTACTATCAGAGTGGTACAGCAATTATTATTGTGTTTATGATTTCTTTAAAATACAGAACACCATTTAGCATGTTAGTTTAGTTTTATGCTGGAACACGGGAAGGGTTTAATTCAAACCAACTGCAATGTATTGTAACTAGTACCTAGTGATTTATATAGACGTCTGCGTTTATTTTTCTGTGAACATACCAGTACTCAAAAGCCAGAAGTAGAGTTCTGAAAATAAAACGGTCAAGTGAATTTATCTCACGAAGCTTTTAATATCACTAATTTTGTGATGAATATAGTGGATCCATAATAATAATAATAATAATAATAATAATAATAATAATAATAATAATAATAATAATAAAAACTTTTTAATGACACTAAGTAGAGACAAAAAAATTAAATATTTAAAATGCTAGAAAAGAAAACCCAACCACAAAGTTTAGTCAACACAGCCAATGTTGATGAAGCTAAACACAGCAATGATACAAAGAACTCCCTCCCAGAAGACATGTTACCTTTCAATCTTGCAATTATGCATCCAAATACCAGTTTCGTACAGAATGGCACTTCTAGAAGACTGCTATTCCTTAAAATTTACCTGGGTCTTAAATATCATGCTGAAGCAAGCGAGCATATAAGTGGGTTAGCCAACTTGAGCACAAATGACTAACTCTTTGCAACATCCATTGGTGAAGGAGACGTGGTATTGGGCGGTGGAGTCACGTGGCTTCCAATCAGGGAATTATTACTAGTGGGTGCCATGGCAGTGGCAGGAGGGATTGCTGGCTTAATGAAGCGTTCAGATGTCCTGCGCCCACCCTGTAAAAAAATCAACATATTATTAAGGGGAACTCCACTAAAAATGACAACTTTTTTCGTAATCATTTTCTTGAATTTAAATACTATTATAATCACAATCATGCCATGGTATGAAAGAAAAATTCCACAACCTCGAGCAGGATTCGAACCTGCGACTTCCTGTACTCTGGTCAGGGCTCTACCACTGAGCTATCGAGTTCGTCTCACGCCAAAGGCTTGGAATTATCCTTTCATACTGGCGACTCTGTTATAGAGTACTGTCCATAGCGTCTGATCTAGTCAGCACTGCTTATGGGTGGGAAGAAACTTTACAAGATGAAGATTACAATCATTTTCTTTTTCAACCAAAATTTTAAGAGCATGTTTACTATGTATAGGACTAACAAAATCCAAATTTTGAACTCCCAAATGTTTTTGGCTTTTGATTTTTTTTCTGTTCTTTTAGAAATATTTTCAAATCCAAGTTCTTCTAGTAGAAGATCTCAATTTTTTTTTTTTTTTTTGGTTACAGTCACAAGACGCAGAGCAATATTTCTATGCATTAATTTTATGAAATATCTCATTTGTTCACTTTCAAAAAATTGTTTCAAATTTTAAAAATGTTATTCTTCCCACAATTCATGAAAAAAAAAAAAAATTAATAAAATAAACTAGCAGCATTTCTCACAAAATAAATGCATAGAAACATGCAGCTACCTCATAAATACTTGCAGTAAAAATTTCATCCAGATTGATTAGTATTAGGCATAAAAAAAAGTTGGTGTTGAATCAAGAAACTCAATAAAAATCAATAAAGTTACGGAGAAATGGATTTGAAAGTAAAATAAATATTTATGTAAATTAAAATTCTTCTTCGCTATATTCATCCAGTAACTTCAGGGAGAGCCAACTTTAAAAGAAAAAGTTGCTAGATTTGTAATCAGAAATTTGTGAAAAATAATTCTATGATAAAAAAATAACTGACAGTCTTTAAATGCCACGCCCTCTTACAGAATTTATTTTTAAAAAATTTAAACATATTTTTAATCACAATTGAACTAAATCCATTTGGGGATGAAAATATACATTCTAAAGGAATGAAATAGCCAATAATTTTTTTTTCCTTTTGGATAATTCGTTTCACTTCTACACAAACTAATATAGCTTACTTTTATCTTGTATTTTTTGGTTTTATTGTATAATGGTCATTTTTTTAAACATAAAATCCAGACGTTTGAGATGAACAGGACATGTAGCACATATGGACGAATCCAGAAATGCATATAGAGTGTTAGTTGGGAGGCCGGAGGGAAAAAGACCTTTGGGGAGGCTGAGACGTAGATGGGAAGATAATATTAAAATGGATTTGAGGGAGGTGGGATATGATGGTAGAGACTGGATTAATCTTGTCAGGATACGGACCAATGGTGGGCTTATGTGAGGGCGGCAATGAACCTCCGGGTTCCTCAAAAGCCAGTAAGTAAGTAAGATGGTCATTTTTTAGAAAATCTTCTACAATTTTTGCTGCATTTTTGCTCTTTTCTGCTGATGAACGGACATTTTTTTACGATGTAGTCACAGTCTATATTCGAAGAATCTACTGCAGATTGCTTACACAATTCGATTGCATCTTACAAGAATTTTCCTTATGGTTGCATCAGCCTTGAGTCCTGATCACGTGTGTTACACGCTTCCCCCCATTCAATGCAACAGACCAAACTGCAGCTGCAGTGCCCGCAGTCACCATATTGTATCACACAAGTGAAGACGTAAAAAATGTCGAAAATAAAACAAAGCAGACAAAGATTTTTGCAGCAGTTAATAACTGAGTTTAGTGATAATGTATTTTCCATAGAAGGAAGTATACTATTTTGTTTGTATTGTGCTATTAAAATCATGGTCTTTTATCTTTTTTAAATTTCAATGTCATATTTTCAGAAATTTAAAGTCATTTTATAGGTCACTTTTAGGTCATCAACTTCCGAGCCCTACTAATAACATAAACACATTTGCTGCTCTAATTTAAGGCAAGTCAATGTTATAGTTTTAGTTCCTTGTACTGGCACTATTCCTATATGATTTTCTTTGCCACAGTGTCTTTGGGATAATGATAATAATAATAATAATTATTGTACTTACTGCAATCGGTGGAGCTGGAGGTGAGGAAGACACAGGCAGGAATCCTCCAACTGATGGACATGGAACAAGAGGGGTGGGGGTAACTGTGGCTCCGCTAGAACCCAGTGGCAGCGTGGGATAAGTAGCCTGGCCACATGCATAGCAACGACCCATGGAAGCACCTGAAGGACCACCTGGTGTTGAGAAACTATCACGCGATGTTGACCCAACCAAGTTTACACCTGAAAGCACATCAACCAAAATTTGAGGCTCAAGGGTATATGTACGTGAATGACCACAAATATTATTAGAAAATGTAGGCTCTAAGTTTCTAAAATTTTATAAGAAAATGAACTCACATTTGGACAAAAATTACAAGGTATCAGAACAAGACTTATTAGAACTTAAATATCTGATAAAAGTATAAAAAAGGTTACTAATAATATTTTTCAAATCAGTTTTATCAAAGTATGAAAAAACAAAAACAAAACAAAAAAAAAAAAAAAAACAACAACAAAAATATTCTGCAGTTACATCATTTGGTAACCTTAATATTGTTATGGTCTCTCTGACATTTTTAATATTTTTCCTGCATGTAATAAACACGTTTCTGAAAAGTAGACTACTCTCAGACATGTAACTTAGAGTTGTTTATTTTAATACAATTAATTTTTATCTGTCCTATATAAAATATATTGTGACAGCGACGTGAGATTCGAACTCACGACCAGCGTTTCAAGAAAGCAGATCGCACAGGCTCCACGGAACATTGAGTGACGTCGCGCGGTGAGAAGAAGAAAGGGTGTACAACGTCAATTTCTAGTTTCTAATGCATCTGGTGCTGGTAGAGAGGAGAGGGCTCTGGATTTCTCAAGTGCCATCTCTAGAGACGCGTGGAACCTTCGAGGCTACGTCGCTGTGGTTATAAATTACGGAAAGGAACGACAGCAGTTTTCAGTTGATTAGTCAGCCAGTCAGTGAGAAAGCCAGAGCAAGCAAGCCAGTCTTGTGTACCGGAGTTAATATTTGTCCAATTGCGTCAGCATCTGAAGGCCTGAGTTCGAGTGCAGTGGACCGCAGTTGGAGGGACCTGAGTTCGAGTGCAGTGGACCGCAGTTGGAGGGACCTGAGTTCAGTACAGTGAACTGTCTCTGAAGGTCTGTGGTTCGAGATACTGTGAACTCGAGTGACTGAGATAGAAGAACTGTGAACTGAGAACTGGTAGTTCTGATTTGTAAATAGTGCTTTGTAAATATTAGTTAAGATTAACAGTTCATTGTTGTGCGTAATAGTCCAAGTCAATTGTCATTGTCGTCGGTGGAGTGCTATAAAATACAGTGTGAGTGAAGATCCAATTGTTGACAGCATGAGCGTTTAAGGTGAATTGTAGAAAGGAATTATTGTTGTGACGAATAAATTACATTGTTGTTACAAATAAAATTCACAATATTAAAATTTACATACTATTTTGTGACCTAATTTTTCCATTTTCTGAGAAATGGGCATTATTGTAGTCTACGTTTTGCATAAATGCATGTTAAATCAGTGCACAAAATTTCATATTTCTATTTCTAATGATTGTGAAGTTATGAAATAATATGTGTGAAAATTTTCAAATTTTGGAAAATTTAACTTAAAGTGAAAGGTGAATTCTAAAAAATATTATTAGTAACCTTTTTTATAATTTTATCAGATATTTAAGTTCTAATAAGTCTTGTTGTGGTACCTTGTAATATTTGTCCAATTGTGAGTTAATTTTCTTGTAAAATTTTAGAAATTTAGAGCCTGCATTTTCTAATAATATTTGTGGTCGTTCACATACATATACCCTTAAGGGGATTTAGTTAAAAAATAAATATAAAATGTTGTACAAAGCCATTCCACATATGGCGAGTTGTTATATTTGTGTGGACAGACAGACACACAGACTGTCATTAGTTTGTAGTTTTATGCAGTTTATTATTGTGCACGCACCTAAAATGAAATTAAAACACAGTTCAAAGAAATCCACTTAGCTTACAGCATGTGCATTTCAGGTCAGCTTGCAGAGGGTTAAAACTAACACAACTTTTATCACAAAGTCACGAGAATCAATGCCAATAAACAACCCAGGTCAATGGCATAACAACAGTACTAGTCTGAGAAAAGTGCTGGAAATTGGTCTGTTAGAAATTATGCTATTGGAGACAGAGAGAGAAAAAAAAAACATATATTCTATCTAAAGTGTACATTCAACAACTGCTACAAATAGTTTATTTTCATCACGCACACACAAAATGAAATGGAAGTAAAATTGCTGATCAAGACACTTCTGTCAAAGATTACGTTTGCATATATGCATTTTATATGCAACATGCACTTTACATAAGAACCATCCTAACTAATCATGCTATCACCAGACACAAAGACTTTCAATCTCGGAAATGAAATTCAACACGCAAAACAAGCCTAGTTTAGGGAGATCTGGGTCAACCATATTTAGAGGCATTGCTAATCAAGCATATGCATTTAATACATCTGTCATTTCATAAAGAAAAATGAACAATATTTCAGTATCAGTGAATAAAGTGAAATGAAACCAAAGAAGCTAGGCAAGAAATACTACAGATGAATCTTGATAAAGAAAATGAAGAGCAAGGAACTAATTACTGCAAGAGAAAGATTATCAATTCCATAAGTAAAGGATAGTATACAGTAAGCAGTGATTTTAATAAGTACAATTTGTTTATAGTTCTCATCACACCAATGCTTTTCAAAATCACACATTCCAAAGCTGCTGTTCCTTCTCTCAGTGCCATTTCCCTTATTTGAAAGCTCTGTTTACAATCCTACAACCAAGCTGAATTAAAGGGAGGGGCTACTCATCAATTAGCACTGGTCAGCTTGATGAGTTAATGACTGAATTTGGTATAATTTTCCTCTATTCAATACATAATTCCCTCTTTACCCTTTCCTATCCAGTCCTCTGACTGAATCTCTTTCTATTTCTTATTATTTGAACGACATTAGAGCATTCGAGGCCTAGGGGTTCATTTCCCTTTCCTTCCTCCTCTTTACTTTTCTGTTCCTAGTGCTGAATAGTGGCACTAAAATCGTCCTCCAGTGGCTTAAGGAGGGAAAGCTGGTGATCAACAAGATCTCCCAGCTAGGTCCAATGGACCCGTCAACCAACAGCAGGTGTGGTCCTCTAGACATTCTGGGGGTTGTGTGTGAATGAAGTAGCCACCAAAACGTTAAAATATAGTGTTCACTTAAATCGGCTACAACTTGCCATTTTCACTCCAATATGAAATGAGTACCATTAAGGTAAAATTATACGGAGGTAAAATAGTCCCCCTAGTTAATTCCCGATTTACCACGAAAATCATCTGTAGCTGCATTTAGATTGGCAACAGGCCATGATTGTTTAGCCAAACACCTGCATAGAATTGGAATACATCAGTCCCCTAACTGCCCATTGTGCAACTCAAACCAAGAAATGGATTCGGAACACCTCAAAATCTGTGCTTCAGTGGCTGGCCATGATAATATCTTTGAAAAATATTGGAGTGCAAGAGGTCAAATGACTTTATTGTCAAACGCCTGGCATTAGAAAACAACAACAATCCTACAACCTAATGTCACATTATTTGTCATACATGCTACAAACAAAATCACAAAATGTCTCTCTCTAAACACGAGGCCAAATTTCAATGTACCACCTGTTTAGGGTGACCAACTGGAAGATAAAAAAATAACAGAGGAAAGGTAAAAATGAGGGACATTGAACAATTATGACGGAAACACCTCTTTCTCCTTCTTGTTATATTTCCTAACATACATTTTTTTCTTTTAATTTGAACTAGCCTACTACACGGTTTGAATTATTGTTTACTAAAAAGTTTCCTTAATGAATTTGTACTGACCCAGAAACAAAATTTGGGCCACCTGAATTTTCTAACTTTTGTTTCTGGGTCTGTACTTGTTGCTACTTCTAGCACATGGCATAATGCCCTTTCTTTTAGCACTATTTAAAAAAAACACACATTTTCAATTTAAACACATCTTAAACACGCCCAAAATGATGTTTGCTGATTCAAACACATCTCAAAACAATTATTTAAAATGAACAATGCTGTCGATACTGATTAGTGTATTTCAGGACCAGACTATAGAACTGAACAATGAAACTCTACCAACATGCGAAAGTGAGTGAGATTCCTACAACTGTATGCTTGAAGGGCAACACTTGCACCCCAATGTCTGAAACTGAAATGCAGGCAATGCTAACAAAAATTAGGGAATAATGAACGCTACACAGAAAAAAACTAGAGATGCTGTCCCATGTGGGACATTCTGAAATACTTTTAATTTGCGGAACTTTGATCACCCTACACATGTTTGTACTAAATGCTTCTAAACAAATGGTCTGAGTATAAGAAACATATTTAAAGACAAAGCTGTAGCTCTCTCGATCAGTTACGACATCTAACCAAGACATACTATTATAGTTGTTACTTTATAAAATAATTATTTTCAATAGTGAGCAGTTGAAAATTATCATAGGTATAGACGCTGCTTTGCTTTCTAGTAACCTATTGATTCAGTTTCACTCATCAGAGTTGGGTATTTATTGTAAATGTAGAATATTACAAGTTTCTCCTTATAGCGAGGATTTTTCCTTCACTGCTATCAGATTCAGCTGTATTATTTCTTTTATCTTTCATGACTGCTAAATTTTTCGTACATAATATTTCATAATCAAGTAACATACTTATTTGTAAACATGGATAGCATTTGTTTTGAGAACTCACCAGGACTAAGTGGTCTGGATGAACTTGGTGATGGATTATAGGGGATGGGACTTGAAACAGTGCGTGACCTCATGTTACCTCCGGACATAGCAATTTCATTGTAGTGGCGCTCTTCCTCCATTTCCAAACTGTACAAAAAATAACAAACGGTACAAAAGCATTAAATTTATTAACATAAAAGAAACAACTGGAAGCTTTGAATGCAACAGAAAATAACAAAAATCCTAGACAATAAGATACAAGTTCTTTATTTATGAAATTAAATGTGAAAAAGTTATCTGGAATCGATACATCAATTATTTTCCAAAATTTATCTAGTTATAGTGAATAAATGTGTATGTTGAGAAACTTGCAATATTCAAAAGACCAAAGCTGAAGTTTTCCCAGAAGACAGTAAAGGGTCCCTCTCTGGATATTCACAGACTATTTGGTTAAAATTTAGGCAATCTGCAAAGAGCTACAAGAAAGAAGAAAAAAAAAAATCCACATCTCTCTCAAAAACTTCTATAAAAACAATGATCCCACAACAAACAGAAATGTAACATTCCAAGAAAGTTAACAGAACAGTAAATCAAAGTATTGGTTGTTCTTAGTGTGCTAACAGCTACAATGCTTTTCATTAGATCCAAAACTCACGAGTTAATCTCAGTCAAGGACACTGAAAATTTAGAGTTAGCACAAGGAACCCATTTTGAAAAATTCTGGTTTAATTCCCGAACACAGAACAAACACACAGCTTTGTCATGTTTCCTAAACAATTTGATAACTTCTTTCTGAAGTTCTTCACTATGGTATATTCACTACATTCTCCTGTCAGAATACGGCAAAACCTGTTCAAATTGGAGCCTGAATAATAATAATAATAATAATCCGGAATTTTATCCATTTTGGAACAATTTATTCCTATGTATTATGTGTAACTGTTCCTGAATAAAACAAACTATTTAATGCAAAAACAAACTGTTTGCTGCTGTTCAAAATAGAAATAATATTTTGTATATAATGTGTATAATAATGCAGTATAACACATGGCACCAGTGCAAATTTCCCAGAAAACTATTACAGTATAAGAAGGCCAGATAATTGAGAGTGAGGGTTGGATTAGCAAGAGTCTAAGTTTATGTTCCTTGAAAGGGCATGCTAAAAATTCGTAAGTGCTACCGAACAGGTGGATAGTTTCATTCTGCATTCCAGACCATTTTCCTCAGCAAGGTTTATCTTTAAACCTTATATCACCACTGAATCATTTAACCAACTTGATGCCATCCAAATACTGACCATCTCTTCCCTTTCTACTTCACGTATTTCTTTAACTGCTAATTTGCACCTATGCATGCAGAAGCATTCATATTGTTACTTTTTTCATTGTAATTGTCCATGAAAAACTACAGGTAACATGCTCAACATATCGTAACAAATACACATATACATATATACAGAGTGTTCAAAAAGTATGGAATATTACTCATAACTTCTTAAATTTCAATTTTACAAAAAAAAAAAAAAAAAGTTTTATACAAAAGCTGTTGGAGATAAACCATTATAATATATGATACCAGTGTTCGAAGAAATCAAGTTAAGACATACAATGTAAGGTCCACCAATTACATGTAACGAATTTTTGACAAAATGTATCATATATTAATCCAAACTTCTGCTAATACAGACAACTCTCGGCCCCAATTAGACTAGTTTAACGAGATTTCACTGTACAGTATATACGTACATAATTGCATGCTACTTCAAATGCATTTACAACAGTATCACGAATGTACATAAACAAACCACTCATTTCCTAGCTATTCGAAGACAAATGACTATCACATGTACATAAAAACACTTTTGAGACAGATTACATACAGGGTGATCCATGAAGTATGACCAGCACTTCGGAATCAGTTCTCTATGTAATTTTGAGCAAAAAATTTTTCATATGAACATGGGTCCTTTCATTTACCTGAATTTGTAAAAATCCATATGTAGCAAAGTGAACCAGGCTTGTAACTTGTTTGCGTCTTAATACAAACAGACTAAGAAGAGTTAGGTTCCACTGTGACATGAAGTACAGGGAGAGGAATAGGATAGGTCAGGTCTGGTGACATCAGCCATCGATGAGTAGATCTAACATCTGCATTTTGAAATCTTACATTGGAAGATGTGCCTTTAGAGACCATGTAATGTATGT
Source organism: Periplaneta americana (assembly GCA_025594305.2). Lineage (NCBI taxonomy): Eukaryota > Metazoa > Arthropoda > Insecta > Blattodea > Blattidae > Periplaneta > Periplaneta americana. The sequence goes on along the minus strand of JAJSOF020000019.1, from coordinate 125,657,391 downwards.
TTTAGCAACATAATGGTTCCCCTGCTAACTTTTCTCTCATCCAGTAGCAGATCATCTGTGTGCCAGACGAAAGTACAAACAAGAGAAAATTATTTACCCATGACGAGCTACAAATAGCTATGTGCGCAATTCACATCTGTACAGCAAGCACACTGAATTAAAAAAGGATATTTGATAAACTCTTTTCAAACTGAGGTATGCTTGTTTCCTGTTTAGTACAATATTTCTTAATAATCTTTCTATGTATTTTTAACTGATTCCCTTTAATTCTGGTCATAATCACTTCCACTTTCTTAGCATTCAAACAGCGATAGCTCCTTAAATATACATCATCAGACTTATGTTCATAAGACATTTTTTGCTCAAAATGACATCCACAACTGGTTCCTAAAGCTTACACTTCATAAACCAGCAAGTATATAATATATATATATATATATATATATATATATATATATATATATATATATACAGAGCGTTCGCCTACGAGTGGGGCCAGGAAAGCAGCATGTACTGATACGCTGCTTTGTACGCGCAGTTGTTGAGACACGCTCGACAATCAAGGACATCAAGGTCGACAAGTTATCAGTTGTGAGCCAGATTTATTTATTTATTTATTTATTTATTTAATAATAACATATACATAAAAACGTTACATTAAAATACCCCGAAAGAGCAAAGCTCGTGTTCGGGACAGTTCCGTTACATAGATACACATACTTTGTAGACAAAATACTTAAGAAAAAGCTCACATAAAGATTTGCAGTATTTAACACGTACAGTGCAGTTTCTTGACATAGTTGCTTAAATATTCAGTGTGTGTGTAAAATTTGTTAACAATGCAAAACGCAAAATTCACGCTTGAACAAAGAGTTTTTATGTATGATGCATATGTGAAAACAGAGTCATGCAGAGAGGTGTGTAGGCAATTTGAAGTGAAATATCAGGTGCTCCAATTCAGAGTAGAGAAACTGTTAGACGTCAGAAAACGAAGAGTAGTGACGGGAGAAAAATTGATGAAATTGCATAATTTAACTAATAAATCTCTAAGACGTGTTTCACAGGAAGTTAGTGTTTCAAAAACATCAGTCCTTACTGCTGCTAAACTTTTTAAATTAAAACCCTACAGAGTATAGCATAGAAAGCAGAAGCTTACGGATAGACGAAAACACTCACAGGCAGGCCACTTTCCTGGCCACACCCGTAGGCAAACGCTCTGTGTATATATATATATATATAACTTACTTACAAATGGCTTTTAAGGAACCGAAGGTTCATTGCCGCCCTCACATAAGCCCGCCATCGGTCCCTATCCTGTGCAAGATTAAGCCAGTCTCTATCATCATACCCCACCTCCCTCAAATCCATTTTAATATTATCCTCCCATCTACGTCTCGGCCTACCTAAAGGTCTTTTTCCCTCCGGTCTCCCAACTAACACTCTATATGCATTTCTCGATTCGCCCATACTAATAAATGCCCTGCCCATCTCAAACGTCTGGATTTCACAGTTCCTAATTATGTCAGGTGAAGAATACAATGCGTGCAGTTCTGTGTTGTGTAACTTTCTCCATTCTCCTGTAACTTCATGCTTTAGCCCCAAATATTTTCCTAAGCACCTTATTCTCAAACACTTTTTAACCTATGTTCCTCTCTCAGAGTGACAGTCCAAGTTTCACAACCATAAAGAACAACCGGTAATATAACTGTTTTATAAATTCTAACTTTCAGATTTTTGGAGAGCAGACTGGATGATAAGAGCTTCTCAACCGAATAATAAACGCATTTCCCATATTTAGCGTTTAATTTCCTCCCAGTGTCATTTATATTTGTTACTGTTGCTCCAAGATATTTGAATTTTTCCACTCTTGAAGGATAAATTCCAATATTTATATTTCCATTTCGCACAATTTGAGACATAATCATATACTTAGTCTTTTCGGGATTTACTTCCAAACCATCGCTTTACTTGCTTCAAGTAAAATTTCCGTGTTTTTCCTAACCGTTTGTGTATTTTCTCCTAACATATTCACGTCATCCGCATAGACAAGAAGCTGATGTAGCCGTTCAATTCCAAACCCTGCCTGTTATCCTGAACTTTCCTAATGGCATATTCTAAAGCGAAGTTAAAAGTAAAGGTGATAGTGCATCTCTCTGCTTTAGCCCGCAGTGAATTGGAAAAGGATCAGATAGAAACTGACCTATACGGACTCTGCTGTATGTTTCACTGAGACACATTTTAATTAATCGAACTAGTTTCTTGGGAATACCAAATTCAATAAGAATATCATATAATACTTCCTCTTCGAGTCATATGCCTTTTTGAAATCTATGAATAACTGATGTACTGTACCCTTATACTCCCATTTTTTCTCCATTATCTGCCGAATACAAAAATCTGATCAATAGTCGATCTATTACCGAAAACCGCACTGATGATCCCCAATAATTTCATCTATTACGGAGTTAATCTCCTCAAAAGAATATTGGACAAAATTTTGTACGACGTCAACAAAAGTGATATTCCTCGAAAGTTACCACAGTTGGTTTTGTCCCCCTTTTTAAAAATAGGTACAATTATGGACTCCTTCCATTGATCTGGTACAATTTCCTTTTCCCAAATAGCAAGTACAAGTTTATAAATTTCTGCATATAATGCACTTCCACCCTCTTGTATTAATTCTGCTGGAATTTGATCGATACCTGGAGACTTGTACTTTTTCAATAATTTCGACTTCTGAAAGCGTTTGGGAGTATAAATGGCTCAGCAGTTTGTATTTCAATTCCGTCCCGATCATTTCTATTTGGCCTGTGTACATTTAGTAGTTGCGCAAAATAGTTTTTCCATCTGTTTAGGATTGATGGAGAGTCTGCAAGCAAGTCACCATTCTCATCCTTGATCACGTTTACCCTTGGCTGATATCCGTTCTTAAATTCCTTTATACCCTTATATAAATCTCGAATGTTTTTATTCTTACTATTTGTTTCTACCTCATTCAGTTTTTCCTTCAAGTAACCTCTCTTTTTATTCCTAAGTGTACGACTTGCTTCCCGTCTTTCATTGAAATAATTATCTCTCTTCTCCTCAACTGGATCCTGTAAGAATTTCAATTTTGCCTGTTTCCTTCTTTCTACTACCATGCAACAATCTTCATCAAACCACGGTTTCTTTTTCTTAGTTTCATAATAACCTATGCTCTGCTCAGCTGCAATTTTGATACTATCTCTGATATTTTCCCACACGCTATTAACATCTAATTCTTTCTCAACTTCGTCGGAACTTTCTAAAGTGGCAAACCTATTCGAAATTTCGACCTGATAATTTTGCTTAGCTTCCTCGTCCTTTAATTTCAAAATATTGAATTTAGTAATATTAACTTGTTGCTCTACTCGCTTGGCTACTGATAATCTTTCTCTTAATTCTCATATATATATCAAAAAGGAAAGAGAATCATCAAGTATATCTATTTCAGCACTATGTCTGAGACAGTTCATTTCCCTAAGTTCTGAACCTTAACATAATTATTACAGACTCAATTATCAATCTGCCAATATTTTCAAGTTCTTCCCTGCTCTCAGGAGTGGTCTGTTCACATAAAATACTACAACTTTCACGATACAATAAATCTACATGGTTTCTTTTGACAAGTCTCATTAGCAATAAGTCTTGAAATCTATTTGAAGATGGGAAGATGGCTGATTCATTACGTCTACTCCAAATACCAAGGACCAGAGTTTATTTTAGGATTTTTTTTTCCATAGCATGTAACACATCTTGTATAGAAATAAAATAAACATTTAGAAAGAAACCAGGTTATGAATTCGACCAAGAATTGCAATTCTCTTGGGCTTGTAAAATTAGATGCATTTGTAGAATCAGGCACCCAACAGCAAATAGATAGAGAAATAAAGAGGTGTATGAGTTAACGATGTCATACAACAGTCAATTCTGATAAGCAATACAACATTTAAAAAGAAAAAAAACTTACCTGCTTTCGGATTCTGAAAGATGGCGACAAAGAGCCTCTCGTCTCTCCACTTCAAGCTGCAATTTACGCTGCAATCGCAGGTTTTCCTCTCGAATGTTCTTCTCCTCATTAACATACCGCTGCATTTTTTCAGTATCTGATAGACCAGAATACAATTTTCTCAAGTTCTACCAGATCAAATTTACTACTTAACCCTGCAGTGCATATTCAAAGTATCACTGTAGACATTCAAAATTCAGTGACACTCCTTTTACATGACAGTAATTTGCAAGAAAATCATAGACTGAAACTATAACAAAATGTGGACATAGATTAAAGAAGTTAACCTCAATTCTCTTTTCTTTATATTGTAGTTACAGGGATTAATATACTGTTCAAAAAAATTAGCGGAACAAGATCTGAAATTATTTTTTTATTGAACAACCTACACGGAAAATTTTAAAACATTTGAGTCAATGATATAAGTAGCAGACATTGAGTAAAAAGAAAAGTTTCAATACTGAAACTTATAACAAACTAAAATCTCAACAATGCTAATCACAAATTAGTTGAAGAGCAAATGTGTAATTTTCGGGTCCTCCCATTATTTAAAATACGACATTGGAGATTTAATAATAAAATAATGTACTCTAAAACTGAAACATCTGGCAACCATAGACTGAATTGGAACCCATAATTGTGACTTCAAAACAATGTGTTACTAAATCCAATTTCAAATAAAAATTCAAAATACAGTTTTATGTACTCACGTTCTTGCTGCGCAATAGCTAGTTGATTTCGAAGTCTTGCCACCTCACTACGCAATGTCTGAATATGTGTACTTAGGTTGGCAGCAGTGTCACCATTGCTAATTTCTCGTGGTGATGCTGGATCAGACACTGGTTGATCTAACTTGATTTGCAGCATTCTATGAACAAATTAAATGATGCACAATTACCACAGCTGCAAAACTGAAATGGAGCCATCCAGAGTTGATTTCTGTCATTTATAAGCAAGCTAACTGCAAAACATATGCAAGTGATAACACAGCCTCTGCTTCCCCCCCCCCCCATAATTATTATCCTACTGCCTGCAAAATTTAATCTCTTAGCTTTTACGTAATTCCAAGTTATTTTCATTTTCTTTCTACAAGACATTTTTCACACTGAATCCATGAAATCAGTTTATCCAACTAGCTTCATGTCTTATCTCAGTCTGTTGAAATTATTTTCAAAGAATTTGATAAAACATGGAAGATACTCCTGATGCTTACCCTACAACTTTATATGTGGTTGGTTATCATCAATTGGGTCAATAAGTTTGAGTTTTCATATTTTATATTCAAACTCTTCCATCATACTAATCTTAATTATTAGAAACTTATTTGAAGATTTATACACAACTACTCAATCACCTCAATTATTATTACTCCTTTATTTATGAGTATAACCTCACTTTTGGATTATCTTGCAGACTTTTTTAAAGCTTAATGTTGCTATATATTTTTGGTTAATGTTACAAAGTTAGGCGCGACTGCTTAATGGATGCCTAAATATGGGGTTGTTCCTCAACAAGGTACTATATCGATAGTGTTTGTATAAAGGGGGTTGTTCCTCAACATGGCACTATATCGATAGTGTTTGTATAGAGGGGGTTGTTATTTTTTATGCAAATGGAGTTTTGTTCCCCAGGTGAATACAGAAGTTAAATTCTACAAGTGGGTTTGCAAAAATAATAATAATAATAATAATAATAATAATAATAATAATAATAATAATAATAATAATACCTGCATCTGATGTGTTTTGTTTGTGTAGGAAATTATTTGCAATAAGGGTCTGAAGTTTAATTTTCATTTATATCAAAACTTATCCTTATGACTTATCTCCCCTTACTCAAACACCATCGATATTATAAAAACGTTATTATTTATGTTGTTTTGTTGCTGTTATGATCACCATCTATCTGTATATTCTGTAAATAAATTTATTATTTACTTAAGGCGAAGTTGCCACCTAACTTTAACTGTCTTACTAATAAACAGTGTATAGTTTTTATACGAGACTTATGCAGAGTTGAGACAGAAAACGTTACTAATAAACTGTGAATAAGCTATGGACGTATAAACAGCCTTAACTATACAATGGGAATTGCTTTGCAGTAGTTTACACGAAACCCCTTGTTTAAGCATTGTATATAGAGAAAAAATGGCAGCCCCTCTAACAGCTGTTCGTATCGACTGTCATTTTATGATGGTTACCTTGTAACCACAGAAGAACAAACCAAAGATCATAGAATTATTAGAATAATATTGCTGTAGCTTGTACTCTTTGACCAAAATGTAGTGTGGTAATCGATTAGAGCCAGTTGTACTATCGATATTTAACACGCCACACTAGAGCGCTCTACCAGATGCAATAGAGAACCTCAGATATTCTATTACCTTTCGTAACGAAGTAATGACGAAACTATGACGTAGCTGTGTAACAGTTATACTGTTATACACGACGTATGTAGTGATTATTAGTAAGGAATTTACACACGAATTATAAACGAGCTACTCATTGTATAAGACAGTTAAACATCTGTATATAGAGTTTTTATTAGTAAGACCGTAAGACTGCAAATTCAAGTCGCATCATACACAATTCATTACTTCGGCTGATCCCAAAACTCATTGGCGAGCCAAGTTAGCAACATAAAGAATTTAAATCTTATAATAGGTGGGGAATTTGTACAGAATATGTAATGTACCTCTTTTCTGCCTCCAGCTTGTCCATTCGTTTCCATAGCTTGTTGACCAAAGCCTCCTGCTCCTGTTCCAAAGTGTTTTCCAGCTCTACTTTCTCACGTCGTAACTGCTCCAAATTACTCTGCTTTGCAAGGGTCTCAGCTTCCAGCTTCTCAATTTTACGCATTAATTTATTCACTAAACATTCCTGTTCTTGTTCCAAAGTCTGCTCCAAGCGACATTTCTCTTGGCGAAGCTGTAAATGAGAATGTTTCACAATAAGAAAGGGAGTATGACTTTCCTATTCTTCGAAACTGAAAGCTACGAGGGCTAGTCATAAATAATCACAAGATAAAATTATATGTACCAAACTGAACATTAGGGATGTGTATCACAGTCAATTAAAGTAGAGACTGGAATGAAACATGAGTGTTTACTACTTGCCCATTCTGTTCCTTATGGTCTTACATCTAGTCATGATCAAATCAAATCAATCTTCTTAATGTATCCAGCTGTTTGCTGACAACATAAAGTCCACTATAGTCCACTGTAGTCTATTCAGTTGTTGTTTTTCACGGTGTTCATTATAAATGCCTGTTGCTAGTAGCCAGAGGTGGGGTGTAGTCAATATATACTGCAGGGCTGTGTCTTCTGCAAGTGATATCTCTATCCAGTGCTTTTGCTTCAGTAAAGTCTCATTTTACAAACATATTGATCAACAATTGGCTCTCTTCTGACAAAGGAAAAATTTTACAGTCTGTACAAAAGAAACCAAATGACCTGGAAATGTACAAAAACTTGCCCAGACATGTTCAAACATTTTTAACAAGAGCCAGAACAGGTCACATTGCACTCAATTGTACCTACAATGATTTCACATTTCTGATAATCCTACTTGTCTGTGGTGTAATAATCATGATGAAGATCTGGAACACATTCTTCTATACTGTCCATCCATAAACCACAAAAGAAGTAAATTAAAATCATCAGTACCAGTTGCAGAAGACACAGCCCTGCAGTATATATTGACTACACCCCATCTCTGGCTACTAGCAACAGGCATCTATAATGAACACCGATCAAAATACCACTCATTTCTCGTGAAAAACAACAACTGAATAGACTACAGTGGACTTTATGTTATCAGCAAACAGCTGGATACATTAAGAAGTTTGATCAACAAAATATCTAACAAGTTGATCACTTTCTCATATAGGTTGCCCACGAAAATGTTACAAATTATTGAATTATTTAGAATAACCTTCCAACATAAAGGTAAAGTATGATAAGTAAATAAATCATTCAGTATATAGGATTGTAATTTTACTTTATAATTCAATTCAATTCACTAAGCCATTAAACATACAGTGATAGGCTTCGTCACAATACAGAGGGTGGCAAAAAAAAAAAAGACATATACGGTACTTGAAAATACACACATAATTGAAAACAGTAAAGTTTAATTAGAATGAAAACAAAAAACATTTTAAAGCTCTAAAAATTAATGAAAACACTTTACTCTTAATGTAATATTTGTAACTAAATGTAAATAACTTCATTTATTAAAAAAAAAATTTCGTATGAATTTATGTTAAGAAACTCATCTACAGAGTAAAAAGGATTAATTAAAAGCCAATTATAAAATCTAGTTTTGAAACAATTGGTTGGTAACTTAATATTGACTGGGAAGCTTATTATATAATTTCATCCCTATGACAGAAAAATTTGTACTAGTTTTATGTAATCTAAAGTATGGAATATTAATTTGTTCACTATTTCTAATTTCATGATCATGCATATAGGCTACTAATGAGTAATTGTCTATATTTTGTCGAGTATAAAGGACTAGGCCATATATATATATATATATATATATATATATATATATATATATAAATTTATGAGTTAATATCTGTGATTGAAAAGTGGTCGACAATGTTCAAGATATTCGACTGACATAGAATTCTAATGGCTTTCTTTTGCAAAATCAAGACAATCCTAATTTTGCTACCATTTCCCCAAAAAATTAAAGCATACCAAATTATCAATTGAAAGAACGAAAAATAGGCACATCTTAAATAATTTTTAGAAACACAAGTCACTAATTTCTTTAATAAATATATAACTCTTGATAACTTTGTGCATATATATTCCATATGTTTTTCCCATGTTAAATTGGAGTTTATAAAAAGTCCTAGAAATTTGGTATAGTTTTCTATGTTGTCCTTTTTTTATTACATGATTTAGGCTAAAAGTTATGCGATAGTCTTTTCTTGACTAAGCAAAAAACCATTAGATTCAAACCACAAAGTCATCTGTGATAGTATATCATTGGTTAGAGCATGTAATTCATTCAGAGTAGAGCTAGAACATAAGAATGTAGTGTCATCAGCATACATAATTATTATAGTTTTAATGAATTTAGGAAGGTCATTTATTGCTATTAAGAATAGTAGTGGACCAATTATTGAGCCTTGTGGAACATCATTATGTATACTGGAGAGACTAGACCAATTCTCACCTATTGAGACTAATTGCCTTCTGTCATGAAGATAGGTTCTAAAAATATTTAGTGTATTCCCTCGAATACCATAAAATTCTAATTTTGATAAAATTAAGTTGTGATCAACGCAATTGAATGCTTTGGAGAGATCACAAAACACAGCAATAACTTGTGACCTATTTTCAAAATTTCTTAAAATTTTGGTTATTAAAAGCTCAATTGCATCATTTGTTGATTTCCTTTTTTCTAAAGCCAAATTGGTTAGTACTAAGGAGATTTGAAATTTCAAAGTAGTCATAAATTTGATTGAAAATTACATATTCAAATATTTTAGACAGCACTGGAATGATATCATATGGTGACATCTGGTAAGAGTTGGCAACACCGACAAGACTGCAATATTTTTTGTTTAGGAATTGTTCTTATGTGACCCTCACTATAAACATAGGCAAGAATCTATCTTGATACATACAAACGGCACTGATGTACTGCTGGTCTGGATAATGGGTTTGTGCTGCAGTAATCTCTTACCTGGAGCTTCCTCCATACACACACCATGAGTAACAATGGTAAAAAGTTTACATTCTGATTTTTTCAATACAGCATACATAGATTTACTTTTCAATGAGCATTCCTGATTCTTTTTATGTTATTTGTTGACTAATGTATTGTTTAGTCAACTGTCTGAAGACAAGTCTGAACCTCGTGATACCAGGAAGGCACCACTTATGAGGCAACTAGGCCAGGAGATAATGGGGTAGGGTGGCCAGTTCCTTTCCCCCTTCATTGCATACATCACCAACTAGCTACATATTACAAACAATTGTTTCTTCCTCTGACACATATCATCAAGTGAGATGTACTGCCTGATAATAGATATACATATCAGCTAGGACCTCAATCAGAGGATAGGCTAATCTATCTGAGTTTCTAACTGAAATCTGGCAAAAATATTTTCACTGAAGAATAAACTAAGCTAATGTCAAGTGTGTCAATGGATGTAATTTCTGCACTCATACCTAGCTCTGAATATATCTTCAACTGTCCATGAAAATAAAGTCTCTGTAGCATTTGAAAATCAAGCCTCCAACCTAAATATGGTTGTCATATGTGGCAGATTTCGCGAACAATCTGTGATTTGATAGTATAAGAAGAAAGACGAAACTCTGCGATTTTAAATGTAGTTAGACAGAAATGTGGAAAATTGCAATAATTTGTGGCACAGTATCGAAATGACACTCATATGGATGCAAGATAATACATCTTGCAAATTGAATGAGAGTCTTTTCTTTGACCAGATGATTATATTGAAATGTTTCTACAAAACAGTTTTAAACACAACATTTAAAACTATATGATATTAATTTTTAAGCCAACAGAATTCTCTGTTATGTTTCTTATTTATTTCTCCATTAATAATAAACAGTAAATAAATCCAAAGTAATTGGTGTTTAAAGTATGCTGTCTAAATATTTAATAATAATCCGTGGTGCTACAGCCCACAAAGGGCCAAGATCGACCAGCCGACTGCTGGCCTCACGCCCATATGCCGAAGCAGAGGTGAACAATCATATCTAAATATTTAGGGAAGCAAAATTCTGATGATGAGGAACCTCCATTAAAAAAAAAAAAGTGTTTATTTAAAGAGGTGGAAAGAATGTACAATTGGCTTGTGCCCATGTGGAATAACACCACAAATGGTCAAACAGCAGGAACACATGCCCCACTGTGTTAATGAAATCAAAATTATAACTTTGTACCAATTCAAAACTGGACCGTCAAGCTTTTTCATAATGTTTTAAAAAATTATTTCTCATTGTTACCAGATAATAGACCTTCAGAGAAATATTAGCAATCAAACTGAGGTAGAGTTGAAAATATTTTTTTTAACGAAATTCACCATTAAGTTTCATAAAATGTACTTATTTTTAGTTAGTAGGATATTAATTTTATGAATAGGCTAAATAACCTTATTTAATCTAATAAACAGCGCAATAAATTTAAAATATCTAAAATGCTGGTTTCCCGAATTTTACTTTAAAAATCAGGAATTTCGCTAATTTTTACAATACCCATCTGGCAACCCTATGTATAAAACATGTTTTAATATAAAAAAAGACCATGTCAACTTTATCATTTTCAACAATTAAAAGATTTAACAAATTCAAAATAGTAATATGTACCATTTCCACGAAATTTCAAATAATAGAAGATGGGAGAGTCTTAATGTACAAAATATAATTCCTGAGTATCCAAGGAAAAGTGCAGTTGCATCCTTTTGATTATTTATAGGATATGACTATTTGTCAAAACACTTTAACAAAATTGGAATTTTTTCTTCACCATTTTGTCCATTATGTAGTAGCCTACTCAGAAAGAAATGGATCAGAATCTTATGTTCAGCCCTTTCCTCTACATCACACTGTGTGTGTGAGAAATATAGAAGAGCAAGAGAGTTAATGGGTTTATTGCCAAGAACTCGGCATTAGTTAATGACAACAACACATTTTAAAAACACACTATTTCATGCCACTGTTCAATACAAAAAAAAAAAAAAAAAAAACAGATAAAAAAAAACAAATATTAAAGGGAAAAATTGTTCCAAGATAGCTCAGTGGTAGTGTGTTGGCACACTTAACCAAAGATCCAGATTTCGATCCCCAGTCCAGGAACAATTTTTCTCTTTAATATTATTCCACCCAGTTTACAAGAAGCTAAACTTGGAAGACATTTTCAGAAAAAAAAAAGTTTATTTTTTTTTTTAAATAAGAAATGTATTTTTTTCCAACCATGCCTGGGCATAATGCCAACATTGAAAGAGTATTTTCTTTGATGAATGCTCAGTGGACAGATTAACACTTAGCCTACAGTAAATGCAATTCTCCGCATACACTATATTATGAAAATAGTAAATTGCAGTGAATTTCACAAGGTCATTCAGAAACGAAGTTCCTTTCTTCTGTTCACAGTTATGAGAAGTATGATTGATACCATTATACAAATAACTGAATGGTCTGCCACTAAAATAAAAGTAAATACGGTAAGTGATAAGTGTAGTGTCTACAGTAAATAAATGGCCATATTAAATACTCGTGTCATTGTTGCACTATATTCTTCTATTTTAGTCGTTCTTATGGTAATATCCACTAATTTTCAGTGAAATCATTGTTGTTTTCGGTTTTACAGGGATTTGTACTTTTCGAAAGGGGTTAAGTATCCAGGATTCATTTACTATAGGATATCACTTAATTTTCGTCAAGTTGGACAAACTATGACGTCACAATATAGCGCCAATGACGTCACAACGCAGTGACGTCACAACATGACCGACGTAAACCAAAACAATAAATAAATAAAACTATCTAAAAAAATTTAAAAAACAAATTGACGATATCCCATTCTACAATATAACCCAACCGCTCTTATCCAAAATATGATATCACCAAAACAATTCACGATATCCCATACTGGAACAGAGCCCATCCGCTCTTATCCAAAATACGATATCGCAAAACAATTCACGATATCCCATTCTGGAACAGAGCCCATCCGCTCTTATCCAAAATAGGATATCAGCAAAACAATATCACAATATCCCATTCTGAAATATAACCCATCCGCTGTTATCCAAAAAATACGATATCACCAATACAATTCACGATATCCCATTATGGAATATAACCCATCCACTCTTATCCAAAATACGGTATCACCAAAACAATTCACGATATCCCATACTGGAACAGAGCCCATCCGCTCTTATCCAAAATACGATATCGCCAAAATAATTCACGATATCCCATTCTGGAACAGAGCCCATCCGCTCTTATCCAATATAGGATATCAGCAAAACAATATCACACTATCCCATTCTGAAATATAACCCATCCGCTCTTATCCAAAATACGATATCACCAATACAATTCACGATATCCCATTACAGAATATAACCCATCCACTCTTATCCAAAATACGATATCACTAAAACAATTCACGATATCCCATACTGAACAGAGCCCATCCGCTCTTATCCAAAATAGGATATCAGCAAACCAATACCACAACATCCCATTCTGAAATATAACCCATCCGCTCTTATCCAAAATACGATATCACCAAATCAATTACAAACATCCCATCCTCGAATATAACGCACCCCCTCTTATCCAGAATAGAATATCAGCAAAACAATTTCAAAACATATATTCATCTCATGTCACTAAAATATCACCTCAATGATCATCATCGGGCTTGCAGCCCCGATACCCCACTTCTATTGGTGATATCCAGGGAAAGGATTTATATGTAAATACATATTTACTTATAAAGCTAATATAATTTATATTTTGCATTATCTTTATGTTTCACAATGTGTAGGGTTGAAAATCCTACTTTTATTTTCCATATTTTTCCATATTTTAGAGTTTAGTACATATTTTCGTTAATTTCCATATATTTTCCATATTTCATATAAAACAGTCCATATTATATTAGGTTTAACAATAAAACAAAACAAAATTCCATTAACTTTTAAAAATACATTTCAACAATAGAGATTTAAACACATGTTCAGTAATCCCTTTAACATCAGAGTTATTTGAAAATTAGCAGTCCTATCAACAATGGGAAAGTAAGTTACAAAACTGTATTAATTTAATTTAAAATTTTTAACAGACTTCAGTTGTGCAGCTCAACAGTTAAATGCCAGTCAGAGTACACATAGGTTCAGTTTTGTAAATCATACTATAAAGACGGTAAATATGCCAAAAGTACGTCATTCAGTCAATTTAAAATCAAAACTAACAAGTTACATTTCAGAATTTAAAGAAGATGGTTTATCAACTGACAATAAAATATTATTTTGTAATTTGTGTCAGTGTGCAGTATCATCTACACAAAAGTTCCTGGTGCAACAACACATTACAACTAGTAAACATCAGGCCAACAAACAACTAAATTCCAAGCAGAGACAATTGTTTTTAACACAACCAACAACATCGAATGTAAGATCTGAGTTTAACATCGACCTGTGCCGTTCTCTCTCATCTCTGCTGATATTCCTCTCTACAAACTAAAGAATAAGGTCTTCAGGGAATTCCTTGAAAATATACTCAACATACAATCCCGGATGAGTCAACACTTAGGAAGACGTATGCTCCATCCATCTACGATGAGACAATACAGAAGATAAGAGATGAAATTAAAGATAGTTCAATTTGGGTTTCCATTGATGAGACTCCCGACAAAGAAGGTAGACTTGTTGGTAATGTAGTTATCGGTTTGTTAAGTGAACAATATTCTGAACGAATTCTTTTACATTGTGATGTTCTAGAAAAGTGCAATAACAAAACTATAGTTAAACTGTTCAACGAAGCTATGGGTATCCTGTGGCCAAAGGGTATTATGTACGATAATGTGTTATTCTTTATTAGCGATGCTGCCCTTATATGGTCAAAGCTGGACAAGCATTATCTGTTGTATATCCTAAATTGACTCATTTTACTTGTGTGGCGCATGCATTTCATCGTGTGGCAGAAGTGGTCAGAGACAATTTCCCTAAAGTAGATTTGTTGATTTCATCAGTGAAAAAGTATTTCTCAAAGCTCCCAGTAGAGTTAACGTGTTGAAAGAAATGTACCCTGAAATTCCATTGCCACCAAAGCCAATTTTAACTAGATGGGGTACATGGCTAGAAGCAGTTGAATATTATGCCGAACATATAGACTCTATTAACAATGTTCTCCTTGCATTGGATCCTGAAGATGCAGTCTCAATTGATACTGCGAAAACAGTTACCTGTGACATAAGTGTGAAGAATGACTTAGCTCACATTCAGCATACATTTTCATGCATCATAAAAACGCTCAAAAGTCTCCAAAATAGGCACCTTTCACTATCTGAAAGTTTTGAAATTATAAATAGTACTGTGGAACAACTGAATCGTGGTAGAGGTAAAGTTGCAGATGCAGTAAGAGCTAAGGTGGACACTGTACTTTCAAAAACCCTGGATATGAAGAACTACAAAAGGTTGTTGCTGTGATGAGTGGTGAATCAACAGTGAAGATTAACTTGGACTTATCCCCAGCAGACATTGTGAAATTGAATTATGTACCAGTTACTTCTTGTGACGTCGAACGCTCTTTTAGTCAGTATAAATCTATCCTCAGAGACAATAGAAGAAGATTCACTTTTCAGCACTTGAAAGAAATGTTTGTAACCTATTGTTATGGTAACAGACAATAAAAATTGTGTTTTGTTGAAACTACATTGGAAGATAAGGTACGTCCATTATATTTTTGTTTAGTTTGATTAAAATGTACCAATATTTAACGTACATAGTCATTTTTTTATAATTTTAAGTCCATATTTAATTCCATATTTTGGTAAAAATAACTAC
The DNA here is from genome assembly GCA_025594305.2 of Periplaneta americana. NCBI lineage: Eukaryota > Metazoa > Arthropoda > Insecta > Blattodea > Blattidae > Periplaneta > Periplaneta americana. Next base: position 125,641,793 of record JAJSOF020000019.1, on the reverse strand, counting down.
ATATATATTTACATATTTCATATATTTTTAGTCCATATAAATCCGTTCCCTGGTGATATCGTATTTTGATAAGAGCGCAATTTTGAACCCCAAATAAAAACATTAAAAAGAAACAACGAACAGATCCACATACACACCCATATATACAAAACCAACAAAAATAAAAACATATATCTACAATAAATAAATTAAACATTATCCTCGATACATAATTACTACCCTAGCAAACGAAAACCCATCCTTATAAAAAAACAAATAAAACGCTCACCATCCAAACCTTCTTTTTATCCTCTCAGATCCAAACACATCCTTAACCGGTATGCCATTCAAACCTCATGAATACCAACCACGAACAAAATTTACAAATCTACCAACCTAACCACTTCCATCCAAAAGTGACGTCATAATATCACTTCACTCCATTCTACAATCTAGCCAACATAAATTCTCATAAAAACAATAACGATATCCTATAATTAAGTAAACCCAAGTATCCTACCAGTTTGGAGTGGGGAGTCACTTACAGAAGTCTCATCCAAAAGTGGGTCGTGCCTTCAAATGGTTTGGGAACCACTGTCATAGGTGATTTAACCACAGCACATGATAAGGTCGCAGGACAGATACTGCCTCCTCTACCATACACACTCGTGCTTAATAAAGATTATTTTATTGAGTTTTAATTATAAATTCGGAAATCCATGTGTGTACCTATCAATTCCCATTTTTACTTATTTCAGTACATTGCTGACCTCAATAAAACCTTTGAGTGTTGTCGCAATAAAAACCCCAAATTACAAATTAAAAGTAATGCCACGATATAGTATCAGTTATTTTGTGCATGTCAATTATAAAACAGTTCTTAAATAAACATACTGTACCTTCTATACAATCATAACTCATAACGTGACTCGTTTATAAAGGATGAGAAATCATTCTAGAATACAAAGATATAAAAGGAAGTAATGTGTAAAATATTAAGAGATACACCATAATAAGGATAGGGATCTTCGAAAGTTTTATTTTAAATTAAAGGTTATATTAAGAAAATGAAATCACGATGATAAAATATATCTTAAAAAATCTCATTCATTGGTACCTACACACTTTAGTCCTCAGATTAACAATTTTTACTAGATAAAACACACTACCAAGTTAAACTACGAAACTGCGTTCTAAATTTGTATATACAGGTGAATGTAGAGTATCCAACGCCCACTGAACTAATATTTCACTTTTATCACTGCCAATGTTATATAACTTATATAACTTCTGAATATGCAACTTTATACTTCGAGACCATTATGACACTTGAAAGTGAACGCTGTATCTGATTGGTACCATGTAGACCTATTGTAAATATTTAAGCATTTTACAGTCCTCTAGTATAAAAAGGAGTGCGTTATATGGCAGTAAAAATGTTTAATAGCCTCCCTATCGATATAAAAAATGAAACTCAAAACATAAAATTATTTAGGGCCAAATTAAAGAAGTACCTAATTTCTCACACCTTCTATTCTGTAGGTGAATTCATGACATTCAATAACACTTCATGAAATTGATACTAAAACTATGTGTTGTACTAGTAGACTATATTGTAAATCTCGTCTGTATATATTTCATCTAGACTGTGACTATAAATTAAGATTTTATAATAGTATTAAGTTTTTTGACTTGTTCCATATTCTAGCTGTAAGCATGTATGAATACCATGGAATGTTAATAAATACAATACAATACAATACAATCGGGTGTCACATAGAAATTTTACTCCAGACTGCACACTCAGATGTATCATTAAATTAAGCTTTTCTTATGTTAGTGGACTAAAGCTTCGTGCTGTCACTGGTTAGTGTTTATTGAACGTGTATGAATAAAGCAAACTTGAAATTCTACAACATGGGAAATCGTTAATATTAAAAACCTTAGAAACAGTTTACACCTTTCTGCCCAGTTACATAGGTACCATCAAATGTGCGCAATAAGGTGGCAGTTTGATGGTATGTAACTGGGCAGAAAGGTGTAAACTGGGTTGAACTAGGATTGAGTGACTTTTCTTCCTGCACCTTCAGCAAACAAATATAAATGTGTTCTTTTGTAAACAAAAACAAACACTCACCTGATTCAGTTTTCTTGACAGATCATTCGTTAAACATTCTTCTTCTTGTTCATAATGGTGAGCCAATGTCTCCTTTTCCTTTTTTAAGGCCTGTATCTTTTTGAGCAAAGTGTTGCTAATAAATTCTTCTTCTTGTTCAGCCTTTGCTTGCTGAAATCAAATTCAAAATGGCAGAAATGTGGACCAAAAGCACAAGCTAATCAGTGTGTAAACAAACTATTGACATCAATTGCGTATCAGAAAAAACAGTCAAATGATTTCAGTATACATTATGAACAAACTACACGAGCTATCTAATTACACCACAAAGATATAGTATTTTAAAAACTTACAATTATCACAGATGCTTGTCGCAGTCCCCTGTTTTCCTCTTGCAAGGCTTTCACCCTTAGTTTATAAGTTTCCAGTTCAACTTTTAGCACCCTGTTTTGCTGTTGCAAAGACTCTATACGTTTTTGAAGCTGTTCTCGAGTTACTGGAGACGGAGGCATCATTATTGGTCCTCCGTCAATAGAGCTAGAATCACTCTCACTTGCACTATCCGCCATGTTTCTCTGCGTTTACAACGTGGGCCCTGATCAAATAAACGAAGGTTTACTTATGCAGCTAATACTGTAAATGAAGAGAATATTTGCAGTGAATTCTATACTCACGAAATATTGTCACATTACCTCCACAATAAGTCGTAATTACTTTCTTTATTAGCTAGATACTAAATGTGTCGGCTTTTTATAGCTTGAGTTATTGTCGTTTGTCAACTATTTGTAGATGCCCACCGTTTGCAACGAACATATAGTTTGTCAAAGAGAACATGCCGTTCGCGGTTATATGCGTACTATTTTGATTGTACGTAAATTTTAGTCCAAAGCGCTGTATGTTTTTTGCATAACATCCAATTTTAATGCGTTCTTGATTTTGCAGGATTTAAAGAAAATTTTACATGTACAAAAAGCTAAACCTTAGACATACTATTGAACGACGGCCTGACGGCACAAACAATTATTAACATTTCCGCTCTGCGCTAGTGTACATCTTTTGGGCGATTCTATATACGTATATTGTTCGCGTAAGAATTTTTGTTTCAAATCCTTCATACACTGATATGTCATGAACACTTGTAATTCTGATTCGAACGCATCTTTGACAGAAATGGCAAGTTTATTACCGATGCACACTACAAGAGTAAAAAAAAAAAAAAAATTTAATGAAACGCGCGGGAGATTCTAATAGACACATTGGATTCTCTCAGACAGTCCTGGCTGCTGCTGCTAATAATAATAATAATAATAATAATAATAATAATAATAATAATAATAATGCATTTCTTTGCTTTTTAATAATATGTACAAGACCACGAATGGTTGCCCGAAAAAGCAAACCTGGATTTTTTTTATCGCAGCCACATAATCATTAATAATTATTGTTCTTCCTATACATTTCCGGGTTAAATTTCGCCAACTACCAACATTGGCATTTTGTTGTTTATGTACAGTATTTAATTCTGGTGGGAGGCTGGAGGGGAAAAAGACCTTTGGGGAGGCCGAGACGTAGATGGAAGGATAATATTAAAATGGATTTGAGGGAGGTGGGTTATGATGCTAGGGACTGGATTAATCTTGCTCAGAATAGGGACCAATGGCGGGCTTATGTGAGGGCTGCAATCTGGGTTCTTTAAAAGCCGTAAGTATTTAATCCTGGCATATGGGTTTGCTTGTTTCACTTTTTTTGTCATAAGATAATGTAAAAAATTGAGTCTTGAGAAAAACATCTACCGAATTCATAAATGAATGGCGAAAGGGAGGAAAAACAATTGAAAGATGTGTAAGTATCGCGTCCTTGCAAGGGCTCTTGGGACTGATTGTAATCTATATGTGAGCTCTTATCCTAAAGGCCATTTGTCTCACACCGTCCCAGTGAAAGGACTTGAATTAATTTTGTAGGAGAAAAGATCAACTAGTAGAATGTTGGATGGTCTGGTATTTAACAAAGCGAGATAATATTACCTACCACAGCATCCTCCCCAGCCTATTCCTCGAGCCAAAGGTGAGAAGCTGCACCACCAAACTAAATTCTCGAAACCTATTCATGTTGGGAGATTGTGCTTACCATGGCTCTGTAGAGAGATGAAGATAAGTGAATGACAAAATTTTGAAATTCGAAACGTATACAAGTGGATGATGGCAGGTCCATGGCCCATTTCTTACAACAGAACAGCACATACCCAAATGCTTGTACCTCTGTGACAACACTGGAATGTCACGAACCTGGCTTTATTCTCTCTCCTCCCGCTCAGAAGCAGCTGTAAGCAAGGCCAGTTTTGTAACAGTCTCCTCAAAGAAGTGAGCAGTTAAGAAGAAAAGCCATTCTTGAGGTGTACTCCGCTTGTTTAACAATGTTATGTAGCTTTTACTGCAGTCCGTTAGTATGCATATTTTCTGCTAAATCTGCAGAGTTTGTGCTGACAACAAATACCTAACTTATAATCCTTATAAACTATTTCGCTGACAATGCTGACCTGTAGCTGATTTTTTTTGGGCAACAATGTAAAATCAACATTTGCAAAGGAAGCATTCATTTTTCCACCTACGAATATTATCACTATGAATATGATTTATTGACATACACGAGATAGAGTTCAATTTAAGAATTTGCTAAGAAATTAGTATTGCTAACCTGCTGCATGTGATTTGCACACTAATATGCAACACTATGTATAATGGAGGGGATTCTGACCAGCATTTTCTTGATTCTATGGCATTATCTGGTCAACAGTAACTGAAGAATGTATACTGGAGACAGCACCTGGATCATGTTTTTGTATTGATGATGAGATTGGTACAGTTGCCAACTGGTACAGAATCTGCAGGAAAACTGGACACCTATTCCTGTAAGCTGCATACATCTTTTGACTTGCATACCAGTTTCACGGCCTAATCTCACGATTATACCACAGTCTAGTATATACAGTCACGAAGCTTGAGTTTTGAGGGTACTAGGAACAATATACTGTGCCGGTACTATTTCGCATTATCTGTAATGGGGCAATAGTAGTGATCCTAGTGGTTAGCAAGTATTTATAGATGCATATTTCCTACATATTGAGCTTCGTGACTTTATACTAGACTGTGATTATACTATGAACAAGATCTGAGGATTTTTTTATATATATATATATATATATATATATATATATACACACACACCTGTAAGCCACCTGTAATTGGAAGCCTGCTTCTGTTGGTGATGGATTTAAAATAAAAATAAAATAAAATAAAAAATAAAATAAATAAATATTTATGTTTGAGGCATCACCATGAGCTGCATTCCAGGAAATATTAAATTAAATTTTTTTTATTTCACGTAATATCTTTATAAACAATTTTCGGGGACTCAGAATAATGCTGACCACATTGATTAAAGAAATGAAGGCCATTAACAAATGCAAGGGAGAAAATCTTGAAGACCGCTGCAGTTTGCAGTATCAACTGATATGGGTAGACATTACTGTTGAAATGAGGGTGAGTTCCCCCCAAATATTTTTTTTTCTTCCAACTAAAGACTGGGTACCCAAGATATGATTTGGATTCATCCAGAGTTTTCCCTTTTCACTCAGCTTTACAAATTTCATTCCACCAGTATTCTCCACTATAACTTACCTTTCCCTATTTCAACACAATGTGGCATACAAACTTTGGCGATACTAATTGGAAATGAAAACCAGATGTCCTGCTTTCTCTACAGTGTTCATAACCAGCATCAACAGTGCCTATGCCGACACCCAAGTCTCCAACTAGGATTGGTTCTGTTGACGGTTAGGAGTGTGTCTGGCATATATTTGCTATCTTCAGGGCCTCAAATTCACCAATTTGAAAGAAATTTGATCCAAACTAATGTAACTTTTCATTCTGCAAAGCAATTTTACAATGTTATAGTCGAACCATCGGATCTGTGCCCCTGTAAAATATGCGAACTGAGCCCTAATTCCTTCTCAGCCTCGGTAATTCATTTCTCTCCCTGCATTCCTATCTCTCTCCCACTACTCACAATTTTGAGCCTTCTTGCAGGACAGTTTATTTGCACTTGCAGTCCAATGTTGTCAACTCAACATGAATACTGTAGCACGGAGTGGCGAAAGAAATATTATTAAGCAAGTACGTAATAGCATTTTGCAATGAAGAGAAACAAACAAGTCAATATCTGTTTCCTATAAATCAGGCAACGAAAAGAGCAGCTGCGATCACAGGTGAGGCTTATTTTATTTGAATTGATTACGTATTAAAATTACTTACTTAACTAATACTAATAATACAACATTTTATGTAATTTATATAGACAGGTCAGAACTCCTAATAAAGAAAATCAGGAGAGAGGGAGTCTGTGCAGGAGATGAAAAGCTAGAATCACCAGGGACGAACAGACCAAGGGAACTTATAATTCTTGTAGATGATATGAACCGATGTATTTTAAAAAGAAAAATACAAGAATTTTATACCGTGCAGAAAGAAGTTCCGACATTGAAGAAATTACTGAAGGTTGCGAGAGAAGCAATAATTTCCAAAGTTGGAGAGAAACGCTACGGAAAGTGATTCGAGACATGGGATTTAGGTTTAAAAAAGGTAGAAATACAAGATGTATTTTGATTGAAAGAAATGATATTGTAGCATGGAGGACCAGTTATTGATGACACTGTTTGACGGAAGTTTGGCAACATCCCTATTCGGCAAGAATCGTGGCCTGCTGTTTAATGTGGTGGGAGGAAAGCGGGTGGAATGGAGTGAGTACAGGCGTTAACATTTTCAAGAACGACGACAGCGCTGAAGGGGCACAGATTCGATGTCCGACAATACATTTGTTCGGATCAAATTTCTGCAAATTTAAAGGACAAAACTAAAATTCTTTCAATCATTTATTATCATAATACCTTGCTCTCAGATTGACTGAGCATATTGGAAATTAAATCAATGGCTTTTCCAAAACATGCTATGAAATATTTCATATAAAACAATTTTTATCTCGAAAAGAAAGCAAAAACGAGCAAAATTGTATGACACTATTTGTTTGAAATATCTAAAAAAAATAACGTCCTGAAATTAATGACATTACTTACGGCTCAACCTGTATATAACTCTTCTGAATAATCCACTACCGGTATTGCTTTCTCCCTTATTCAGAAGGAACTCTATATACACAAACTTAATCAGCCTATGACTTCCCATCTTAAATATTGGGATTTCATCTCCGACAAATCTCTTTAGGTTTGTAACAGACCTGTTATAGGGAAGATTTCCTTCTGATATTTCAACTCCATTATCTCCATCATCTCATTGTATCTTAGTAATTGTTGAATAAAGAACTGAAACTGTAAATATCACTATAGGCCTATTGAATTGAAGGACATTGATAAATTTATCCTCATTCTAAATATATTTACGTACTGGTAACACATTCTGGACAATTTCATTTACATACGTAACAAAATCATTTATAAAACTTCATATATAAACACCCTTCAGACAAAATCAAATCATATATTCTAATATAGCACCAATAACCTCACAAATGTGCACCAAAACACGCATAAAATATTTGTTTAAAATAATAATAATAATAATAATAATAATAATAATAATAATAATAATAATAATAATATATAAAACTAATAATTTTGATGATAATGATGATGACTATAATATTCATAATACTTGAGTTTATGATTTACTGTCATTAGAACATTAGGCCTAACATTTTCTCTTAAAATAATGTTCACAACAAACAAATTTTATACATTTCATTTAAACCTAAGTTTAATCAGAACAACAGAACTTGTATTGCAGAAATTGTATCTTACATCCATGTAAAGCTTAAGTCCGAGAATTAGTAACCACATAAAGTAGATAATTCATCAGTACAGTCACCCAATTATCGTTTCCACGAAAAGTGAAGTTACTATTAATAATTATGACAACTAGATTACAGTAAGTCTTGTTTTATAGTTATCGTAGAGGGACAAACAATGGTAGCATGTTTGCATAAAACTTACCACTAACATACCAAATCTTCGAATAATTAAACTAAACTTTTCTTTGTGCCATCTGTGTCAGTATTTTTATTTTTCCTAACTCTTCAATACCTACCAAATTCTGTTCTTTCAAAGCTTTTAGGGTATGTCCTCACTTCAAAATAATGCTTTTCTTTACAAGAATATGCTACTTAATTCTGAATGCTATAGAAAATAACTTAAAACGTGTTTTGTAAGAGAATTCGCAGTTGAGTGAATCAAATGGTTCAATAACAAGCAGGCTAATCATATATAAGCAATTTCAAGAAAGTCTTTTTAAGTTTTCCATATCTGAAGGATAATTAAAGGCAATTCTTTAGTTACCTACCACTTTAATATGACTTCTATTTGCTCATGAATATTTTGAAGGTCACCAAACATCGCAAGATGAAGATTACATTTGTAAAAAAATTTTCTTCCCATAATGAAAATAGAAGTTATGAGCATAGTAACAAAAGTCAACGTATCTAATTCCAAATGAGTGTGGCCTCACTCTTTCTTCAGTTCTGCTACACTTCGTCTAAAAAAGGACGCAAAACTATTTTGATGGTACCCTTACCAGCAAACTCATTATTATAAGATTATAGTAATATTCAATAAAATAAGTATGCATTCATGTATGAAACTGATATAGTTAAGGTCCCAAAATTATATGGAGACAATTCTTTGGTGCGCGGTAAAAAGGTGTAAGTCAGAAATTAGTGGTTTTAAATGTGATTACAAAAATGTACTTCTTCAGATCGTATAAGGGCATATCTCTATTGTCTTTCATAATGATGTAAAGCATCAGATTTCCAGTCCATGATAATTTATTATATTGGTCCTCATTTAAAACTTTGCTTTTGCTCTACTAAAGCTTGCAATTTATGACTTACGCCCTTTTTACTGCGCACCATAGAATTAATCATGAAGATATATAGATTTCGCACTGTTAAATAATTTAAAATAATTAAAGTTACAGTATTATGAAAGCTGATAATTCCTCAAGAGAGTAACATTTTTTACTTATGTATGCAATAGTTTTCGAAATGTTAGTGAAATCTTAACTTCAGAAACGAAAAGAAGAAAAGCAGAAAAAGAAACATTGTAACTGTTTAATAGTAATTTATGTAAATTAATTGAAGTTAAGTCTTGTCATGGCCATCTTCAGAAGTTAACAAAAGCCAACAGTGCTGTGTTGTAGATTTATGTGGTATCACAGTCTACTATATACAATCACGAAGCTTGAGTTTTGAGGGTGCTAGAAACAATAGACTGTGACGGTACTTGCATTGCCTGTAATGAGGCGATATTAGTGATCCTAGTGGTGAGCAACTATCTAATGTTTGCATATTTACTACGTATTGAGCTTCGCGACTGTATATATTCTAGACTGTGGTGATATATAAAAAGAATCATGATGGTTCATGGCTATAAAAGTGTGAACTCAAACATACATCATTAAAATGAAATCAATATTATTTAAATGTTTCTCTTAATTTTTTTGTTATTAACAATTGCATTCTGTGTTTTCAGGAAATGGAGCTGATGTAATTCTTTCTTTCATGTTGTAACAATCCTAATTTGAACATTAAACAACCACATAATCAAAACATTACATGATAGTAACCTGTATTACAAATCTTGTAGCACAATAACAGTTTAAACATATGCACAGGAATCAGATTCATCCAATTTATTTAAGGGTTAGAATGGAAAGTAGCACCAACACTCTAGAAACCGATCAGAGAACAGAGTAGTAAACAATTTGTTCTCTGTTACATAAATCTGTGAAATGTTTCTGTAGACCTAGATTTCGATTAAGACGACATCTTGTGACATTTTGACATCTCTGCTGGACATAATAAGCAAACAGATCGAATGCTCCAAAATTTTCTCTTTTCATAGTGACATTAGTTTATCAGAATTTTTTTTTCATGGTAGCCTATGATCAAAAGAAATATGTAAAAGCTAACAACTTATATATTTATATCGCAATAGTAGCTGTTAGGAAAAATAATACAAGTCTAGTAATACAGAAAATATTATTTTATTTCATTGTCAAGTTATCACAACTAGAAAATATAATTATATGCTCCCCTTTTTCAGTTACGGCAGTCCACACCTGTGGAGTAACAGTTAGCACGTCTAGCCGCGAAACCAGGTGGCTTGGGTTCGATTCCCGGTTGGGGCAAGTTACCTGGTTGAGGTTTCTTTCCAGGGTTTTCCCTCAACCCAATATGAGCAAATGCTAGATAACTTTCGGTGTTGGATCCCGGATTCATTTCACTGGCATTATCACCTTCATCTCATTCAGACGCTAAATAACCTAAGATGTTGATAAAGCATCGTAAAATAACATACTAAAATAAAATAAAAATTTTCAGTTATGGCCCAGCCTGTGAAGTTTTGCTGCACTGGGAATCTCCTAAAATCATCAGTTCGAAACCTCCTTTGTAAAGTCTGATTAATTACCTGTAGGCCTACTCTCTACCCTGTATGTTTCACTGTAAAATTTCGGAAAGAAAAATGTTAAGGGACTGAAAATACATCCAAATGGACTAACAGCTATTTCATTTTCTTAACAGTTTCAGAGAAATTAATTAAATAAGATTCTAAAATGTAACTTCATTTGTTTCTGGATTTTGCCTTTCCTAAATGTATCATCAATGTTAATTATATTCCTGTTGAAACTACTTTTAACACTTGAATATAAATAATTGATTAAAAATGTTAATTGGGCACTGAAAATACATCCAAATGGACTAACAGCTATTTCATTTTCTTAACAGTTTCAGCCCAATAAAAGAAATTAAATAAGAAATTCTAGAAGAAAAAAATAATTAAAATGTTAAATTTGCGAATGAAAATGAAGTATATTTGCCTTTCCAACAAGAAATTCAAAAATAATTTAAAATGTTAATTAATTTTATGTTATTTCTAATCTGCTAAGACTGTAACCAAATATAAACATTTTGTGACTTTGTTAAATACATCCTATCAATAAAGTGGGAAAACAACATGATATTCAACAATGGAAACAAAATAATGTAAACGTATATGTTAAATAAAGCAAACAAAATGATACCATATCTGCCAATGTTAACGATAGAACTTGCCTCCCAGAATTAACGTGGAAAGGGCAGACACATTATCTGATGAAAAGTGTTCGAAAAAATAATTTAAAACCTGTGACCATTCATCTGATTTATGTAATGCATAATCTTTTTTCAAATCTTGTCATAGAGACTGTAACCAAATATAAACATTTTGTAGCAAAAGAAAATTATTTATTTGGACTTTCTGTATGATAGTGAAAAATATTTCTATCAGCAACAGAGTGGTAAAAAATACTTCACGTGTTATTAACAAAGTATAAGACAAAGTTGCAAACTTTTTTTGTGTTTATGTTAGCATTTGCGCTTATGTATTTCATTGTGAATGCTTTCATTAAATAACAAGGGTCCAAGGTCTGGTGTTTATGTCGTTTAATTTTCATTGTGAATGGGTTACACAGTTGTTAAATTATGACTTACAGGTTACATCCTTAATTTACTTTAGTGTAAGGTCTGACGCACCTGGTTGTCATTGCAAGTAGAAAGGCTGATCACAGACAGAAAACGTTAAGCATATTTCAAAACTTTTTTTTTTATATAATTTGTATTTGTAGCTACATTTTTGTATGACACTTTTCCTTTATACAGTACTTATTTATCTATGTACAAACTCTGACAGAAATTTTGCTATTGTGATGTAGAAGGTTTCCTTATAAGGGCAGACAGTACAGTATATGAAACTCTCTGGGAGAAGAAATTGTTTTTATTCCACAGCAGAAGTTTACATGCTGAGAAGCTGAGATTTCATCATTTCTTTCCATTATTATTTTAGAATAAGGTTGGTAGGTAATATTCTACTGATTTTAATCCCCAAATGATTACATAAGCTGTCTTTTGTTTAGTTGCAACTTCAGGTAATATTATACTGACTGCCCATACCAGCTGCCTCAACGAGGTCTATAATTCGATTGTAATTAAGACAGAATCTTCAATTTTATAGCTTCCATAACCGTCGGTTTCTTGGTAAAAGTGACCAAGACCAAAATGCAAAATTGTTGGGTAAAGGCATTTAAAGGGACATTAAATCCAGACGTTTGCGATGGGCAGGGCATGTAGCACGTATGGGCGAATCCAGAAATGCATATAGAGTGTTAGTTGGGAGACCGGAGGGAAAAAGACCTTTCGGGAGGCCGAGACATAGATGGGAGGATAATATTAAAATGGATTTGAGGGAGGTGGGGTATGATGATAGAAACTGGATTAATCTTGCACAGGATAGGGACCGATGGCGGGCTTATGTGAGGGCGGCAATGAACCTTCGGGTTCCTTAAAAGCCATTTGTAAGTAAGTAAAGGCATTTAAAGGTTTAATGATCCATCCAAAAATCACTGTACTTCCTTTGATGTTAGTAATTAGTTATTTTGTAAAGCTATATTATTAGTTTTTAATATAAAATTATGTCTGCATTTTCATAATATTTGGAAGCCTTCAATGTGGCTTGGTCACTTTTACCAAGAAACCGACGATATACAAAACATAGTCTCTTGCTGGGAAAGGAATTGTACTTGCAAGGTGAAAGCATCATGTGAATACTTATAAACTAGATACATTCAAACAATTTGAAACCTTAACGTAAATTATAACTCTAAAAACTAGTATCTGTTCTTTGGTACAACACAAAAATACCATGGAATGACTACCTGAATCATTATTTCTATACTAATGGTCTTCGTTGGTGTTTAGCACACATGCTTCTGATGCACAGAAAGTCATTTGAAGGGAACACAAAATTTTAGTATAAACAAATCTTATGATAAGCAGGTTCTATTACATCAATGCTATCGAAAAACAAATGTAAACTCATTTTTACTGTATAAAACTGTGCAGATTATTCTTGTCCTTTATCATTGAAAATACAAAGGTTGAAGACCACTGAACAATACAATGTACTGCATTCAGAAATTAATGAATTGTTTCTATATTCATTTGTGCATTTTATAAAATAGTAACTCGTTCTAATTTTTCAACATAAAGATTTGCAAATCATTAGATTTTCCATGAATTCAAATTAAATTCAATGAAATATGAGACAATCTTTCGTCAGATTAACAACTTTTAATTTATTCGCAATTATATTTTGGTTGTCAACCCAAATTAATCATAGGCACTTCACAATCTTCAATAGTTATTATCCATAATATCGAGAGTCTTTAACTGTGGTGAATATTATACACAGTGCTTTTATTCTGGAGAAAAAGATGGTGAAACTCTGTAAAATATATTACAGCAGTCAGGGAGATGATTTCTGTCCAGTACACGGAAACTTTGTCGTTTTTTCTAAGCAGAGTTCAAAGAAAAATTATTTAAAAATGTAATTATTGAAACATTTCTCGGTTCCATAATGGGGGAACCAACAAAAAAAATGCCAGTGTTCTGGCTCGTTCCACCAGAAGAAAAGGACTGTATATACATAACGTAACTAACGAGCCAAATTTATGGACATGTTTGTTGAACATACACATAAAAAGGAAAATAACACTGACAGAAACATTTTTGTTCATTATATCTTGCAATGATCAATCTGAAATTTAATTTAATATAAATCTACTGTTAAAACATCTTTGTTATTAGTAGTTTGTTATATTTTATAATAAAACTGTAAGCAATTTAAAAGACTGATAAAATGACTTATTTATTGCACAGATGTTCCTTAATTCCAGTGGCGACACAAACTTTTTTTTTTGGAGTAAAAATTCACAGATCTTATCTTCTCTTCAGCATGCAAACATTTCAAATTGATAATGGAAAGATATTTAAAATTGTATAATACTAAATTTCTGCAGTAAGAATGTTGAGTAGAGTGCTTATTATTCACTAAATTATAAATGACCCGAAATAAACTTCTGGGTAGTCCACTGTGCATTAGAACTTCTGGTCTCCAACGTTTTGGAATTCCATACAAGTTCCATCTTCATGACAATATAGTGTCTGTTTTTCTTTTTTTTTAATTTAGACCGGCCAGAGGCCATTTACCAAAGTTATCTCTTTTGTTTTCTGTTTTCCATTTGTTTTCCTTTGTTTTACTTATACTAATATAAACACAACACCCATGCCCGAGGCGGGACTCGAACCCACAACCCTTAGGACCAAGCGATAGGGACATGCCATGCCCCTACCGCTTGAGCCATCTGGGCTGGCATCTGTCTGTTGGGTTCGTTATACCCAGTTGCTTGGAATAGCCAGCATACAATGGAATATGCCTTTATCAGGATGCCAGAAGACAAATGAAGCAAATCTTCTGTGTCTGCTATTAGAAACCAACCAACAAAGGAATAGCCAAAAGTCTGGTTCTGAATAAAATCACCGAGGAAGCCTAAAATCCCTTATAAATACCCCAATTATAAAAACATGGAAATTAAAATAATTTTATAAAATATGAACAAGATGAATAATTAGCATTGGTTGAGAAGTTTTGTTCGAATTAAATTACGAGGCAACAATGCTAAATTATTAAATGAAATTTCATAACCAATAACAACTCGTTCACTTATTGTTAGTTTACTTTCGGTTAAACTGTATGTTACAAATATAAACACAAGAACATATGAACACAGCTTACACAAGAAAACTCTCAGATATTGTATTTGATATTGCTGCTAACCAATGCTGAAATGAATTACGTCAGTAACAATGTTTGGCAAGTTTACATTCGAAGAAAAAGGTGGTTAAATGCTATTTAAATTGAAGAAAACACGATAAAACGTGAACGAAAATAGCAAATGTACATGAAAGAAATAAATATGGTACCAGTACGTGTTTTGGGTCATTTTAAAATTGTTAAAAAACATTTCAATGTATAATATTACACGGTATATACAAAGTCGTTCGTATTTGTAGTTCTCAGTTTTAAAGCATTCAGTTTACTTGAACACTTATGCCACTTAAATCATAAGATGATGAAAAACAACATGAAATGTCTTAAATAAGGAATGGTTTTGTGCAGATAAATGCGTTTATGTTCTCTATTGCTCAACATCCTTCTGGCTCAATAATGCTAATGCACTCAGTCCCTTCTCCAAAATAAATGTAACAAATATAAATAATATAAAGAACAAGATTTTGCAATATTACAAAGTGCAGTGCGACCCTACAAATTACTCAATATGATATGCATTATATACTAAATTCTATTAGCAGGAAAAACAAATACAAATTTAAAAACTTAAATTGCAACAAATAATAAAAAATGTACATAAAACAAATATGTTTTAAAATTATTCATATGCATGTAAATAAAGAATAGCTTATAAAGAAGATATTTCATGATTTATTTTATAATGCCACCAATACTGCAGACAAATATCGAAAAATTCTAATCATACAATCCCCTTAATTAAAATTCAAGTATTAAAACATAATTTAATTCCAATATAAAGTGGATTGAATGCACTACTGAAAAAGAATTGACCTTCTGTTTTAGCGAATCCAAGTACAGAAAGGGGCACAAATGGATGTGTATTTTTAAATCTTTCACTTAAGCCTGGTTCAGACGGTGCTAGTTTCTGTGATGGATTCCAAGGTGGCTGCGCTGATGGCTGTCCTGCGTGCTCACTGGCTGGCTCCTGTGTTGACTATGGTGATGGTAGTTGTTCACACGGAGCTGGCTCTTTTCACAGTTCAAATTGGAAAATCATCTGCTGCTTCATCTGTTGCCAACACTCATGGTCAAAAAGAAACTAAACTGTAAGTGGAAAACAACCGAAGTCCTACATGTTGTTGTTGTTGTTATCTAATGCCGGGCTTTGGCAACGAAGCCATTAGTGTTCTTGCTCTCCAATATTTCTCTGTGGTGGATCCATCAGGTAGAACTTCACAGATTATGAGATGATCTTCAGTCATTTCTTCTTCTTTGTTGCATAGAGGGCAATTTGGATTTACCGAAGTCCTACATTAACAGTAGTAAATGTCGTAATAAAGTTGTTGTTGTTATCTAATGCCGGGCTTTGGCAACGAAGCCATTAGCGTTCTTGCTCTCCAATATTTCTCTGTGGTGGATCCATCAGGTAGAACTTCACAGGTTTGTAGATGAACTTCAGTCATTTCTTCTTCTTTGTTGCATAGAGGGCAATTTGGATTTGTGTAAATTCCTATATGCAGTAATAAAGTAATTAAGCCATAAGTGCAAAACAGCTAAAGTCCGATATTCAATTATTGTTTCTTAGAAACTAAAGAATGTAGAAAAAACCAGGTTTTGTTGGAAAACAACGAATATGGCGACATGGTTTCAGTGGTGATGTTATATGATCATCTTTGGTTCCAGCCTGCAAACCATCACGAAAAATAGCAAGGAACCTACCCTCGAAATCCAGCAAGCTAGCCATCCACGGAGCCACCAGAGCGCATTACTTCCGGCAAGTGAGCACAGAGACTACCCATCAGCACAGCCACCTTGGAATCCAACACAGAAACACGCAACGTCTGAACCGGGCTTTACTCTGTGATACTTCATTGGATAAAGGGATTATCATACCCTCACAAAAACATACGAGTCCATACAATTATAGTCTACCATCTTAATTATCACACTGTCACACTACCAGCATAAGCAGAGGACAGAAAGCATTTTGAACAATTTACAATTATAATAATATGATGCTATTTATATTATCATAAACTTCCTTCTGGGCAGAACACTTCTATTTCACGTATTTCGAATGAATAGAATCAATTATTTCGTAGAGACTGGTAATATGTTGCAAGAACTTTCCATGCTTTTGGTGCCATGAAACCGTCAGGTGGTAACTGCCCAGATCGGGCTAAACCTAAAAAGAAAGGAAATATAAATTTATACACAAACTGAATCACTGAAATGTGATCACTTTCTAATACAGTTAAACTCCATTTAGACGATTTTAAGACTGGAGAAAGCTGGGTTTGCAGCAAAAGACCTGTCCTTGGACAGAACACTATGAATGAATGAATGAATGAATGAATGAATGAATGAATGAATGAATGAATGAATGAATGACTGAATGAATGAATGAAAATAACTGAATGAAAAATGAACTGAAATACTATTTTATGGAAACAGCATTTGAAGACTATATGGAGAGAAAATAATTTAGTAGAGTGCTTCTTCAGAAAATGTATATAAACTGTAACATCCTGCTGCATCCTCATTTAATAATCTATTGAAAGAAGATAGATGAAGTTGAAATTAATGAAGGCAAAATGAATCTGAGAACAAAAGTTACCCAGTCAATCGAAGTTGACCATGCTTATCTCCAACAATTTTGTGTCCTTTAAAGACTTTCGTAGCTTCTTCAGATATTTTAATTGCAGTGCATTCACCTGTATCCACCTCATCGGATTCCCTATCAGCTGTTTAAAACATGACAATATTGACATTACGGTTACTACATCCTGCTGCATCCTCTGTCGATTGAATCGAAAAAATATTGAAAAAGATATTTGCAAGAAACGTTGATTACTTAATGGGAAGGCAAAATGAATCTGAGGTCCTGAACATGGCACAACATAATAGTAACAGTTGACCAATTAAAATTGATTTATTACCCAGTAATTCGTGGAAATGCCCATCCGAGAAACGTGGACGGATTTGCCGAGAGGCGATGCATCCAATACAATGTAGTCGGTTACCAACAAAATCTTATGTCTGATGTTTACGATGTAGTGAACACTTACCTTAATGATGCTGTTACTGATTTAGAAACAGTGAAACATTTTGTAACACATAATATAATTGAGAGAAATTTAGAACTTTACAGTTAAGCTGTCTTTGAGTCTATAATTCAGTGAAGTTAAGTATTGAGAAGAAGCTGACTTTGTGACACACACAATCATTTTCCACGCAATATTGTAAGATAATATTGATACATACCTCTCATCTTTGTTCCGGAAATGAATTCAAAATCTTGCTTTCTCTGTGGGTCGAAGAATGCCATTTGACTTTTAGTTTTGTCATAAGCAGCAACTCTAAATGGAATGATCTCGAGGGTGTGCAAGCCAGGGGCCATGCTGAGCACCCTGGCTCCATGAGTGGCGTCATATAGATCACAGTTCAAGCTCTTGTCAGGATGTGGCAGGCCTGCAGGATCTCTGCCAACAATATAGAAGTTGGCTCCTGCAGACATCTCGCCTTTGCATGCCATT
The DNA here is from genome assembly GCA_025594305.2 of Periplaneta americana. NCBI lineage: Eukaryota > Metazoa > Arthropoda > Insecta > Blattodea > Blattidae > Periplaneta > Periplaneta americana. Next base: position 125,623,411 of record JAJSOF020000019.1, on the reverse strand, counting down.
GTACCTAAAACATTAATAGATATTGTAATGCTTCATGGTGATACATTTCAAATAATCAGAGATGTCCAAGTTTCCAAGACTCAAGAACATGAAGAAATACAAGCACTGTATCATAAATTTGACATTCTGTGCTTTAGTTTAGATGAGACAAGTTTTAAATTAATGTAGCAAGTATTCTTTATTCTTTCATAACAGGTAACACATGAATGGTATGAAAAACTGGGAAGGAAAAGTATGCTGATCAATAAAGATAAGATTAAAGTTATGTAGATGGCTAACGAGGATAACGCAGTAAAAGATGTATTTATTATGTGTGAAAGGTAAACTATAGAGAAAGTAGAAAGTTCTGAATATCTGAGAATTATAAAATATAAGACTGAGAAAATAGATCAAGAGGTACCAACAATATGAAGAACTGTGAATTTTCCTTATTAAAACACATCACACAACACAAATAATACACTAATTCTAGGTTAGAATATTCACTGAAAATTAAAGTTCGTGCGAACTTCCTAATGTGGCAAAACTGACGACCCAGACTGTAGCAATGTGGCAGATTTAAACATTTTTTTTTTTTTTTTTTTTTTTTTTTTTTGGCCCAGCCAATAGTGCCGTGTTTTGGTCCTGTCGGTTACGAGGGATTTTACTGTACCTTGAAAGTCTATAAGACTGAACATATTAAATACTTTTACCTTAATTTCATGTATCAATGTAATCAAAGTCATTGTATTTAATATGTTCAATCTTATAGACTTTCAAAGTAATTATTCAATATTATACATCTTACGTGTCTTGATTGTTATTATTTTTATTATTATTATTATTATTATTATTATTTTTATTATTATTATTATTATTATTATTATTATTATTATTATTATTATTTTATTTTTTTAGTTGCATTAGACTTATTTTAATTGTTTCGAATTAGATTATATTGAAGTAGATTGTATTAGATTACATTAGAATGATTTGAAATGGATTAGATTACATTAGATTCGATTGCCATAGATTCAATTAGCTTATAATATAGAACATTGCATATAATAAAACTACATTATATTCCAGTTCACTAATAATATTATATTATATATATTTTTTTTTGTTATGATGCTGTATAGCATATATTTATACATAACCTACAAATTATTATTATGATCAAATGGGGATTATTCCTGTGTTCGTCCATGGTCTGGAATTTAGGTTAAGTTTAGATTTAAGATCTCTCCTGGCACCACATTATCATAATCATCCTATCACATCATCGGGGTAATGTAACTCCGCCTTCCAGGCGCCTCAACCTCAGAAGTGGGTTACAATTAAGCCACGGCCAGGAGAGAAGACCAGAAATGTCGAAAAGACAACCTGGTGGCATTGGATAAAAAAAAACATCTTATTAACGTTCATAAAGATTTATTTTCTAATACAACCTGATGATGCCTGAAAGGGCGAAAGTACTCGTTCTTAACACTTAATGTATTTTAGTTATTTACATGCAAAAGTGATTAAATATAGATTGTGAGTCAAAGAAGGATTTTACATAATAAATAAAAGAGTTAAGGTACATTTGAATCTGATGCACTTCTGTAACATTTTTTTAACACAGTAGCCATGGTATTACAATTGGGTACAAGAGAAATATGTATTTGTTAATGCCTCGTTAATGAATTTTTTGTTTCTATTACAATTCGTAATTACAATAATTATGTACAATTCATAATGCACAGCAAGAATTTTCATCTCTATCATCCAAGAAGTTTAAGAGCATGTCTACCCAAAATACTTCCTGATCCTTACAATATAGCTGATCTTCCCACTAACTCACCTCAGTAGGTCCAGCATACTGCATAGGTGATGGGAAAATGGCGAGAAGAGTGTTCTGTGGGTCGAGAATACCTTCTTCTAACACAGCTTGGTGTTGCTGCATCCTTACTGGGAGAGGAACATCATCATCTTTGGTCCATCCTCCTAAAGGATGCAAGAGGAGGACTGGTTTCTTAAAGCCTTTTTCTTCCAACAGACGTCGTTGGGTATCCTATATATAGAGAAAAGGAGCAAATTATTGGTTACTTAATTAACTAGTTGTTAACGTCATTTAGATCTGCTTCAACTCTTCTCGTCTAGTGATGGAAAAATTTCACTTCTGGTGCGGCAGTACTTGTAAATGTGAAAAATTACATTTATGCTCGACCAATGCAAAATGTAGTAATTATACACCTGGTAGTAGCCCTTTAATGCACCTCATTAAAGTACACCTATTCATTATAATTCAGTTGTTCAGCCAATGAGAAATCACCATTGTACCATTATAAAATTGGAATATCGATTATTTCCGGATATGCAATCGAAAGACAATTAGCGAAAAGTCATGGAGGCTGGAAATCCAATACTGTCGCAGAAGGTTATGTTCTGTTACTATAATAATTAGCGTTAATTGTAAATAATATTCAAATAAATTCAATTTGTCATCTCATTTTTCAATTCTAAATCAATTTCCAGGTTATATCAAGCCTAATGTTCATGTTATTCTCTAGATTATATCAAGGTCAATGACATTTGTGCCTCGGAAAAAATCAATACTTTTGCGTCTGCGCACATCTCACAATTCAGGTCAGTTCCGCTCCTCACTTACATAACCATAACATGAATACTTATGAATAATTTCAAGTCAGAAATATGGTCGATCATAAAAAGTCGTACGAAACTTGCGAGTTTCATAAACAAACATACTCGCGTCTTAATTACTACCATTATAGGCTCGTTGCATAATGTACTATTATAGGGTGGGAGCACTTTTAAAGTGTGAGAATGGTGATCATTATCATTGACTACTTTCTCATTTAATACAAATAAATATTTGGGAATATTTGATAAAATCACAATGACCTGTGAGGAAATTTTTCTCATCAAATAATGTGAGTAAGAATCTGAGCAATAAAATTATTATAATGTAAGATTCCTTACTGGGGGCATGATAGTATCATGGTTATGGCATTGCACTGCAAGCTGAAAGGTTCGATTCCCAATGAGTTCCTGGATTTTCACTTTTGATCTTCCAACTCCATTATGACCCTAGAGTTTACTCAGCCTCTAACAAGTGGAGTACCAGGGGCATTTAATTGGGGGTAAAGACGGGAAGTACATCCCTACTGCTATTAATATCGAATGTCTGTAAAGGTGTGAGTTTTAAACTCCCGCTATTTTGTGGACATCCATGCCTGTAATAGGAATAACTTTACTTTATTAAGATTCCTATGTACATCCTTAGACACAAAAAATTATCACTCTCCTGTAACGTGATTTTGTCTACGTTCACTTTGGGCAATGGCTGGTTCACACGACTAGGGAAAGTATGTTTATTTTGCACCTAATTTAGTCCTTGAATATATCTTCGTTATAGATTATTCATAACACTTGACCTATAAAGAGACAGAAAAAGCAATAAACAAAAAAACATAGGAAAAACAGAGCGGAGTCGTTCATAAGAAATTACTTCATGTGTAAACCTAACTTATCAAGCAAAATCTTCCAAAGGAGACTTAGCATATGGCAGCTGGTCTTTATTTTTGTCTAAGACTTTCCATGTATGTGACAAGTAATGTTTTATGAATGTACTAATTAATAAGATATAATTTACTTAAATGTTATATACATATTTTTTAATAGTCTTCAGTATTATTTTGTGTAATGTATTCAATAAAAATATGCATTAAAATAATTTTCATGAAAGGATAATGTTAATTTTAATGTTGCTTTTTAACCAATAATATTCTTCTTTATAAATCCTGTTAAAAATTAACTTAAGTTAAAATAAAAAAAAAAATTAAATTAAAATAAAAAAAAAACAATTAAAATTAAAAAAAATTAAATTAACTTAAATTAAATTAAAAAGGTAAAGGTATCCCCGTCACATGCCATGAAGGCACTTGGGGGCATGGAGGTAGAGCCCCATGCCTTCCATGACCTCGGCACTAGAGTGAGGTGGTGTAATTAAATTAAATTAAAATAAAAAAAATGAATTAAATTAAAATTTAAAAAACTAAATTAATTTAAAATAAAATAAATTAAAATTAAAAATGAAATTTAAAATAAAATATAAATTTAAAAAATTACATTTAAAATTAGATTTGAAATAAAAAAATAACAATAAAAATTCAAAATAAAATAAAATATAAAATGAAATGAAATAAAATAAAATAAAATAAAATAAAATAAGAGTGAAATCTAATACAGAAACAATGCCATAATACAAAATTTAAGGTCTCTGTTACTGTTTAAGTACATCGAGAACCTATATAATTAATATGTATTGTAACTTTACTGTTAGGCACAAATATCTGAATGAATCTCCACCTCTTCCTGAAAGAAAACCTACATAAGCTACTATATATCATTTCCAGTTTAATTTGTATCTCAAAAGAAGTTAACTACGAATTTTTTGGTTAGAAATATAGATCGTCCTTGGCCGGATTTAATCCATGATAGTCAGGTCCAGGAGCAACAACATTAACTGAAGACGACTCAGGAACTACTTTTATGCCAGTATCTTCATACTGCTAAATAATAATTCAAGTACCTGCATCAAAAGAGCGTGGCCGTTGTGAATGGGGTTCCTCAACTGGAAAGCAAATACTGCATCAGCACCCATTTCCTTAAATCTAGCTCGCAGCTCATTTGGGGTCAGTCTGTAATTATCGAGTCCATCACCCCACCTGATGCGCTCCAGAACCTCCAGGTCACCGCCTACTAGCCAATCCCCACTTTCATAGATCATCTGGAAAAGAGTGGGACAATTCAGCATCACATCACAATGAAAATAATCACAGACGTTGAAATGATACCAAACAAGTTTTTATTTTTTTAATTATTGCACCATGCTAAAAGGATCAGACAACGCACTGTGTGTTAAAACAAAGTTTTAATAGTAACAAACAACACAATATTAATTACACATGTTTATTCATTGTACAGTATATGTTTATTATCAATATTGATTTTCCAGTGTTGTAAGGATAAAATATCACAGTTGATAGATAATCCTCGTTTATTACTGTGCTAGTTGCCCCCCCCCCCCAGAAAGTGAAGTGAATGCAATTGAACCCATCGTTTTTATTTTGCATACATTTTCGACACGTTGACCATCTTCACTTTCTGATCTAAATTTTCTAATGCTTCTCTCTTTGCTTTTATGCTTCCATAATTCTTATATTTGAAACATTTTATTCTGTGACATTTATTTCACTATTTACAATTATTTTTCAGAATAAAGGAATTGAACATTCAGAAAGAAAGCAAAGTGCTGTTGGTAATCTTCTAACATTCTCCATAAAACTTGTTGAACAACATCTATCTACAATTGGCAGTTATTACTTGTTCAATAACGTTAATCAGTAATAATAATAATAATAATAATAATAATAATAATAATAATAATAATAATAATAAAAATCACTGATTGGTTCAAAATATTTTATCATCCACCAAAATACAGAATCAATTACTTTTCATCACTAACCCTTCAATTAACAAAGTATCCTATAGGATACAACAGGTTAATAGGCTACATGCTATAATTTTAATAGAACAATAGAAAAAAAATAGGTAGGAAAATTAAAATTTCACAATACTATAATATTGTACAACATATACAATATGGACATTGCGATAGTTGTTTTCTTTACAGTCCGAAACAGTTTAATAAACTAGTATGAGAAATGAAGTTTTGCCAATTTAATGGTTAATCTACGTCTATTTTGCTTTTTTGAGACTATCTCAGTAGAATTTCATTGCATACTGTGATTAAAGTTACTTACTTTAACATAAGGATGATCTTTGTGACTGGTACCAAACTGCCTGCAGACTCTTTCTTCTTTACGATGTGAGTAGAACTCAGGTTTGCGCATTATAGCCACATGATGGCCGTTGTACGTTAGAGTAAATGACGACAATCCTGATAACCGCTCTTTGTCTTCTGTTGCAACTGGCAGCACTATCGGAATAGACTGATTAACTCCAGATCCGTCTAGAAGACAATTGAAATGCTGTGTCTGTGAAGGAATTAATACGATTAGGCTTGGTAAAAATGTTTCAAACTAATGTAACATTTAAGAAATAAGTATGAACTACAGAGCTGAACCCAATCAGGAAGCAAGCTCCCTAGGATTTTTTGCCCAACTTATTTATGAATTTAGAAAAATATTAACTTCCCCTATAGATGTCAAAAAACATATTGCTACAGTAACAAGAAGTGTTAAATTATGTTACGCAGGGGTTGTAAGGTGCATATCTGCCATAAGCAATTGGGATTATTTAAAAATGAAATAACATCGTATTTTTCGTTATTTCTAACAGCTACTGTTGGGACAAAATAATCAATTTTAGTTAGAATTTAACAATTAACAACAGAACTATTAAATATTTTTTTGGACTGTAAGGGGAGGGGGGGGAAGTGAGACACTAAAAGCGCTATAAATGGTGATCTGTTGAACCTGTCGATTCTTAAACCAGAATGTATCAATATGACCTAAGAAAGACCCTGAGACAAAATTTCCTGTAAAGAGACAAAAGAAAGTTATGAAATTTACAAATGCACTGAGTTTCCCCACCTTCTCTATAGTGTCTAAGAACTTCAAACATCGCAGCAACATGTGTACAGAAGTAATAGAGACATTTTGAGCAACTGCTGCGAAAGTCAGGTAAAATTATCTTCATTTTCGTAGTGCTATAAGATTTATAGTCACAAGCTGGTAGACTATAGTTTGATTACTGGTAAGTGATTATTCTATGAGATCTTTCATATATTTTTTAGTTTTCTACAATAATTTTTATACTGGCTCCATATTCTAACACTGCAGAATTTAATTTTACATTAAAAAATATTGCATATTTAAACAGTCTTGTATTTAATTTCAATAATATAAACTATAAACTGCATTTTATCCACAAGCTGCAATAAAGCAGTTGCCTAATATAATAATATATGTTGTTGTTGTTTTCTAATGCCAGGCATTTGACAATAAAGTCATTTGACCTCTTGCACTCCAATATTTTTCAAAGATATTGTCATGGAATGCAGGGTTAGCCACTGACGCACAGATTTTGAGATGTTCTGAATCCATTTCTTGATTTGAGTTGCACAATGGACAGTTAGGAGACTGATATATTCCAATTCTATGCAGATGCTTGGCCAAACAGTCATGGCCAGAGTCTTGTTAGCTGATGTTATACCACCAGCATTCCATTGTAAGATGTTTAGTTGATTCTGTACTATTCAAGTAGTCCCCGCCAAAGATCCGATTGGGGGACTATTTTACTGGAGATCCGGATAATTTTACCTTAATGGTACTCATTTCATATTGGAGTGGTTAAATGGCAAGTTGTAGAAATTTAAGTGAACACCATATTTTAATGTTTTGGTGGCTACTTCATTCACACACAACCCCAGAATGTCTGGAGCTCTGACCACACCTGCTGTTGGTCGACGGGTCCATTGACCTAGCTGGGAGATCTTGTTGATCACCAGCTGATTCCTCCTATAAGCCACTGGAGAACGATTTTTTAGTGCCATAGCAGGTCAGCACTAGGAATCAGACAGACAGACAGACAGACAGACAGACAGACAGAAAAGTAGGAAGGGTAGGAAGGAAAGTGAAATGAACCCCAGGCCTCAAATGCTCTAATGTCCAGCTGTTTGGATCAAAGAAAGTAAGAGTTCAGTCAGAGGACTGGATAAGAAAGGGTAAAGAGAGAATTAGGTATTAAATAGAGGAAAATTATACCAAATTCGGTCATTAACTCATCAAGCTGACCATAATAATATATATTACCTGCAAAAATTGATCTTCTCTCATGAATCCTTGGAGTGGTGTCGCCCAACCTTCAGCAAGAACTTGCACCCACTGAAGATCAACTGTTGTAATTTCCAAAGAGGGCAAATGTTGAGCTTCTTCTTTTGCAGCTTTCACTCGGTTCTCTGGCACGAAAAGTTCTTCTACTAAATCAGATGAACGTAGTGTAGTAGGAATGATTCCCTGTAAAATACAAAATTATTGTCATGTGTAAAAAATATGAAGTCAATTACAGAAGAGTAAGCATATTCTTTCAACTTTTAAACGTCAACATAATTTAACATTTATGACTTGTTAATACTTTCTGAACAGCTCTAAGTTCAAATACACAAGATCTCTGCTCTTTCCTGATGTCTGGCAATCCTTTTTACTCTGCATGAAGCCCTGTTCTTTGTCTCCTACTTCTATTCGAGGATTATATTTAATATTACGCACTGTTACTCTCACTATCTCATGAAACACTCACAGTTTTGAAATGTTATTCAAGAAGCAGAGAGACAAAATGAAGCATCAACATTTTAATTAACTCGCAAATTACTTAAGGAGACACTTCACTAAAAATGACAACTTTTCCCTAATAATAATTTTTTTTTCAACCAAATTTTGAGAACATGTTTACTATGTAGCGGACTAATGAACTGCAAATTTCAAACCCAAGTTCTTAGTAAAAAAATCTCAATTTTTAAGCTTCCTTTTTCTGGTTTCATTCACAAGACATAGAGAAATATTTATATGCACTCATTGTATGAAATATCTCATTTATTCACTTTGAAATTTTTTTTTAATCTTATTTTTTCTATAATTTATGAAAAAATATTAATAAAATAAACTAGCAACATTTCTTACAAAATAATGCACAGAAACATGCAGCTATCTCATACATACTTTCAGTAAAACTTTCATCCAGACTGATTAATATTTGGCATAAAAAAACTTGGTGTTGAATCAAGAAAAATAAACTTACGGAAAAAAAGATTTGAAGGTAAAATTAATAGCTATTTATGTAACACACACCTATTAAAATTCTCCTAGGCTATATTCATCTATAGTTTGACAACTTCAAGTGAAACCCTGTAAAACACGCCAACTTCTGGAATCTCTCTCTTTCTTTCTTCTTTCTCCCTCGCTCCTCGTCATTCAGTCACCAATCACCACGTAAATATCTGAGAGGGTGTGTGTGGGAATCGCGACCATAGAAGAACCACTCTGCAGTATTACCACAATAACGGATTCTTCATTTTTGCTTCGACTGTCGGCTAGGAAGGTTCCATTATGCTAGCATTGCAGGCAACTAGTCAACCTTTTAATGCTTTTGTTAGCAGGTTTGATAAACTGTGAGTGGACCTGCAAGTACATAGTGCATACTGCTCTCTCCCTTCCCCCCGTGCTTTCTCACTTGCTCCTCCCCAAGACAGCAAGCGCTCACGTAGTAACTCGGTCAGGGTTTCAGTTTGATTTGTCAATCTACAGTAACTCCAGGGAATCAACTTTAAAACAAAACGTTATTAGATTTGTAATCAGAAATTTGTAAAAAAGAATTCATGTTGAATCTTTTGTACACTACTTTTAATACTTGAATATAAATAATTGATTAAATGGCGATCTTACTCGTGTTAATTATGTAAGCATGCACGGCTTACAGCTGTTTTGGTGCTGCTTGACATCAGACAGAAGGCTCTGAGGATGGTGTCAAGTAGCACCGAAACAGCTGTAAGCCGCACATGCTTACATAATTAACACGAGTAAGATCGCCATTTAATCAATTATTTAAAAAAGAATTATTTGATGAAAAAATAATTTTCACAGCTCTTTAAATATCACTCTGCCTTACAGCCTTAATTAAAAACAAATTTTAAACATATTTGTAATCATAACTGAACTAAGTCCATTTGAGATATGAAAATAAATATTCTACTACTACTACTTATTGGCTTTTATGGAACCCGGAGGTTAATTGCCACCCTCACATAAGCCCACCATTGATTCCTATCCTGAGCAAGATTAATCCAGTCTCTACCATCATATCCTACCTCCCTCAAATCCATTTTAATATTATCTTCCCATCTACGTCTCGGCCTCCCCAAAGGTCTTTTTCCTGCCGGCCTCCCAACTAACACTCTATATACATTTCTGGATTCGCCCATACGTGCTACATCCCTGCCCATCTCAAGCGTCTGGATTTAATGTTCCTAATTATGTCAGGTGAAGAATACAATGCGTGCAGCTCTGCGTTGTGTAACTTTCTCCATTCTCCTGTAACTTCATCCCTCTTAGCCCCAAATATTTTCCTAAGAACCTTATTCTCAAACACCCTTAATCTCTGTTCCTCTCTCAAAGTGAGAGTTCAAGCTTCACAACCATATAGAACAAAATATATATTCTAAAGGAGTGAAATAGCCAATAAAATGTTTTGGAAAATTTTCATGATTTTCAGTGGAGTCTCCGCTTAAGATATCAACATATCAATGTAATCTGTTTCATTTACTCAATAAAACAGCACTGTTTGTATTGTAAAGCGCGTTCTTTCCTCTATATTCACGATACTCACATGTTCCTCCAGAAGCTCCACGACCTGCATTGTGCTCTCTTCCACAGTGCACTCCACAGTCTTCACCACGAGGTCTGGAGTCTCTGGCTTCTCATAAGCCTGATCCACACCAGTGAAACCTCAATAGAAACAAGAGACAAAACTATTCACTGTTATGCTACGACAATGGAATTATTTCTATAACAAAATTTCAGCTCTGATAATTTTTGTAGCGAAGTGATGTAAACATCGCTTATCTGAACTTAAACTGTTTGTGACTTGTGTGTCCAGGGAAGTATTATCCAAATGCGTTTTATTACAGAAAGACATGTTGCATGTTTCTGGCGTGCAGGGAGAATCTTCAACACATGCAGCCTGCTTGACTGACTGACTAGTTGACAACCCCAGCTTTAAATACTATGTCGTTCTTAAGCTAATGTAAAAAATTAATGTTACCTTTGATAGATCCCTGCCTTGCTTTCTTATAGAGTCCCTTTACGTCTCGCTGCTCACAAACATTCAGTGGCGTATCTACAAAGACCTCAAAGAATGGAAGGTCACTGTCCTTGTGGATTTTCCTGGCCATCTCTCTGTCCTGTCAACATAATTAATTGTTTTAGAATTGTCAAGAACATTCATAAATCAGAAACTAAATTAAAAAAAAATTAATATATTTATTTTTTGTAGTGTAGGTTTTCACAGCTGGAGTCTATAGATCTAGATTCATTTTCCGGGCTGAGAGGCTGTGGTCTGTTGGTTGGTTTTCTACCAGACGTTTTGTCTGCAACTGCGGCAGACATCTTCAGTGGAGTGGTATCCGAGGTCGCAAAACTCTTCTCGGCGTACCTGAGACAACTGATGACCTCAGATACCACTCCGCTGAAGATGTCTGTCGCAGTTGCAGACGAAACGTCTGGTAGGAAACCAACCAACAGACCACGGCCTGAGCCTGGAAAATGAATCTAGATCTATTTATTTTTTATTTTATTGGGTTATTTTACGACGCTGTATCAACATCTCAGGTTCTTTAGTGTCTGAATGAAATGACAGTGATGATGCCAGTGAAATGAGTCTGGGGTCTAGCACCGAAAGTTACCCTGCAAATTCAGAATTATTACATTAATGACTAAGAATGTTTTATCAACTGTTACGCCTCATCTGGTGTGTGCATTAACAATGTAAAGCAGTCGACTACTATAATCCAGTAGCAACAGTAATGTTTGTATTTATTTACACTGCAAGTGGGCAAACACCCAGTGGCAGTCATAACTTAATTACACATAATAATTAAAATTAATAATAGTTAAAATAACTAATTAATAAGTGAACCTAATTTTCCATTACAACCTACATATACAGAGTGAATACTAAATGCCGATTTCGAAAACTGGAGCGTGAGACAATACCTAGAAGTCAAATGGGGTAATTGTTACTTCTGATCCACAGCATGTAGTAACTGGAGTTAAATGTCAAGAACACAACAATATGATGTGTGCGACATGTATCTGACCCTGAAATGGTCGGATTTCTTGGTTTCAGCATAAGAACTGCGAAGAAAATAACTGTAATTGGTTTGTTTGCAAGTACTGTACTGTGTGTTCTCTGTGCAATGTCAAAGTTCAAACTGATGTTACAATATGTATCTCAAAATTTTCTCGGGCTTCCAGCCAGGTCATGAGTTGGTGATCCAGCGACGTTTCGAGGATGTTCATCTTCCTCATTTTCAGGGTTAAATGATATCTAAGGGTACACAGCTCCTTAATTTATAGTGCCAGAGGGAGGAGTCAACCGAGGAGCTGTGTGCTGATTGGCTCTTATTAGTGCGGACCGTGGCGTGAACACGGCCGATGTGTCGTCTTGCTTTATGCTAACTCCTCCCTCTGGCACTATAAATTAAGGAGCTGGGTACCCTTAGATATCATTTAACCCTGAAGATGAGGAAGATGAACATCCTCGAAACATCCTCACCAACTCGTCCACACCTGTGGAGTAACAGTCAGCGCGTCTGGCCGCGAAACCAGGTGGCCCGGGTTCGAATCCCGGTCAGGGCAAGTTATCTGGTTGAGGTTTTTTCCGGGGGTTTTCCCTCAACCCAATACGAGCAAATGCTGGGTAACTTTCGGTGCTGGACCCCGGACTCATTTCACCTTCACCATTATCACCTTCATATCATTCAGACACTAAATAACCTAGATGTTGATACAGCGTCGTAAAATAACCCAATAAAATAAAAAAAATCACCAACTCATGACCTGGCTGGAAGCCCGAGAAAATTTTGAGTTATCACGTCGCCAGGAAAGCTTCAGTAATATGTATCTGTTTCACATTGTGAAATAAGGTAAACAAGTGATGTTTACATTGCATACGTCAAGCATGCACCAGTTTTCAAAGCGTGCATTGAACTCTGTTTGCTGTATCAGATTCTAAATAATTCCATACCTATTTACCTAGTTCCTCGCTTCACACTTTTAGCATCCCACCACAACCATGATACACGTTCACAGCATAACCTTGTTCTATCAATACCATATCATCAAACATCTCTCTACTCTGCTCTCTTCACAATACGCACAGCCTGTTCCTGAAATTCCTTGGAGTCTAAAACCTTTTAAGTACACTCTACTTAGAAATGTTTTTATTGAACAGAACTAGATCTTGCGGAAGTTTCTAAATAATCTGAAATGACCAAGTTATTATTTGTTTTTCCTCTCTTTCCTTCCCCCTTTTATTATCTTGATATTTTACTTAAGGGGACACTCAACTTAAAAATTGCAGAAAAAGTGTCATAGAAATGAAAAATTAAATTTCTACACTAATTTACGTGACAGAACTAAATCAATAAGCAGAATTCTTCCCCTATTCATTGAGAAGTCACAGTCAAATGCACAAAGCCAAAAAATAAAAAAATGATAATTAAAAGTGATATTTCAATTAATGATTGATTAAAAATTGAAATATTTTTTATTTTGAAAAGTATTGGATCTAATGAGCTGAGATTTTGCATGTTACTTTCCATGTGTATATTAAACTTTTTCTCCAAATTTGAAAAAGATTGGTCAAATAGGAAAAAAGTTCCAAAATATAGTTGAGTGTCCCCTTAATCGTTTGTATCTGTATGCTATATAGTACGTTTTTGCTATTCAACTTTTTATGTCTTGTAACCCACATGTATTCTCCTATTAGTATATTAACTGTATATTATTATATCTCAGGTGAATTAATCGTCGAATTTATCTCGAACATTTTATGTCTCATAAATTGTATATATTCCCTTATGTAACTGATTCTGATTATATGTAATTTTCTACTTTATTTTATATTCTCCTTATATTAGGTAACTGATCTTGACTATTTGTAATTTTCTACTATATTTTATGTAATGTCTAAGGCATCTTCTTTTGTGTTGTTTTGTATTCTATCACATAATTTTGTATTTCATGTATATTATTGAAACCTGGTTGAGAGGAAGAGAAGGCCTTATGGCCTTAACTCTGCCAGACAAAATAAAGCTACCACTACTAAATCCTAACAAACCTGTGTTGCACGATGCTTGGAAATTTTTTGGGTAGACAGCCTCAAAAGACTCTTAAGAGCTTCGTCACTGGTACCAATATATTAAAATAAACTCCAAATAACTCCAGATTAGTTACCTCTGACCTTTCTGGTCTCTATTAGACCAATGGTATGAATTCCTCTATTTTTAGTACTGTAGAAGTATTTTTATTATTCTTCTGCTAGGACGATAGACGGAATGGCAATAATAGTTAAATTTTGGTGTTGGCAAGAAACAACCAGTACATTTTGTTTAAAGCTCTCTCATTCGGGGTCAGGGTTCTTTAATATGCCATAAATTTGTGATATGGGATTCCCCACCTTACTTTCCTTCGAAACAAAACCATGCAAAGATTTTATTGATCTAACAGTGACTTACTCATTGAGGATAGCAGTAACTCTATACGATATTGTAGCTCTTGCTCAGAGAAGCCAATAAAAGCGCTGCTGTGAACTAATAAACCACACCTCCTCATTGAAAGCCATAAATGAGAACTCTTATAACCTTCTTAATTAGTTCCTGTATTTTGTAGTTAAATATCGTACTAGGAATGACACAAGAATTAATTTTAAAATTGTTAATTAACCTCCAGGTTCAAGTCAAATTACTGAAATGTTGCACAAGAGTTCTTCATGAAATTTTATCAACTAACATACATGAAAAAATCTGGCAGTATGCCAAGATAGAGTGCATCTGTCTAAACCATCCTTCGTGTGACCTTGTCCTACTTCCGGTATCCTATTGGACTTGGTTGGATAAGTAATTGCAGACCTGAATCATTAAATTAACAAACAAAAAACTACTGAACCTTAGGAATCTATCATAAAATAAACCTGTTTAAATTTATATTTGTTGTTATATATTAAGATCTATTAATTCTGATTTTATAATAAAGTAATTTTGAAGCAATTTGTGTGTCCAAATAGTCTCCACCCTCTTTCCAAACACACGCATACACACGTCCTACATATAAATATATCATTTATATCTCTAAAAAATTTGGAAATCTCTTGACATCTTTTACTTTCTCATTACATAAAGTAGTCAGTAGATTGTACTATTAGTATTAGTATTTATTTTCCATTTTGAATCTTGCGTACACTACTTTAAAGACATGAATATAATTAATTGATTAACTAGTGGACTTACTCGTGTTAATTATGTAAGATTTGTGCGGCTTACAGCTGTTTCAGTGCTTCACGCACCATCTTCAGAGCCTACTAGATCACAGCGTCATCTCGAACTTCTCTGCCTGTTATGTGGGTGTGTTTGATTGTTGAAAGGTGTTGAAGAGTGGAGTCAAATAGTGTGTGTGTACTGAAATTGATCTGTGTGTTGAGAATTTGATCAGGGTGTGTTTTAGTGTGTTTGTATATTCCGTATTGTTTTAGTGTCTTGAGTTTTTGGTTCTTGGGACATGGAAATCCTACACACACAACCCAAGAACCAAAAACTTAACACACTAGAACAATACGAAATATACAAACACACTAAAACACACCCCGATCAATTTCAGTATATACACACTATTTGACTCCACTCTTCAACACCTTTCAACAATCAAATACATCCACATAACAGGCAGAGAAGTTCGAGATGACGCCATGATCTAGTATGCTCTGAAGATGGTGCGTGAAGCACTGAAACAGCTGTAAACCGCACAAATCTTACATAATTAACACGAGTAAGTCCGCTAGTTAATTAATTAGTATTTATTTATTTAACCTGGTAGAGATAAGGTCGTCAGGCCTTCTCTGCCCCTCTACCAGGGGATTACAACTATAATATGAACAATAAAGTTACAATGGATAAAAGATGGATAAAACAATATGATGGTTTATCCACTTCTTCTCATTTTATTTGTTAGTTATAATGATAAACATAGTAAACATTACATTACAGTAAACTATTAAGACAGTCTATGATGTGCTGTGTTGTCCAATTGTGCAATTAGAAATTCTTTGGACGAAATTTTGTTAGTAACATTTTTGTCTCCACTTTCATCCCACATGATATAGCTCGTGTGTGCGAATTTTGGGACACTCTGTGTATGGATGACATAAACTGCAATGTTAACGATCTTGGCAAAAGAACAAAGTAAGAAGAATCTGTACAATAGGTTTGAAAATCTAACCTGCAATGCAATAATAATATGGATACTACAATTCAGAAAACTCAACTTCTACATTTCACATTGTCGCGGTTTAATGTATACCGGTATAATATACTATTTGTAGAAAAGTTTAACATTGTAATTGTGCAATAATTAATCATATACAAAGCTACAGTATAATAAAGAATGCATCAATATCGTGATTAACCAAAGAACTTGATTACCTCTGCAAATGGGGAAACAAAGCTGCATAATGAGACCACACCACTGTCTGCAAAGAGTTTGGCAACTTCAGCTACTCTTCTGATGTTTTCTTCTCTGTCTTCCTTTGAGAATCCCAGATTCTTGTTGAGCCCCGTTCTGATATTGTCTCCATCAAGACCATATGCAGGAATACCACGGGATACCAAGAAAGCCTCCAATTCAAATGCAATGGAAGTTTTTCCAGCACCCGACAAACCTACAATAAGAAATAAATTAGTATATAAAATATTCGATCACATTAAAGAATAGTAATATGCGTCACAAGAGCGGTATGTTGAAGTTTTCATGTTCGAGGAAAAGTTTGAAAAAGCGAAACGTAGTTGAGCTTTTTTAATTTCCGAGAATTGAAAGAAAACATACCGCTCGTGTATTATTTTATGCGAAGATCGTTTATTACATACCTGAAAGAGGAATTTCTAATTAGTTTCAATGAAATCTCCATCTTGGTTTCTGTTTAATGACGGCAAATTTGCAAAAAAAAAAAATATCTATCTTCAACATTGTTGCTTTAAAATGTTTTCTGTGTTTACTATACTCCAGCAGGCCGTGATATACGTCTGTCTTTGTTTTCCCCCAGTCTATGATGAGTCTGGAATCTTGTTGATTTTTTCACCGCTTCTTTAATGTTACTTGCATCACGAATGCAGTAACTTTAGTGGAGTTGTAGAATTTACTTAATTTTTGCAAATATTTAAAAACAATAATTAACAGTGAAATTTAGGTGAAATTGCAGTGGTAAGTTTCCAATTTATAATTATTACTATATTGAACGTCTCTAAAAATAATATGTTAAAAGCCTAAAGCAGTAAAATCAATATGTCACTTAAGTGGTATGAAGAAATTGTTATGTGTGTTAGGTTGGGAATACTGAATGTGGAATTTTAGACTTTCCGCAGATTGGTTTTGTGCGGAAACCAAGCAAATACGCACGATCTCGCACAAAGTATGATACCATATAAAAATCCAAGATTTATGTATTAAATATTTCAAGCTGTAAGAATCTTTACATTCAGAACAGGGTAAAGAATCTTAAGAAAACGTAAATACGTTCATGCTGTTTGCAAAAAAGAACAAATTAGAAATTATTGCCCTAAGGATAAAGCTGCAATACTTAGCCTAAGTACCATTTAGACTAGTTTAGAAATTGTTTCATAATATTGTAGTGATTGCCCGATCTGAAGACGAATCACAAGAAGCTATTTTTAAACTCAGTAAAGTAGCAAAAAGGTTCAATTTGAAAATTGTAAATTATATTCATATTTTGTACACTTAATTCCCTTCCTTTATGTATTTTTTTAATATGTTTCAACATGATCAGAAGAATGGATTCAAATTTAAAAATAAGAATGCATATTTTCAAAATCTATTTCCTCTTACAAAAAAAATTAAATTTTATGCACGGCTTTTTTACATCATCTCTGATATGGTTAGAAAACAACTAAGTATCCAGAATTTTAAATTTACATGTATATATAGAAAGAAAATATAAATAAATAAATAAATAAATATATATATATATATATATATATATATATATATCGATGATGCAGCCTCGTATGTAAAAAAATGAATGAAATAGATTTCACTTTATCCCTATAAAAAAGTATTTTCAAATTTTCTGCAAACAGATCTTATGTCCAGGCATGGATACAAACTTTACAAGGAGATATTTCAATACCCTCTTATGTCAGATATTTGTTCGTTATCAAGATATTAAAATGTTAAAATTGAAAATTCTGATATAGTATGGAGATTGCTGTTTAACATCATCCATATGCAACTTCAAATTTTAAACTTTTGTGTCTACTAAATATGTTTTTGTTTTCAATTTCGAAAGTATTTAGTTTATACAATAATAAATAATATTTTGTTTTGTTAATCATAGTAGGTATATAAAACATGCAGTAAAAATTTAATATTCCTAGCATAAAAATGGTAAGAGCCTTTACACTTTGAACATGACGAAATGTGTTTAAAAAAGTGTCAGAAAAAACTGTAAAGTTTGCATGGAATTAAAATTCAAGAATGTAGCCATTTCAATATGTAATTCTTATGCTTTCAAGTACTTCAGAGCATTGAAACTTGCTCAACACATAAATAAGAGATCGCAGATTCATTTGGGCGGAGGGGAAGGCGATTTTTTTAAAATTGGAAATTATAAAATTTCACACATCTCCTCCCTCCTTTAAGTCTTCATAAACTTGCGTACTTGAACTAGAAGTGAATTATTTGAAGAGGAATACGCTTTGACATGCTTCAAAAAAAGAAAAATATATGATAAACTTCAAGGTTCCTCATTGCCTTCTTAGAAATTATCTCTACGTTTCACTACATACATATAATTAGAGTACTATGAAATCTATAGATAATGCGTCTCAAGGCTAGCTAGCTTTCCAGTTTATCTGCTTTTCAAAGTACACTTTTACATACATAAATTCATACTTAGTCACACTTAAGTCGGTAACTTTGCTGAATCATTCACAATTATTTCCTTAAGAATGTATTTTACAGACCTGTAAACCACATACATAAATTCATACTTAGTCACACTTAAGTCGGTAATTCTGCTGAATCATTCACAATTATTTCCTTAAGAATGTATTTTACAGACCTGTAAACCAGACTGTACAGCCTCGGAAGCCCCTCAAGTTACCCAGAATCTGACCTCTCTTATCTCGAGACACATGGTGTTTCTGCTCCGTCACGTTGGTTGCAACTTGCAGAGCCTGTGTTAAAAGCACAAAATGTTAGCATAGTCATGCTAAAACTAGTTCACTTCATTTCAATAGAAATTGATATGATATGAAAAAAATACCAAGTAACAAAATTGTACTACCTCTTAACGCCCTGAACTTCAGCAATTTTTCGTGGTATGAGTTAACCTTTCTTGCCATTTGATAAGAAATATATGATTCTAAATTTATATCCATGAGTGAGTGAAGGATTTTATGGGCAATATCGAAAGGAAATCAAAACGACGAGGTGTAAATTGGACTATTTTCATTGCTGGTAATAAAAGAGGAAATCACAAAGTAAATTAAGATTTATCTTACGAAAATGAAAGAGATGTTCATAGAAATTACAAAATGTCCACAAATCTTATGGATCACTGTATAACACTGAATTTAATTCAAAAAAATATTATACAGGGTGATTCACAAGGAGTTACCAGCACTTATGGAACATATTTCCGAAGTCATTTTGAGCAAAAAAGTCAATAAATTAATGTTTTTAATGGGTTTAAACTATAAACTTTGTTGACTACTTAATGTCTCCTCATTTTGCAACTTCATAGGTTTTTCATCGCAACTTTTAACTTTTATTTATATTTTCTACCAAAGATTACACCTTCTTTCAGTTAATATTGATCACTAGTGATGACCGATGAAGCAGGAAATCAAAACGTGGGTCAGTCAAGCAAATTAGCTGTTTGTAACGACCCCAGTGAGTAGGAACCTCTTCTCACCAAATTCCTTTGATCACTTTAATTTACATTTCAAGAAAAAATATAATTTCACTTTCAGATATGAAATTATCGATCACAAAACTTAAAATGAAAATAAATGATTGACAAAATTTAGAATGTCCTTTCAAGGGTGCATTTAATATAAAAATTTGCACTAATTGCAAAATCATCGTATATATTTACTTAAGCTGTTATAATAAAAGGTGTTTTAAAATACAATGTACTTACCACAGTTTCAGATATTTATGTAACTTATAACATGCGGTAAATATCTACTTCAAATATCTACAAATTAAACTTCTACAGTACTTCATTAATAATAAAATTAATCAAATTACTGCAAATTGTGAGAAAATTCATGCCCACTCTACACATCATTCTGCAAACTATGAAATTTACTCTGGTGAATGTACTACATCACAAAAAAAAAAAAAACTTTTCAGTGATTAAATAAATACACACAGTCTTCAAGGTCACGTATGTATTAGTATAATAATAAAATTGACTGATGAAACGTGATATATTATATTATATTTTGCTTTCCATATTTTTCATATTTACATAAGTCACTTAAGTCCTCTGACATAAAATGCATATGAGAAACTGGCTGTAAAGTTCAAGTATTACTACAGCTTGCCGACAATAGGTACAGATATGCAGGATAATCTTCTGCGTCCACATTAAAACATAGACTAATTGAAGGATTCAGAACCATAGTGGGCCAAGTGCCATTTACTAAAACCGTAGAAAACAAGGGTTAAAATGAAGTTATTACCATAATTCAATGGAAACATATAGCAAGTAATATAAAGTATACACATTAAAACTAAATTATATGTCAATTTCATTAAACTATGGTATTTATTTAACTTTAACCCTTGCTTTCTCCGTTTTTAATAAATGGCGTTTGGCCCACAATGGCTCTGAATCCTTTAATTGAGGAAGTGGCGAACAAAACCAATTCAGTCACGTAAATAAGAATTTTCAGACGAGACAAAAAACTGTTATCTTTAATATACCTTTGAAAACACAAATCAAAATTGTGTTATTTGTTTTTTAAACACATTTAAATATTGGACTAAATCTTTTTTGATCAACATAAGGTAGACATAACCGTTTTTGAATGACTACTGATACTTCTTTCGTTTTTACAATTTCTTTTTCCTAGATTTAATTCCTTTTCTTGAGCTTTCGTTGGCTTCACTAACACTCACAACACTGTCTTCAATATCATTCGTTTCAAAATGGATAAAATAATATACAACGTTCAAAACAAGATGTAAGATGGCCAGAACACAATGCGCAAAGCGTGATTGGGATCACAGTTGCTATGATTACGGCTCCATGATGGTTGATCGTGACTTGTTCTTTTCTGATTGACCATATTTAGTGGACTAAATTCTTTTTTAACAATCTTGTAATCTTTACAATAGAAACTTAACGGGATAACATTTCTTTTCGTTAATTTTAATGTGAACACATTGTAGAAAATATCAACCTAACGAAGAAAGTATCCTTAACTCAATTTCTTCTCGTTTTTTTTTTTTTTTTTTTGTGACTGAACTCGTTTTGTACGCCACCTCCTCAAATGAAACTTCGTCACCTGTTAAGTAAACATGAACTTTTTTTCTCACTTTAACATCTATACAACGGATCTAACAGACGATAGAAAATTTCCATACTTCAATAATTTCTTTGTCTAGCGCTTACATGTGTGTTTAAACACGTTAGACCTGTCAGCAGAATAATACAGGTACTGTAAAATGGAGGTGTGAACATTTAACTTTAATTGAAGAAAAATTATGTTTCTCTGTGCGGTTTCTGTCTCAGTATTGCTATATTGTATTACTGTGTTTTTAAACACAAACTAGTGGCGTATTTTGAATGCATTTTTGCAGTAGGTATGTACAATGCCGAAATTAAAAACCTTCAAGCCAGCACTTTCCTGCAATGGGTAGAGTTTTCCTCTATACAACTGGCGATGGCATTATAATACTTCGTTTTTGCAACGGACTATCATTTTATGTGCAGCATATTTCACATTGTGTTCTTTTTTGTATTTTTATTCTTTCACAGACTTCGCCACTCAATCCCCCATCGATTTAATTAGTATGGAGATGTATCTTTAGTGTATTTCTAATAATGAAGTCAGAATCCAAACTTTCATAAATTCATTTTTGAACCTTTTTTATTCATACATTTATATTTTAATGTTTTCTCCCCGCTCTTTTAAACTCCTTTTTAGGCTCGTGAAACATATTTATTTAGTGTCTTCCAATCTAATTATTTCAAATTTATTTTTCGCATTTCTGCGTCTCTGTTCCCGATATGAAACACTACATCCAACTAAAAAAACTGATTACACATATTAAACAAAAATCTCTGTTATTTACGTATATATTTTTGCAGTTACCAATTTATTGGACATGTACAATATTATTCGCCGCCACATTTTCTACGCGTTCTCATAAAAAAAACTTACATTTGTCAATAATATAGTCATTTTTATGGACAATTTCACATTATACAGGGTGATTCACGAGCATTTACCGTCACTTACGGAGCTTATTTCCGAAGACATTCTGAGTAAAAAATGTCATATAAACATTTGTCCTAATCTCAATATTTTCAGAGTTACACTAATTTGAAGTTGTTAGTAAAATACTTTTTCTCTTTAGTTTTAAGGGTAAAATAATATTACAAGAACTATTCAGAAGAAGCTAAAAATGTGTTATTAATTGCTTTGTACAGATTTTGTTTTTCAATTGTTAACTAAAAATTTGCACCATTCTTACGCACTCATCACAAAAATTGTTACAAATCATACAACTTCAGGAACTTGATTCTTTACAGTATAAAATTGCATCATAATGTAGTCTTGAAGAATTTACAAGGGTGACGTGATTTGTAACAATTTCTGAGATAAATCGTAAGAAAACTGTAATTTTGTAGTTAAAAATGGAAAAAAAAAAAATCTGTACGAAGCAACTATGGATTTCACAACACATTTTTAGCTTCAAAATACTACCTAATTGAAGAAATGATACTCTTGAATAGTTAAATTTGTATCTGTAATATTTTTATGCCCTTAAGGGGACACTTATGTGAGTTTTAAATCTTTTACAATTTTCATCCAACATTTATTAATTTTAAACTACATATACATGCTTACAATACTATCATCTGTACAAAATTTGGTGCCATTAGGGCTAATAGTTTTGAAATAATATTTTTTAAATGTATTTTATATTGACGTCATTAAAAAGGCTCCTTGCGTCACAATTTTCACAATTTTTAGTTCATATTAGCTCAAAAGCTTAAAATAGCCATGGAAACATAAATTAATTAGCTTTTTGAGCTCGGTCTAAATAGAGAGTCACAATACATTTTTAAGTGGATTTTCTTAATTTTTCACCATTATTTCACCATAGTGTCCCCTTAAAACTAAAGAATAATGGTATTTTACAAACAACTTCAAATTAATATAACTCTGAAAATATTCAGATTAGGACAAATATTTATATGACATTTTTTGCTCAGAATGTCTTCGGAAATAAGCTCCGTAAGTGACGGTAAATCCTCGTGAATCACCCTGTATATTTTAAAAAATCATAAGAGAACGCCAACGCCATGTATTTCTTAAAAATTGTGAAACAGTAATTCGTATATCCAAGAATAGGGTATATGAAAAGAAAATAATTCTTAATTGTCTCCCGCTGTGAGTATTTCGGTCAGTTTTTACTTACATCAAGGATGGTTCTTATTTTGTACTGGGTATTGTTATAAATCACTGCAGCATGTCCTGTATTTGGGCTATGCAACTTCTTTTGTTATTACGATCTTGAGATTTCAACAGAGTTAATTTACTGCATCAGAATTCTGAGTACATAAAGTGTAAACATTTCGTGAGTATTCCACGAAGGAACATAAAGAGCACGAATATACAGTTCACAGAGTATCATGACACTGACATTAGAGGAAATGAAAGCTTAATTTCACACTCCAACTGCTAGAACTCCGCTACTCCTAAATAGGCTTCAAAGCTGTTCTGAAAGTTATGGTAGAGGTAAAAGCCACTCTCATCCTAAGTCGAACCATGCAATGCTCGGTTCTATGTCTGAATATCGAAGCAGATTCCATTCATTTTTCATGTTCTAGATAATTAAGAGTCCAATGTGAAAATGAGAGCTGATATCACCAGAAGGTCAACGTTAATGCATGTTCCTGTAAGCCGAGCTATAAAAGAAGGTTACATCAATGAAGAAGCTACGTTAATAAGCTGTTAATGCAAATCGTGCGTATAAATGAAACAGTTTTACATCGTCACACTCGATACTGCATATCAATCGTGCAAGGGTGAACCGAATCTGATAGTATGGTTGAAATGTCCTCACCTTGACCCACTGGCAAACCGGATATGAAAAAAGACACTTACGGGTTTACTGAATATAAAAAAAAATCTATGTCATTAATATGACACTCACATACTTCACGGGTTTTTCAACAATTTTGTAAATTATATTACTGTTTGTAGTTCACCGTCTTCAACTGTCATTTACAAGACATTGGTAAATTAGACCATTTATTAGGTTGATGTATAAGTTCGTAGCGCTTTTGTTAGTCATCATAACACTGCGTTGTTAGGAGATTGTTTATCGTTTGTCTTTTGTTATTTGGAGTTTTGTGCTTGTAAATACGTCTTGAATTTTGCGGATCTGAAGAAAGTCTGTGCTATTTGTGGGCTAAAGAAGATGGAGTGTCAAGTGTAAAAAAATACTTCCGATATATTATTTTGTTTGACTTTAATAGAGGGGCAAAGCCAGCGGAGGCGGCTCGAAAAATATTTGTGCCGTGTACGTGGAGAATATCATCGGAGAAAGCTCCACAAGAAAATGGTTGTCGTTTCAACACTCAATCATCATCATCATTGGCATTACGGCCCTTATAGTTTAGCCTTAGCCTCCCTCAGAACATCCGACCAATCACTCCTGTCTAATGCTCGTGTTCTCCATCTTCTAATTCCAGCTTTTGTTAGGTCAGCCTGAACATCATCCAGCCATCTCAATTTAGGTCGTCCGACTTTCCTTCTTCCTACTGGTAATGCATCTAGTAGAGCTTTGGGTGTGCGATTGTTCTCCATCCTGGCTACGTGTCCCAGCCACTCTAACCTTCTGAGTTTTATGTCAACAACAATGTTGTTTTAAAACACAATACCCCGTACAAAAGTTAATGTACATTCACAGAAGGTGATGTTATGCGTCTGGTGGGATAAAGAAGACGTCGTGTACTAAGAACTGCTTCTCAGGAATTTAATCGTAACTGCTGACATTTATTGCAAACGACTCAGAAGACATGCGGCCGCAACTGAAGAAAAACGACCGGAAAGACTGCAACAAGATAATGTACGCCCGCACTCCGCTAACATGACGAAAACGGCTATCCAGGAGCTTGGTTAGAAAGTGATTCCACACCCTCCATATTCTCCCGATCTTGTTTCCTCAGATTTCAACTTTTTCCGTTCTCTGTCCAACAATCTTCAAGGAAACTCCTTCGATAACGAAAATGCTTTATAATTTCGCTTGAAGACTTCTTTAACTTCAAACCAGCAGATTACTTCAGACACGAAATCGAAAAACTACCCACGCGCTTGGTAGGAGAATATATTACTAATTAATTTCTGTCTTCTATTCAACTCAAATAAAAAATTTTGTCACAACAGGGGGAAAAACACTACGAACTTTGCATCAATCAAATATTATAAACTAAACAAGAAGATTACTTTCGTTTCCTACATCGAATATAGAAGTCATTTTTAATCTCCTAAATCTAAATATCTAACTTCAAGGATTTAATTACATATGATTAGTTAATTTTTTTTATATAAATTCGCATGATAAACTCTCCATAGACTGTAAACGCTTCTAATATTGATTTGATATTTACAAAAATTTACTTTTAAAATTCACATTATGATTATATTACATGTCAAGCAATAGCAGTATGAAAGCAAATCGATCAAGGGGAACAAAACTCTAGAGCTGCATCTACACGGTTCAATTTTTCATGCGCGTACGCATGCAATCTGGGAAGAATGTTAAAACAATCAAGTGTAAAAAGCGCGTTCAATTAAGATGCATGAAGATTTTGTGTCTACATGGTGCGCCGTTTTGAACGTCATTTTCACTACGTATATACAATATGTTAATTAATATTGGCACACATGCATTATAGGGGCCAATCTCCTTATTGGTTGAATGGTATGAATGCTACTATCGATATGTATTGTTGTTATAATCGACATAAAAATGTTGCCAACTTCTAAATTAACAGTCAGTTTTATATTGTTGACTTGTAGCCTACTTCAAAATGGAAATAACGGCAGTAATATTAAAATGTATTTTCCCTGGACCGAAAATATAATACAAATTGACTAAAATCACATCAGTAGTAACAAACTGTTTAAATTCTTTTATTTATTTTTTCTGGTAACATTTAATGCTTATCGAATATCGAATGCTAAAAATGCTAATCGAACCATTACTTCCGCTGACCTTTTTTTGCGTGTAATGTGTGAGAGAGGTGGCCCCTATAATGCATCTGTCCCTTTATATTAAATATCAATCTTGTATTCATTGCTTGAATGCGTAAAGTTGAAAGAAAAGTTGAACCGTGTAGATGCACCTTATTATGGACATTCCATCGCTACTAAGTCGATTGTTGGCGTGTGAAATGGAGGCAATGATTTTATTACAGCGTATGAACATGCAGAAGCAGATTTTCAAACGCAAAGCATGATGGATGCTTCAATAAAATGGAATCCATGCACTGCGTAGTATGACGCGTGGTGTTTTATTACATAATTGTAGCTACGAAACTGGGTCAAACATACTCATGCACAAATACTACTTGTACACAACACATTTACAAGTGGAACGTGGAAAATTTACCTAATTCTTTGATGCTAGACATAAGGATTAAATTGCTTGCATTATATAACATAATCTAAAACACCAAATAAAGTGTCACGCAATATATGTGGGTATGACGGTAATAATTTAATCTGTAGATGATTCATTCAAGAATTTCACTGATACCCTCCTTTATGCAGTACTAATCCGATAACTTTTATACTGTTTAGTGTTACGAAATGTTAATCGGAGCTGATAATAAAGGGGCATCATTTCAATTTTTGCTTCGGGGGTATTTTTTAAGGGAATTAGTTACTTCGGAATATGTATGGTAAGACTTTCCTGTGTTACATTTCAACATACCGCATTTACATGTTTCGACCTATTTATGGGTCATCTTCAGAACTCGTCGTTGTTGGTCTTGGCGCCACTTGTTCTGTTTCCTGTGAGGGTGTGTTCCTGTGGTATAGTGTAGAGTCAAAGAGTGTGTGTGCTTTGAAGATGAGTTGTGTGTTGAGAATTTCACTATACCACAGGAACACACCTCACAGGAAACAGAACAAGTGGCGCAAGACCAACAACGACCAGTTCTGAAGATGACCCATAAATAGGTCGAAACATGTAAACGTGGTACGTTGAAATTTAACACAGGAAAGTCTTACCATACATATTCCGAAGTGATACAGTGTTAAAAGTTGTGTAATCAAGATGTATGTAGAATTAGTTGTCGTGGTGTTTCCGCTTTCAAATTGTAACATAAAAAGGGTAATAGTTTCTAAGATATTCGAAAATTATATACGTATATTGATGTATATACTGTTTTATCTGACTGAAGTCACAGCCATATTAACATTTAAAAGTGTTGGTATTAATAATGTCGTAGGAGAGAATGAAAAGGAAACGCGTGGCCATACCCACAGAAAAGAACTTCGTATACACAATACCATATACGAAAGCAACAAGGACTGTATAGGTTACATAAAAGATGCTGTATAAATACGAATATGAATGGGTTACTGTGTTATATAATGCAAGCAAATGTAAGGATCTTCAGACGAAGCCATTTATTTAAAATCCATTGCATCCAGACAGATTATGTTGAAGCAACAAAGCAATGACATCTCCCACTGCCATTCTTACCCATGCGGAAGTAGATGAAGCATAGAAATCCTGCAAAAAATGAATACATAACCAATACCCACATATAAAGAGATTTTCAATTAAATATGAAGAACATCTGTAAAGAAAATTGAGAATTATTAATTTTCTAACTTGAAAAAAAAAGTTCACAAGAACATGAATGTCTTCAGACATTTAAATACTGAGTACCTGCAACGATTATTGCTTAGTGGACTGCATTATACTAATTTAATAACATGTGTAACTCATTTTTGTGCCAATGAAACTCCCAATACAAGCAGAGATGAGAACTGCACTATAACACTGTCGACTGCTGAAAATACAGCATGGCACTTGTGGTAAGATTTCTTCGTAATATACCTACGTATCATGAAAATTCGCTGTTCTAATGTTTACTGCATTGCCATGGACTTCAATGAACTGTGCTGAATGGAAGTCAGCTATGTACTAAGGATCTAACTCTGAAGTTCCTTAAGGGGTTAGGTACAGCTTACAGCAGTAAAAGTTTTGGAAATATTCAACATTTTTTTCCTCCATTACTGTATCTTGTACAATAATGAAAATTGGTATGTGTAAAACACTGCCCTTCTGCTATATGAAAGAAATATTTGTACGATTTAAAAATTATTTATATATTTTTTTCAAAATTCATAATGGTGGCAGTTCACTGTGCAGTGATGAAGGGTTTCCCTCATAAACCTATCAAAAGTAGAGATGTGATCTTGCATCATATTGTAGATATGACATGCATTAATACACACAAAAAATTTCATTACAGAATGTTGGATAGTTTTTGAGTTATGTGGAAAACGCTTCATCACTGCACAGCGAACTACCACCATTATGAATTAAAATATATATATATATATATATATATATATATATATATATATATATATATATAGCCGTGAATGGAAGATACATTTTTCATTGCCCACGCAGGAATCGAATCATGGACCGCTTGCAGGAGAAACGTACGCTATCCCCACAACCAAAGAGGGGAATTTACGTAATATAGGGCGGAAGGGAACCTAATACATTAATTCACAGAGGTAACAGATGAAGTCAATGAGGACAAGTTTTGTCAAATAAATTTTCTGACGTCCAATAGTTTTGAAAATACGAAATGTCACATGTTGTAACGCTGCAAAGAGTAGCAGGGCCCCTTGAGGTCAGTGGGGATAAGTGGAACTGTTAAGCCACTCCGCAAGTCTTGAGAGAGGAGAATGTAAACAAAAACGTCTCACCTTAAAAGCCATAAGTAAATAATATAATATAATATAATATAATATAATATAATATAATATAATATAATATAATATAATATAAGTACAGAGATTAGTCCGCCCAGATCTCTCAGCTGATGGCAAAGATAACCACAGCTGGGCTAGCTGACGGCAGTTTATGAATGCACGACGCTGCTTTCACCCTGAACTGTTCTGTGCGTGATGCTTCATTCCTTCTTCCGTATACAGAGCAGCCAGACATGGGGCAATGCGACTCATTTCCAAGGCCGTGTCATCAGACTACTAATTGGTGATGCAGTTCCGACACTAGTCCTTCTAGGAGGCCTAGAGCGTCATATGCAATGCATACATTAATGTTCCGCAGTTTACATGCTCGTAAATCTTCACGATTCGAAACTGTGTAACACTCGACAATAAAAACCCACTGACACTTGACTTCGCGTGACGTTAAATTAACTGGTTAGGAAACGACTTAACATCAACACGCTATATAGCGTAGATATTCTGAAATAAACTCTGGCTTCAATAATATTGTAAAAAAAAAGACCAATAGCTACGATAATTTATAATTAACATTGTAAAATTCCTTTGCAGCACGAAAAGTTACATTTGTTCGTACCAAATTTCTGCACATTTTAAGGACAAAACAAAATTCTATTGATCATTTATTATCATAATACACTGCGTTCTTAAAGTGACTGAGCATATTGGAAATTAAATCAATAGCTTTCCCAAAACACGCTATGAAATGTTTCTTATAAAGCAATTTTTATCTCGAAAAGGAAGCAAAAACGGGAAAAATTGAACTAAACCTTTTTTTGTTTGAAATGCCTCAAAGAATAACCCCTGAAATTAATGACATTACTTGCGGTTATCTCTGTATGTATCATTTAGATTGTATGTTGTTAACACTACATAGCAACGTAACTGTCATTTGTTATTCAGTCCATGTCTGTAAAACTAAATGTACCTAGTTGTTATTAAAGCCAAACAAGTCGAAGGTAAGTTGTTTAGTTTTAATAATAACTTTAGGAGTTTCGATTTCAACAGATCCTGACATCATTTCCAACATAACACAACATTGTTTATTAAATTTAGATACTGGTAACTTAACAACAAAAAAATAACAGCATCATGCATGGCCTCCCTCAATGAACAATTTTTATTCTATGTATTCTTTTTTTTTTTTTCTAGTGTACACAATCCCTAGATACCAAAACAAAACACGCTAAACAAGACATACAAACACACATAAATTTCTAACTTAAAACTATCAAAAAGTTTAATTTATTCAAACTAGTGTGTCACAAAATAATATATGAAACTTCGGCGAAATTTCATGTTTAAATCTCGAGCCACTTGCACCCTCGGGCCAGAGGCCCTCGGCAGTATCCCCGTAGACCTAGATATAAACATCTTCATTTCGCCCTTGATATATAAATTACTAGTAAGATACAAGATCTCTTTTTGGCAAGAGTATAAAGTTTGCGAAACGGGGCGAAGCCGAATTTCACAAATACACGAGGGTCAAAAAGATAATTTTACGAGTGTGTATCATAATATGTTTTTTCTACCATAGCTCAAATTTATATTAAATAAATATTTCAAGTTGGAGAGGTTATAAGACCACGATTTCACGCCCGTCTAAACTTAGAACTATTAAGAAATAAGTATCCGTGGAATTACAGCCTGTTTTATTCATGATCACGATTTCATGGCTGTCTAAACCGGCCATACAATCAACAAAGCTGTTAGGAATGATAGTTGAATGATAAATCTTGTTGCACTGAGTACCACAGATATAATTTCAGAACAATACAGGCTAAAATGTAAAAATGGTTATATTTGTTAGCTACTTATTTGTGTTACGTGTGATATTTACGTCATGAAAGATTGAGATAATGCATTAATTTGTACATAGAATATTGAATTTTCTTCGGCAGTGCGATTTTACGCACTAGTGTTTTAAAGGCTCACTTTACGCATGATAACAGTGGGTAAAATACAACTTTACGCACTATCGTAGAAAATAGTAATATGCGTTACATGAGCGGTATATTGAAGTTTTCATGTTCGAGGAGAAGTTTGAAAAAGCGAAACGTAGTTGAGCTTTTTTAATTTCCGAGAATTGAAAGGAAACATACCGCTCGTGTATCGTACATTATTTTGTGCGAAGATCGTTTATTACATACCTGAAAGAGGAATTTCTAATTAGTTGCAATGAAATCTCCATCTTGCTTTCTGTTCAATGACGGCAAATTTGCAAAACAAAAATATCTATCTTCAACATTGTTGCTTTAAAATGTTTTCTGTGTTTACTATATTCCAGCAGGCCGTGATATACGTCTGTCTTCCCCCCCCCCCCCAGTCTATAAATGCGAACTTAAAATAAACGGTAACGTTATGTAATGATTTATTTGCCCAACGTTTTTCTTCTTTAAAAAATTCACCAAACTAGAAAATTGTCCAATATTGATACCATACTTCAAATTTATCATAGTTTTTAACATTGAATATTCTGATCACAGACTATTAGCAGATTTCAAAGTTGTGGTCCTTTTCACGAAATAAGCATTGTTTTTTCATTAATTTCTCTTTTTTACCCTTCCAACCAATTTGTGAATATATTATAGGCTCTTTCATACCTTGCCGGGATTTGTCGGGAACCAGAGAAGCACAGCCTTGTTCCCAAGCCTCTTCAACTTCAAGATCCACATCTCCTTCGTTCAAAGTAGCCGCCATGATGAGTCTGGAATCTTGTTGATTTTTTCACGGCTTCCTTAATGTTACTTGCATTACGAATGCAGTAACTTTAGTGGAGTTGTAGAGTTTACTTAATTTTTGCAAATATTTAAAAAACAACAATTAACAGTGCAATTTAGGTGAAATTGCAGTGGTAAGTTTCCAATTTATAATTATTACTATATTGAACGTATCTAAAAATAATATGTTAGAAGCCTAAAACATGGGGGTGGTATCGTTGTTGTGTTCCCACGTTGGACGCCATTTGAGGGTGAGTGGTTATTGTGACCACACGTTGGGCGCCATTTGAGGGTGGGTGCGTCTCGGTGTTGCGTGAGATTCACTCAGGGTAGCCGAGGTACAGTTGTGGTATAGGATGATGTCGGGAATAATACCAAGCCGGCTACTTATATAAAAGGCAGTGTAAACTCCAAAACTATAAGTTTATTGTCGTATTCACTTAGTAAACCCTAGAGTATGTATTTCCGGCTGACTTATAATTCAATCGTTGGTCGCACCTCTGTATCGACTCTATGGCAACTCTGAATAAGCTCTATCCGATACTATAAATTCAATACTCTGCCCAGTACACCACGGTCGAAGCTCCTAAACGTTGGCGAGTAGTCTCGCCGATGACAAAGTTCAATCTATCGAGTCTTCGCCTGAAGAAAGACTATTAAGTTGGGCCGCCGACACAAAAAAAAGATGTCGCGCCGTCTACACGAAGAAAAGTAGTTATCCTGTCGACACGAAACGAAGTAGTTATTCTGCCCTGTATGTAGGGCCGCCGACACGATGAGATCTTGTTTTTCTGATCTCCGCTCCCCGTCACCCTTATTTATAAAAACCTATCCTACGCTAAAACTAACTATTCTATTGGTTAAAAACTACGTCACTAACTGGCCTAAAATCTATTCCCTATTGGTCCAAAGTGACCTCATAAGCTGGACCAAGATCTCTTCTTATTGGGCGCGAAATATGTCATCTCTAAATTTAAACTTTGGATTTCCCATAACATCTAATTAGTTTGTATATCTCACAAGAATACCCGTTCTTTGGAAAACCCAAGCTTGGCAGTATCTTTCCCACGGGTCTAGTCCGACTCCGGCTTTTATGCTTCATCGAGTCTATACGAAACCCCGCTCAAGGTGGCCCTAAATCTGTCCGATGCTGACAAGTGACGAAACACCTGTGTGAGGAAGCTAATTCTAACGAAGTCGCCAGAACATCCCCGCGAATACATGTAATAAAAATATGGAGATATCACTTCGCTAATAAATCGGTCTCTCCTCTCCTAATTACTGCTTCAAATGCCCATCTACATAACCATTGGAAATTCCCGAAAGAGTTTCCAATGTTATGAGATGTCCCCGCTTTCTGCCTATAACTAGCCTCATAGTTCCCCCACACGATCAGCCGGTAACACATTATTTACAATACAGTGAGATTACAATGTCACTACAAACAATTACAATAAATATTACATATGTCTTCACAAGCCTTTCTATGTACACAACTCTCACACAATAAGCACAACAATGTACAATTTATATCCACATTTACATATGTACAATACCATTCATTCACATATTTACATTTATTTATTAATTGATCAATTACACACTCTGCGTGCTTGGTTGTACCAGCCGCCCTGTACAGGTTCACCTAGCTGTACGCGTGAGACTAACCATCCTACTCTTTCTCATTCCTGCCTCCTAGCCTCTCCTGTTTGAAAGGCCGCAAGAGTTGCTTGTGGTACCTACCAAGAGGTTTACTTTTTTCCCTTTCTACCAATTCGAAAGTATGGTCTCCGTATTTACTCTTAATTTCGTAGGGCCCCTTGTACAGTAGCTCCATGCGTGAGTAACGTCCTCTAAGGGCGGAAGATAACTTCACGTCCCTTAGCAATACCAAATCGCCGGGTGTGGGCTCCCATTTGTGGCGATATCTTTAACTTTACCGAGTCTATACTCAGCCTTTTTCCTGACTCGGTCGAAAGCTAGTTTACACAGTAGTTCCGCACTAGGAGGCTCACCCTCCTGTATTGCCTGCGGCAAACTCTTTATCATAGGATCGGGATCGATCCTAACATAAGTTTGATCGGAGCTATTCCGGTCGTTGGATTGATAGAGTGGTTCATGACTCTCTCAATCACCTCACATTGCCTAAACCAGTCCTTATGGTTTCGGTGACACAGAATACGGAGGTACAATGATATATCCCTAAGCGCTCTTTCGCAGGGATTACCGCTGGGAAAGTATGCGGAGCAATTGTACAGCTTCACGCCCGCATCTTCCAGCCTTTTGCAAAACACTTTCGATTTATGTACCGACACATTGTCACTGAGCACCGCTGTTACCGGACCGTAAGTCGGTATGTAATCTCTAACCAGCTTGTCAGCACACAATTTACTAGAGATATTTCTTAAAGGGTAAATCTTTACAAATTTTGTGAAGACATCGTACGTAACAAATATGTACCTGTGTCCGAAGGACGATGTGGGCATTGGACCGTGTTCGTCCACTGCTACAAGTTCATTCTTTTACCCTGATAATGACCTGTGGTACATTGTCATACCTTACATTTAGAGGTTTCGCCCTCTGGCAGACCTCGCAACGAGATATTACCCTTCTAACCTTCTTTGACAGTTGCTTAATATAAAATGATTCTGACATAGTTAAAATGATCCTATCACTCCCAGAGTGACACATAGATAGGTGAAAGTTGTTTATAAGTTCATTCTCCATACTGCAGGTATGTATATCTTCCACTTCTGGATATCCCTACCATGCAATTTATACAAGATACCAGAGCGCAATCCATACACTTCGTCTTTCACCTGTGAGATTTCTCTAGCTTTGTCCATTAAGGCCCTTATCGTGGAATCCTCCTGCTGCAAATCTGCAATTTTCCGAAATTTTCCGTCAGAGCTCCATTCCTCGTGGAATCAATCTTCATCACGGCAATTTCGTACGCGGGGGCGGTGATAGTTTCCGGTAGCTCCGATTTGGAATTCAAACGAGAGAGACAATCACCAAAGATATTGTCTGCCCCCGGAATATGTCTGATCGTCACATCATGAGCCAAAATTTCGTGCACATATCTAGATATTCTAGAGTTCGTCAATTTGCATCTACTCAGAAACGCTAGGCTTACATGGTCAGTAAATATGATTATCTGCCTATTAAAGATATACTGACGGAACTTCTGTAGTGCGAAGTACACAGCAGAAATCTCTAGTTCCGTGATTGATGCGTTGCTTTCGGTACGCGACAGTCCCCTAGAAGCTGTGGCAATCACGCCATGTCGCTTATTATCTTCATCTGTCTGACATAGAATTGCTCCATATCCATATGAAGACGCATCCGTATAAATCTGAAAAGGTAGGCTGTCGTTAGGCCTTTCCAACAGAATTGAGTCGGCAAAAAGCAGTTTCGTTCGATCGAATGCTTCCTGCTCTGCCGACCCCACCTGAAGGGTGTATCCTTCTTCAACAATGCTCTGAGTGGGGCTACATGCTTAGCATAATTGACGAGAAACCGATTCTGGTATTGTAGGATACCTAGATACCTACGAACCTGTTTCCGGTTCCGCGGCGGCGGGATCCTCGAAATGCTCTGAATTCTCTCTTGGTCCGGTCTAATTCCGTCAGACGAAATTACGTAACCCAGGAAAACTGTCTCAACTTTAAAAATGCTGTTTTCCCCAGCTTGACTGTCATACCAGCCTCTCTCAATTTAGTAAGTACAAAATCAATATCCCTAATATGCCTATCCACATTATTGCCATATATAAGAAAATCGTCAATGTACTGTGCCAGAAAACCTTTCGTCGAATCACCAAAAATTATGTCAAGTGCCCTTAGTAGCGCAGATCCAGAACTCGCGATGCCGAATGGGCATCGGGTATACTGATAAACTTTCCCGTTATGTAGGAACGCTGTGAATTTTCTCGAGTCCTCGTCCAGCGGAATCTGCCAATACGAACTGGTCAAGTCCAAACTAGTGAATATGGAACAGTCACTGATACGGCCTAACAAAGTGTCCACTGACTCCGTCCTGAAATTATCTTTAACTGAAAACGAGTTAACGTGTCGGGCATCGATCGTCACTCTTAAGCTTCCATTGGGCTTCCTAACCCAGCACAATGCATTTACGTAAGGCGAGTCCGATACTTCTATAACTCCGTCTTTTAACATATCATTTATGACTTCGTCTGCCTGATCCCTTAAAGATAGGGGATGGGTCTACATTTATGCCGAAATTCCTCCATTCCTACCACCTTAATTTTGTGTGTATACACTCTACACAGACCCGGCGCGTCTGAAAAGACATTTAAATGGCTTCCTACAACATCCATTAAGCGTTTTCTTTCACTCTCACTCAGGCCGTGTGCCTGGCTAACTTTATCTCTCACTATTTCGAAAGTATCTGTCTTCCTATTGTTATACGCGTCTACCTGCCTAAGATCGCCCGGCGAAATCTCATTACAATATCTGGCCCTACCGCTAACGAGATTACGTCCTATTTGTCTCGCCTGGACTAATTCGCCGATACACAACTCGCATTCTCCGCAGCCTACTTGACACACTCCCCTAGTTACCTCGTTACCTTCCCACGGATTAACCTCTATAATTACATTCTTACAAATTTTGAGGTGCTCTACAAAAATAACTCTTCCTGTAATTCTATCTCTCCGCGGTTCTCTCATCTAACTCAGCTCGAGCGTTATTGCTACTGAATGGGACATGGCCTACACTGCCGTTACCTGCCGTAACCCTAGTCTGTTTTCCCTGAAATCTAATAGCGCGTGCCATTCATAAAAGCTTTCTACTCCAATAATGATGTCGGTAGTCAACCTTGTATCACAAGAAAAATAGCATTTAATTTCACGTCTCCGCACTCTAACTCGAACCATACTTGATATTTTACCTTTTCCTTCTTCTTGCTTAGGGCGCCCGCACAGTACAGTGAACATATGGGTAACGCTTGCAGTTTTATTCCTGAATCCCTAACCTTTTGAAAAAATTCCAAGCTGCATACGTTATTTGTGGAGCCCGAGTCCAACAACACACAACACTTTGTCCCAAATATTTTAGCATCTATATAAGGCAATACATAAGTCCCATTATTTTCTAACTCTGAGTTAGTAACATCGCTCTGTCTCTTTACGCTTACCGCGTTGGTGGATTCTTTTGATAGTGACTTATTGCACTTAGCTACAGAAATCTCCGAACCCTTGAGACTTCTGTCTAGCAGTTTCCCGAGTGCGATGCAGTCGGTTCCACTGCTATCTCGTCTCTATTTCTACTATTTATAGGCTCCCGGTCCATATTCATTCTCACCGGACTTTGCTGACGTCCGTTCATGTCTCTATTCCTACTTTGTCCCACGTTACACTGTGTAGGTGGCCTATGGCACCCTTGTGAGGCCATTTCTTGTAGGACGTCTCGCCTATCTCTCTCCTGCTCCTGTCTCCTCCAATCACCTCGATTTTGCGGTCCCCTGCTAAAATTAGGCTGCCAGAATCCCTGTCTGTAATTTCTGTTCCTAAGCCAGTGTGGTTGGGTTCTAAGCCTATTATTTCCATTTTCTTGTCTTCCCGTGTACCATCGTATGTGGTTAACCCTACGCACGGGACCAACACCTCCTCTATCGTTTCTCATCCTGTTATGACTACTCTGGTTATTCCTACTATTATTGTAAGGACCCCCAAAGGGCGGGTCAATCCTTCTCTCCCTGTTGGGACTTTTCCCTCCGTTATGGCCATTATGGTACCGACTATGTGCATTGTTGGGGCTCCTGTCACCACCCCAGTTACTCTGATTTTGGGCTCCTGTCCTTGGGGATGAAAAGGCCGTACTTGCCCCCTTCCCCGCTTTCTGGTCGGTGGGGCTTGAACCCTTTCCTTTGCCATGTTCATAATCTGCCTGTCCACTACATTCATAGTGCGTGGCGTCCGAACCATCCAGCGCAGTCAATAAATCTATTGTTTCCCCGAAGTCTCGGGGCCCTGCTACGATCAGATTATATCTTATGTTCTCGGATACTGCGAAATCACAGTTTGGATCAGCTCTGAATCCGGTATTGGCGGATTGAGGCTTTTCCTTTCTTAACCAGTTCAAGAAAATAATCTATCATAGAGACGCCTCTTCCCGCGTTAAACCTGCTCTGATTAATTTCCTTCCTAATTCTTTGTTGTTGTCTTTGTCCCCAGTATCTCTCCGAAAATTTTTCTCTGAATTCCTCATAAGTGACATTATCCCCTAGGGCCACTAGCGCCCAGTTGAGTGGTCGGCTCTTTAGGCTCTTTCGTACGACAGTCATTTTTAAGTCATCCGGCACCCCTCTTACTCTAAAGTACGTTTCTAGCTCACTTATGTAGTTATGTGGGTTTGAAAA
Source organism: Periplaneta americana (assembly GCA_025594305.2). NCBI lineage: Eukaryota > Metazoa > Arthropoda > Insecta > Blattodea > Blattidae > Periplaneta > Periplaneta americana. Next base: position 125,585,203 of record JAJSOF020000019.1, on the reverse strand, counting down.
TTCAACCTCATCAAAAATAGGGTAACCAATCTCATTCAAAATGTGAGTGGGGTACTGGGGACGGCCTAAATATGCCTTGTCGTTTACACTTATCAACTCACTACGCACGTCATCACGTGAGGTCTGACATTCCTCACTGACATTATTGTTGACATGTCTTACATTTATGTTACTACCTGATGCCGGGCTCTCACTTGTGCCCTCTTGTCTAGAAACTGCACGGTCCGAGCTGCTATGTCCGCTTAAATTTGCGGGACTACCCCCATTTAGTACGTCGTTTATTGAGTTTAATTTACTTCTTAATTCTTCCAAACATTCGTTATCCGCCCTTTCTTTATTCTTTATGGCTCGCTTGAGACCGTCCACTTCCTGATCCATCTCACCTATTTTCTCTTCTACCGAATTCTGAATTTCTCGAACCTTCTCCACTATCGCTTCCTCGACAGCTGATTTTAGATCGCTATTCTCTCTCGTAGCGCTATCTCTAACCCTAACTTCTAAATCCTTCATACTTTCTGACATCCTATCCATAGCTATCTTCAATTGGTTCTCCATTCCGATCCCATTCTCGGTTAATTTCCCCTCTAGCTTCTCTATTTTGTCCTCCATCTTGTTTCCTCTTTCCGCTAATTTTGCAATATGATCTCTAATCTCTCTCGAACTTTCCCCCAATCTATTTTCCATTTGTTTTATTTGTTCTCTACTTTCCTCAGAATCTGCTCTCTACTTTCCCTCGAGTTATTCTCTAATTTAGTTTCCATTTGTTTCATTTGTTCTCTACTTTCCCTTGAATTGTTGTCTAATTTATTTTCCATTTGCTTTATTTGTTCTTTACTTTCCCTTGAATTGTTGTCTAATTTATTTTCCATTTGCTTTATTTGTTCTTTACTTTCCCTTGAGTTATTTTCCATGAATTGTCTCATCTGCTCCCATAACTGTTCTAGCGTCATTTCCCCTTTGCCGCTGTCTTTACTCTGTTGCTTTTCCACCGTTCGCTCTCCTCTATTTCTTGTCCTGCGTTATTCTCGACCTCCTCCCTAATTTCCATAATTTCCTCGTCCTTCCTTTGCTCCATGGTTCCCTTGTTTCTATTTCCTCGTCTTTCTCGTATTTTCCTAACTAACTTACTCCTATGGCTACGTAGTATCATCTATATGCTACCCTGTCATCTATCCGACGCTCGCTTTCCCAATAATAATCTACCTAGGCCTGTATTTGCACTCTATTCACTTCTAACAAATTACGCAATACATTTATTTCACTCTTTCCCCAAAATATCACACACAAAAAAATATATACCCAAAATATCACACCAGAAATTGAAACATATACACTTTATAATTATTCCCCCAAAATATCATATACATATATACACATTTATTCATCTTCCCTTCATACTTGCCACCGCCTCTCCGAGTTGCCTTCTCTGGTGGTCTCCGTGTGGCCTTCACTGGTGGTGTCGTGATATCGTGATGGCCTGGTTCTATTCCCGCCTTCCAGCGTCGTTACTCGGCTATGCAGGGCTGAAATGCTCCGTCCGGTCCTCCGCGTTGTTTGGTGCTGTGTTCGCACCCGGGGCCGGTCACTGGAACAGCTGTCTTCCTTCGAGCCCCACGTTGGAAAGCGCCATTTGGGGGTGGAATCGTTGTTGTGTTCCCACGTTGGACGCCATTTGAGGGTGAGTGGTTATTGTGACCACACGTTGGGCGCCATTTGAGGGTGGGTGCGTCTCGGTGTTGCGTGAGATTCACTCAGGGTAGCCGAGGTACAGTTGTGGTATAGGATGATGTCGGGAATAATACCAAGCCGGCTACTTATATAAAAGGCAGGGTAAACTCCAAAACTATAAGTTTATTGTCGTATTCACTTAGTAAACCCTAGAGTATGTATTTCCGGCTGACTTATAATTCAATCGTTGGTCGCACCTCTGTATCGACTCTATGGCAACTCTGAATAAGCTCTATCCGATACTATAAATTCAATACTCTGCCCAGTACACTACGGTCGAAGCTCCTAAACATGGGCGAGTAGTCTCGCCGATGACAAAGTTCAATCTATCGAGTCTTCGCCTGAAGAAAGACTATTAAGTTGGGCCGCCGACACAAAAAAAGATGTCGCGCCGTCTACACGAAGAAAAGTAGTTATCCTGTCGACACGAAACGAAGTAGTTATTCTGCCCTGTATGTAGGGCCGCCGACACGATGAGATCTTGTTTTTTCTGATCTCCGGTGTCAGAGTTGATTGCTGGCAGAGCCAGCGGTCGTTTTAGGGTCTTACATTACAATGCCCTCTTCGACCGTGAGTGCTTGTGAGTGCAGTGTTATTAGAATGTTGGATATTTAGGGCTTTTATGAGATTGAGATTGAGACGTGGAAAGAAGACAGGTGGGTAGAAAGTGAGAAAGAAGATTTAAGAAGCAGATTTTAAATTTTGGTTTGTTGTTATTTGAGGAGTGACCATGAACTGTTTGTGGTGTAAATTATTTACTGGGCTTGCGTGAATTTTGAATGTATTTATTTATTGTTTAGTTATTCAACGATAGCTATCATGCATCACTAAGCAGTGGTGAGGGCAGTCACAATTTGTTTATATTGTTGTTATCCTTGTGTTTGATCGTTGGCATTTTGGCTTCAGCTATCCAGCAGTCGGAGAGATGTTCGCTGGTACGTTATGTTGTGGGTGGGGTATTTGATTTCGATTTCCTCTCGTTGTAGATGAAAGTGGATTATTAATTGTATGTGTCGGGTTCTGGTCTATGATATGTATGTGCATTCCTCAACGATGGCATTCTTGTGGGGTATTTATGGGAGACAGGCCGCGAATGAGCCGACTCCGGGAGACGAGGGGTGTTGTAGAGAGGAGAGAGAGGGGGAGAGTTTAATGGTTATTTTGTGGATTGAAGTGATCTTGATAGGCTTGTAGGAGTTTTTCAATGGTTGTGTTCTTGTCGGTGTGTGGAGGATTGTTAAACATATGTTGTGTGTATGAGCGACGTAGTGCGAAGTGTGTGTATTTAGTGACTGTTCGGATTAGGTGTGTGGAGAGTGGTTTCGTTTTGGTGTGGATGTATACTGTGTCGTTTCTGGTATGTTTGGGTAGTCGAAATATCTGGCGCAATAATTTCCTTTCACGGGACTCAAATTTCTTTTGTGTTGAGGGTGAAGATTGCAATAGAAAGTAGGAGGAGTAGGTGCACTGGGATCGAACCAGTGCTTTATATAGGTGTAGTAATGTGTTGGCGTGGCAGCCTTGTCGTCTAATGCCGCTTAGGTAGCTTACTGCTTTAGTGGCTTTGTTGTATTTGTCCCATATTGTTTGCGCTATTGTAGTCCAAGAGAGTTTTGATGTGAGTGGAATGCCTAGATATGTTACTTTGTGTTGGAGTGGTATTAATGCTTGTCCGATTGTAATGTGTTGTCTGTTTGTGATTCGTGATTTTAAAGAGGGGCGGAAGACACAGGTTTGGGTTTTTTCGGTGTTGATGGTAATTCTCCAGGTGTTGGCCCACTCAGTGTACTGTCTCAGGGCGTTGTCTATTAGTACCCTGGCGGATCGTAAGCGGGGATGGGTGGCCCAGAAAGCCACATCGTCAGCAAACTGTGCCAGGCCCACTTGATTGTTGTTGGGTTGAGGGATGTCAGATACATATATGTTATAGAGCAGGGGGGAAATCACGCTGCCCTGGGGAACTCCTGCTTCGATTTGGAAGGTGCGGGACAGATCTTGTCTGCCAAGACGGACCTGGCCAGATCGGTTATTCAGGAAGCTGGAGATCCAGCGTGTTATTTCGTGCGGAAATTGCATGTTTGTTAATTTATATCGCAAGGCGTCCAGCCATACTGTGTCAAAGGCTCGTCTGGCGTCGAGCGCTACCAAGATTGAGTAATGTCGTTTAGAGTAGGCCTCCTCAATGGGGGTAAGTACCCGTATCAGCTGATCAGTCGGCTGGACTCCCGGTCTGAAGCCCGCCTGAGAATCGGGAATCATATTTCGGTCGCGCAGGTAAACCTGCAAGCGTGAAACGAGTACTTTCTCCATTAACTTGGCAATAGTCGGGGTGAGGCTTATGGGTCGGTAGTTGGCGGGGTCTGAGGCGTCTTTACCAGGTTTTGGAAATAGAAGTATGTGTGAATGTCTCCAGCGTGTCGGAGCGTGTCCAAGTTTCAAAGAGAGGGTGAAAAGACCAGCAAGAAAATTAAGGGCTGTCGGCGGGAGTTGTTTAAGTGTTTGGTATGTGATACCATCAGGTCCTGGTGCTGAGTTCTTGCATGTTTGGAGGGCAAGTGAGATGTCTAGTATGGTGATGTCATCAATGATGGGGTCGTCGGTTGATCGTGGTGCTGGTGCTGGGAGTGGATTATAGAGGATATGATGGTTATTGATATGATCTGTGATGAAATGGTAATGATCTTGGTCGAAATCTGGATGTATAGGTGTAGTGTGCGTGTTGGATAGAAACTGTCGGAAGACTTCCAGTTTGCCTGGTGTGTCAATAATCGTTTGTTGTCTGTTGCGTAATGGGTGGGAAGTATATTGGTACTTGCCCTAATACGCTTTATGGTTTCCCAAAATCGCTTGGGAACGTTTAGTCTGTCTTTGTCGACTTTCTGAATGAATTTGTCCCATCGTCGCGTCTCGTATCTCTGTATAGCGTCTTTGACATCTTCTTGTAGTGAGCGGTAGAGGCGTCTGTCTTCATCTTCATGGGTGCGCATGTAGAGTCTGTGTGCTGCTCTTTTTGTCTTTATGATTTTTAAGATGTCTGGAGGTAGTGCACGGCGACGGTCAGTGGTATATCGTTTTTGTGGTATTGAGTCTTGAATAGCTTCATTAAGCACCTGTACAAACAAAGTCTCTGCGGTGTCTAAGTCTTCGTGTTTCGTGATTGGAAAATGAGGGAGTGATTTAGATATGTAGTCTTTGAATTTCTGCCAATCAGCGTTACGATAATCTCGCATGTATATAGCTTCGTTTACGGGTTGAGAGCGGTAAAAGGGGCAGGCAAGTTTAATTAGTATGGGTGCGTGATCTGAATTTAGGGGAAGGACTAGAGTATTGATAAGTCGGTTATGTAATCTGGGAGAGATGAATATTTTATCAGGAGTTGTAAATTGTTGAGTAGGAGTTGGTAGGCGTGTAGGGGCAGGGAGTGGAACTTGTACTAGGTTGAGACTGGGTAAGAGCGTCACTAGGTGGTTGCCTTTGGTGTTCCGATTGTTATCATGGAGGAAGGGGTGGTGGGCGTTGATATCTGTGGTGATTATGACATTTGGAAGGGTGTGAAGGTAACGCAGGAGTGTGGATGGGAGTGGATTGGCTGGCGGAGAGTAGAAAGAAGCCACATGCATGCGAGAATTACCTATGTGGATTTGAATTATTACACATTCTTGGTCGTCGAGGTGGAGGGGTAGGGGAATTTGAGTTGTTGTCAAGTTTTTGTTAGTCATAATCATAACTCCTCCTCCTATCGTAGGTCTGTCGCGTCGATATATAGTGAAGTCTCTCATAGTAAAGCGGTCTTTGTCTCGAAGGTGGGTTTCATTTAAACATATGATTTCCGCTCCCCGTCACCCTTATTTATAAAAACCTATCCTACGCTAAAACTAACTATTCTATTGGTTAAAAACTACGTCACTAACTGGCCTAAAATCTATTCCCTATTGGTCCAAAGTGACCTCATAAGCTGGACCAAGATCTCTTCTTATTGGGCGCGAAATATGTCATCTCTAAATTTAAACTTTGGATTTCCCATAACATCTAATTAGTTTGTATATCTCACAAGAATACCCGTTCTTTGGAAAACCCAAGCTTGGCAGTATCTTTCCCACGGGTCTAGTCCGACTCCGGCTTTTATGCTTCATCGAGTCTATACGAAACCCCGCTCAAGGTGGCCCTAAATCTGTCCGGTGCTGACAAGTGACGAAACACCTGTGTGAGGAAGCTAATTCTAACGAAGTCGCCAGAACATCCCCGCGAATACATGTAATAAAAATATGGAGATATCACTTCGCTAATAAATCGGTCTCTCCCTCTCCTAATTACTGCTTCAAACAGTAAAATCAATATGTCACTTAAGCGGTAAGAAGAGGGAAATTGTTATGTGTGTTAGGTTGGGAATACTGAATGTGGAATTTTAGACTTTCCGCGGATTGGTTTTGTGCGGAAACCAAGCAAATGCGCACGATCTCGCACAAAAAAATCTTTATTGTGTGATCATTTTGTATGTAGGTTTTATTCCATTTTATTGCCGTTTTTAAGTTACTTAACAGTTTAACAAATCGTTTTCTGTGAGGTCCGTCACATGTAGGATGCATCCGTTACTGAGCAATTAATGACAGTTGAAGTTGAATCTGACTGATTTTCGTATCTTACACTTTCTGTCGAATGACCCTTCAGTTTAGACGTAGGTTGCGTGAAAAATAATTTACTCCGATAAAATCTGCTTCAATAGCTTCTTTGTGCATTATCTCTCCAATCTGCCCCGTGGGAATTAGAACCGAGATCCAACGCTAATGGTGCGATTTTATGAGACATTAAATTCGATGCAGGCATTCTCGTAAGCATGCATCAAAATGTTTCCACATCATAAACCTCAATTAGTCAAAGACCTCACGAAAACAGTGATAGTATTGACATTGGACGTTAACCTGATAAAAGCGAATACCCTTGCAAACTGGAGCAAGAACACCAACATTTAATTATAGTTCATTTCTAACACTGCCGAGTCTAGGACAAAACTTGCTAAGATATAAGAAAATTGTGATTCAGAAATAAGTACTAAAACAAGCAAGTGTATTCAATTATTTGAGATTTCGTTTTCCAAACGAAGCAAAAGCGAGTGTCGCATATGTGATACATACCTTTGTGCGAGATCGTGCGTATTTGCTTGGTTTCCACACAAAACCAATCCGCGGAAAGTCTAAAATTCCACATTCAGTATTCCCAACCTAACACACATAACAATTTCCCTCTTCTTACCGCTTAAGTGACATATTGATTTTACTGCTTTAGGCTTTTAACATATTATTTTTAGAGACGTTCAAAATAGTAATAATTATAAATTGGAAACTTACCACTGCAATTTCACCTAAATTGCACTGTTAATTATTGTTTTTAAATATTTTCAAAAATTAAGAAAACTCTACAACTCCACTAAAGTTACTGCATTTATGATGCAAGTAACATTAAGGAAGCCGTGAAAAAATCAACAAGATTCCAGATGCCGATGTTATTACTGCAATATGTTATATAAATAACATTGTTAAAATATTAAAATGAAAAATAAATCATTACATAACCTTACCGTTTGTTTTAAGTTCGCATTTATAGACTGGGGGGGGGGGAGACAGACGTATATCACGGCCTGCTGGAGTATAGTAAACACAGAAAACATTTTAAAGCAACAGTGTTGAAGATAGATATTTTTGTTTTGCAAATTTGCCGTCATTGAACAGAAAGCAAGATGGAGATTTCATTGCAACTAATTAGAAATTCCTCTTTCAGGTATGTAATAAACGATCTTCGCACAAAATAATGTACAATACACGAGCGGTATATTTTCTTTCAATTCTCGGAAATTAGAAAAGCTCAACTACGTTTCGCTTTTTCAAATTTTTCCTCGAACATGAAAACTTCAACATACCGCTCTTGTAACGCATATTACTATTTCATTGCACATTTAACGTGTTTCAAAGCAATTGACTTTCGTTAACATATCGTGAGTGACATCACCATTTATAGCTTATTTTTAACCATTACTTTAAGAACATAAGTAAATTAATCAATTAACATACACCCATATGAAAAGATTAGCAATAGCTTTGTTGCTATATGATTGTCTTTCCGCCGGCTGGCGACGCAAGGAGGGGGCTGGCCTAGGGACGAGGGAGGGGTTGCTTGCTCGAAACCTGGGTACACATCGAACCTTAGTGTAGTCAGCCGGTGTGAGTTTGGGAATGCGTCTAGCTTGAGGTTTAACACAACAGATCGTAACAGGTTGCAGTCCTAGGCCATAGTGCCCCCTCTCGTAAATTCCGTTCCATATAAATAAATATGTAAATAATTAGATATAAGACACAAGATTCTTCGTCTCTTACCCTCGATTAACCGTCTCTAATTGTAATCAGAATGGCAATAAACAATATTTCCCTAGATTGGCACTTGTATTGTGAACCCAAAGTACAATAGGTACTATTAATACATTGTAAATAAATATGGTCCCGCGCCGTGGCGTCGCTGTCTAAGGCATCCTGCCTAGGACTCGCGTTACGGAATGCGCGCTGGTTCGAGTCCTCATGGAGGAAGACATTTTCTCATGAAATTTCGGCCAGTGTATGGGACCGGTGCCCACCCAGCATCGTGATGCACTTGGGGAGCTACGATAGGTAGCGAAATCCGGTTGCGAATGCCAGCTATAACGGCTGGGGGGATCATCGTGCTAACCACACGATACCTCCATTCTGGTTGGATGATCGTCCACCTCTGCCTCGGCATGTGCACGTGAGGCCAGCAGCCGGCTGGTCGGTCTAGGCTCTTCACGGGCTGTAGCGCCACGGATTATTATTATTATTATTATTATTATTATTATTATTATTATTATTATTATTAAATAAATATGACGCAACTTTTTTTTTATCTTACTCCTCCAGTTGAGGCCTTTTCTGACCTAGTCTTGTGGCAGCAGCCCGGGTTCATTCCACATAGTGGCTTTCCAGTTTTTTTATCACGAATTTCTTCGCCAGAGGAGTGTCCTCGTCAAATACTTTCACTGTTTGGCCGTATCCGGTCTCGTACGCTTGCGCGCGGGTAAATATCTTCGAAACTGACGCACATGTCATCTCAACTCTCAACTCCCAAGTTGACAGATCAAGTTTTTATCGTTAGAATCGGTACTGATCACACAAAATTGCCTCAACAATATGTTCTGCTCAACGGTTGTCATAGTGATATCACAAGGGGCCTTGAATTTATGCAAAGGACATTTAATAAGATTTATAAAAAATAATGATGAATAAATAATTAATAAAATAGTATTACTGGATAAGATATTTGATTTAGGTACATTGTACCATCTCGTATTTTCATTTGCTGGCACGGCCTACTGCATCGAAAAGAAAAAAGTGACAGAGTATTCATCGAATCTATATTAATTGCGAATACATACTGGTTCACAACAAACCGGGAACGAGAACGGGAAGCGAAGAACGTGAACGTGAAGAATTTTGATTCACAATAAACCGAGAACGGAAACGGCTATGTATGTCAATAACGATATGTAAAGTCGATATTACGCATTTTGAATTTATCTGTGTATACTTGACCAATGGCATTCTCTCATGAGCACAAGTCAGCCAACATAAACACAGGTTAACCAACTTCGAAATTTAAGACACGGAATATTTCAGAATTCAATTCACGTGGTAGTCTAGTCACATATACACGTCACATTACGGAGAGTAATTCTACTGAATTTCTGTGTTAGTTACGAGCAGTGAAGGAAGTGGAAAAAACCAGAGGCTCTATTCTACCCCAAGATTTTACCTCGATTTAAAAAAGGCATATCCCCTTCCTTACAACATACACATACATGATGTATACAATAAATTGTTTTGTGCAGTCAGTAACGCGAATCTTTGAAGTTTACGCAACACATTAAGTTTCTTAATAAAATAATTTCAAGTTACTTAAGTTATTTACTAGATTATTTTGCAATGTCCATCGAGACTTATCATTTAAAATAATGTTAAAGGTTCAAAGTTCCTTACTTAATTATTAATAAGTGCAACAACAACAAAAATGTCACAGTCACTAAATTGGCAACAATGGCTACTACAGCTTCTATACTTGAAATATTACCGTTGTAAGCATTCCAGAGGTTGACTTATCAAATAAACGTGTCTGAATACGCGTTGAATACAGTTTAGATTTACGAAGCAAACAGATAGTACTCTTTGCTGTGAAGAAATATATAAACAAATTTTTATGGGTCACATTTTTTTCAGTGACGGTATGTCGTTTTTCACTAACGGTATGTTTTCTGGCCATAGAAACCAGTGGCGGTATTCCATACCGGCGCATACCGTCTCACTTCCCTCACTGGTTACGAGCAATGAATCAGCAAGATGTTATGTCAAGACCTCCTTGCTACAAAATATACGACCAAATAGCTTTTTGATGACAATAAAATGAATGCAATAAGCTGTGATTGGAAACGAGAACGGTAAAGTTAAAACTTGGCCAACTCTCCGTTCCCGGGCTTCGGTAATGTTCTCGTTAACTGTATACGCTCAGATTTAAATGCATTTATTTTAAACATTTTCCTTTCTCGTTCTCGTCATTTCCGTTCCCGGTTTATTGTGAAACAGCATTACAATACATTACCCATACATTACAGAAAACAGTCTGGTTGTCAAATTTCTGCACCAAGCGCTAAAAAATTATTACGGTTGTTATAGAGTGGCTACTGTCGTAAAATTCAGCATTATATTAGATGCCAACAAAAGCAGAAATTCCCTTCAAGTATGAAAACACGAATACATAATATTTTCCCATCGAATTGTACAATATATTTAGAATAGATTTCATACAGAAAAATCGACGCGAATATGTGATGCAGACGGACGCCATTATGAACTCCTATAACGTAGGTCTTACTCATTATAAAATTAAAACAACTATCATTAATAAAAGCGATATAATTTAAAATGTGCAGAAGGTTATGGACTGATAATGGCACAACCTAGTCCGGCCACCCATGCATGGCTTGTGTGCGCGTTTCCTGCCGATAGCCGTATGGGACGTTTTGTTTATGTTCCATATTTCTACGTTTAATATATAATTTGCATTCTAGGCTCTAATTATTACTTAATTACACAAACCGATTGCATTTCAATGCCTAATCGTAAATTTGATGTAGAACATATAGATGTGCAAGCGCATTTTTCATTTACATGCAGCATGATTGTCGTTTTCTTTCATTTGTAAAAAAAAAAAATATTACACAAAAATAACTCACGTGTGTCGAAATTTATTCTTTCAGTCTATGTTTACTCTTAAACTGAGAAATCAAGATTACGCTCGTTAAAAAAAAAAGTATAACCATAGGCTATATTATTACCGTAACATACACCTCACATCTCATTAAAAATACCAGACTTGTAAGTTTTTAGTTCACGCAACTTCATGAACTAGCTTTTCTTCTATCATTTTTCAAACTAAAATCGCGGTCACTTTTTGTAGTCAAGATTATCTCGGTTCGTGGGTTAGTTGGTTACACGCGCCATGTTTTACATCTGACCGGCTGACTTTTAGATTGTTTGAATACGTTCAAACTCAATCTAAGAAATTGAACGTGGCAATGCATTCTATTAACTAAGACTTCAAGTTATTTCGTAATGTTACAGTACATCAATTTATTACTATGGAGAACAAGAGGGCCATGAATTAAATAATCATAGACAAAAGCTAATCAAAATTGACGGAATGAAAAAATAGTGATGACGATCGGCTAAATGATAGGATGAGAAAGAAAAAGAGATTAGTGTCCATTTAATAAATGCATTGAGTAAGAATCATTACAGTACTCATATTTTACGATATCTGAAATTTTAATCACAGGAAAAATCATTTCCATTCAACTGTTTTTGATTAGCGCTTGTTTATAATTATTTAATTCATGGCCTCCTTATTCTCCATAGTGAGATATTGATACACCTAATATGTTATAAATGGGGAAACATGATTTTGTAAGTTTTGAGACCTGAAGAAGCCAAAATTGAAAGAAAAAAGAAGTACATGGTGTCACTGAAAAAGAAACAGACTCTTGCCACATTCTTTAGAAATGAAAACCGTAAATGTTGAAAACATGTTCAAATATTCAGTTTATTTCATCTCTTATTAACTTCTGCAGACAGAGTTTATTCATAAAATTAAACACAGGAAAGATACGTGCAGTGTTCCACACTTTTTACTCGTCTAGTATAACAAATACGCTGATATGAGAGAGAAAATTAGACGGAATTTTATATGGAGCGATCTCTAGCAATACCCGTGTTACTTACCAATTTATTATACAATTACTACTAAACCGAATGCATTTCTGTGTGAAATTGTGTGTTTTACACCTATAAAAGTTATCATAGAAACACTTACTGACTGAATGATTTGATTGGTTGATTAAACTGATAAAATTTGTGATAACAGTAAGTGTCATATAAGTAAAGAACCGGTATTTTGCTGTTAATGTTGGAAGTATGCCATTTAACTTGATTCCAATTGCAATTACATCCATTACAATGTAATAAAATTTCAATTTTCGAGGATGTAAACGTTATCGAACATAAAATTCCATGTATTAACTGTAAACGTCATTCAATAAATCTGTCAATAACACGGAGTATAGCAATGAAAACAAAATTATGTACACTGAGGACGGATTTCCAGTAGAAAGTTACAAGACTTCAGTACCTTTCCTCTCCCGCCGAACAGATGAGCGTTTCCAATCATCTCTCTTCCGCTTCCTGTATCACACGGACGGATGAAATGTTTGTGTGTGTGGGTGCCGGCACAAGATGTGGCGTCGGAAGCCTTCAGCAGTCGACTAACAGCGGACCGACTGTAGTGGCACACTTATACGATGTGGCAAGACCACCGCCTCCCTCTGCTACTGTCAGTCCCTATCTTTCTCCTACTGACAGTTCGCAGTTACACAGCAATTTTAAAATACTCCAATAAGGCAGAACAATCTTTTCTATTGTTTACATTTCCCCCCTCCTATAAGCCTATTGTCACTCACGGTCGTACAGAAAAATGCACCAAATAGACCCATAAAATAGATACCAAATCGCATTAAGATAATCACAAGCCTAACGATGATGTCAGCTGCTAAAAAACAGGTTTCTTGCTAAAACATAAGTATTACTATCGTTTCCGACGTAGCCCCATGGTTTACAAAGAAATTCGCATTTTTTATGTACTCATTCCATGTGTCCTTGCAACGTCAACAGTCGCAAGTTAAATAGCTCTGCTGTGCAGGTGTATTGAAAGTTTATATACCAATGCTTCGCTCGGATGAATACATCCCGCTTTTCAACAAAAAAATCTGCAGTTTAACAAATGCAAAACTTTCTCCGTACGATCCAATAACTGTCCTCACGAAGTTTCACTACATTCTGTAAAGCAGTGTCTACAGTTTTACTTCATTAGCTAAAATTTAAGTTCACAGTAAGTTACATTAGTATTTGTAAACACCTGCATAGAATTGGAATATATCAGTCCCCTAACTGCCCATTGTGCAACTCAAACCAAGAAATGGATTCGGAACACCTCAAAATCTGTGCTTCAGTGACTGACTATATATTGGAGTGCAAGAGGTCAAATGACTTTATTGTCAAACACCTGGCATTAGAAAACAACCAAGAAATGGATTCATAGTATAGTATAGTATAGTATTAGCATAGAATTGAAGAGTCCACTGCAAGAATGATGGATGTCATTTGGAATACATTTTGCAGGAGAAGCAATTGAAAGTTTGAAATGCTTAGCGCTCAAAGCTTAACTGTGATTTTCCGATCATTACTGGACAATGACTATCAGTGTTAATGCCATATAACTCTCTATGTACATTCTACTGGGTGTTCATTTCAAAGTGTGTCATGACGTCACTGTTGTTGGGTCACCGATTTGAAGCGAGTTTCAGCTTATATGTTAGAGAAGTTGCCTATTATTTAAGGCGTTCTTCAATCTGAACTTGAGAACGTGTACGGTATAACTTGAACGTCGTAGCAACAGATGGCGGTCTGTACGGTCTGTGTGCTACCATAACCTCTTTCGAACTGTGTTTTGCGCCGGCAAGTCGTACGCAGGCTATTTGTTATCATCGGTTGCGTACGGTAACATTCCACAACACAAATCAAATGCTCCGTGTCCATGTTGATAGTCGAAGTTAATGTCAACAAATACGTAAGTAATCGTCTTAACCCTCTCCCCATATCCCGACAGTACGTATTTCCAAACAGTTCACATTCCTGCCACTACCGGCGTTATGTACGTATCGGCACGTACTCTTCAGAATGAACGCCGTACTTGCTAGCCAACTTCTCTGCCTCTTAGATTATACACCTGAGCTGCAGAAGTGTAGGAAAGTGAATTCTCTAGGCTCATCAGCTAGCCACATGACGGCATACAGCGAGCCAAGACGCATTTTGAACTGAACACCCAGTATATGTCTTAAGCTATGCATTGACAGTCTTGGTTCATTTTCGACAAGAAAGTGACATCCATCATTCTTGCAGTGGACTCTTCAATTGAAATATATCAGTCCTCTAACTGCCCATTGTGCAACTCAAACCAAGAAATGGATTAGGAACACCTCAAAATCTGTGCTTCAGTAGTACTATGACAATATCTTTGAAAAATATTGAGTGCAAGAGGTCAAATGACTTTATTGTCAAACACCTGGCATTAGAAAACAACAACAACATTAATATTTGTTCGCTGTTTGCATATACGGCGGTTAGAAACGAGTGAGCCAATAGAAGAATTTGATAGCAAGCACATTAGGAAAAAAATGTATTTTGTGCGTATTTGCTTGGTTTCAGCACAAAACCAATCCGCGGAAAGTCTAAAATTCCACATTCAGTATTCCCAACCTAACACACATAACAATTTCCATCTTCTTACCGCTTAAGTGATATATTGATTTTACTGCTTTAGGCATTTAACATTATTTTTAGAGACGTTCAATATAGTAATAATTATAAATTGAAACTTACCACTGCAATTTCACCTAATTTGCACTGGAATTATTGTTTTTAAATATTTGCAAAATTAATTAAACTCTAAATCATTACATAACCTTACCGTTTGTTTTAAGTTCGCATTTATAGACTGGGGGAAGACAGACGTATATCACGACCTGCTGGAGAATAGTAAACACAGAAAACATTTTAAAGCAACAATGTTGAAGAAAGATATTTTGTTTTCCAAATTTGCCGTCATTAAACAGAAACCAAGATGGACATTTCATTGTAACTAATTGAAATTCCTCTTTCAGGTATGTAATAAACGATCTTCGCACAAAATAATGTACGATACATGAGCGGTATGTTTTCTTTCAATTTGAAATTAAAAAAGCTCAACTACGTTTCGCTTTTTCAAACTTTCCTCGAACATGAAAACTTCAACATAACGCTCTTGTAACGCATATTACTATTTTGCACAATCGTTTTTTTTTTTTACAGCTATTGTTGTTGGATATTGAAAGTCAGAATTCCCACACAGAAACTTGTTGCTAGGGAAATCTTTCTTCATAACATAAAACTATAGGCCTACTGAAATAGACCATTACAGTGCACTTATTGTTACTTAGTTACCGTTACAGTATAGTTTTGCGAAAGCTTTGGAATAATATTGCTCTAAATTTTCAATGCAACATATATTGTTTTTGCAATTTTAAAAATATGACTATGCAAAAATTGTTGTACAATATACGTTTGTGAAATGCATTACAAAATCTCCGAAATCGAAAAACTCGCTCTAATCGTTTTTCAAGCTTTTCCTCGACTTTGTAAAAAGCACTTCTCAACCTTGTACAGCCCCTATTAGTTCATCCCTCTGCTTACTATTTATTTAAGCGAAACGTCTTTAGCCAGGATAATTTTCCCTAAATGTAACTAAATACAGGTAATTTAAATCTTAAAAAAAGCTTGCGCGATACATCTTGAATAATATAGATCTTTTCCTACAGCGTAGAAAAATTCTTTTTTATTTTTAGTACGACAAATATCTTGCAAATACTTTATACAGTATAAAGGAATGGATGACTGAATTTTGGTGAAAATTAATGAAAAAAATATTTTTTGACTTTTGTTTTACAAATCTACAATCCGAAAAAAAATAAAGTTTCGCAATTTTGCTCTTTGAAATCACAAGCTTTCTTCTTCACTGTTTCCTTACAGTTTTTAATTTTTATTCCAAATTCTTAATCTTTCTTCTTGCGAAAAAAAAATAAAGTTTCCTTTTGAAACAATTCTTGACCTGTTGCTTTGAAATTTGGAACAGAAGAGCTAAAATTTAATTATTGAAAGAACTTTTCTGCAAAATGTTAAATGTAAGCATATAATTATTACTTTTTGAATTTCAAAAATAATTTCTGTATAAAATTTTCGATTTAATGAAATTTTAACAAAATTCCTCAATAATAAGTACTCATGTGATATTAAAAGCCAGCATAAATTTTAAAACTGTATCTACCACAAATCATAACAAAAAGAATGAACTTAAAAAAATTAAAATATTTCGCAGGGGACTTTTTCTAACGGATAACAAAAATTATGGTGTCTACAAAACTATTGGACCAAATTAAAAATAGTTTGTACAATATCACATAAGAACGCAACAAATGTGTGGTATAAATTTCAAGCAAATTGAATTAGTTAAGAAGTTCCAAAATTCAGCCTTCGGTCCTCTTTGAAAATCTGAAAATAATGAAGACTTTTCTCTATAACGTAGAATTTTTTTTTATTATTTTAGTACGAATTCTTTATACATTTAAATTATCTAAATTATATGTGAGAGAACGTTTTTTATTTATTGTTCAATTTTTTTTAGTACGAGAAGTATATAAATGATATTATATCTTTATAGTCAATATATCTGCAGTGCTTGGGAAAAGTGGCATAAGTCAGTTTCCACAAACCTTTTTTGATAATTTATTGACAACTTACACTGGTTTATGTCGATTTTATTTTTTTCTGTATGAATTATTGCAATGGGAGAAATACTTACGTATTTTTTCCAAGCGAGCAGATGTTCCGTAAGTTGTCAATAAATTATCCAGAAAGGTTTGTGGAAACTGACTTGTGTCACTTTTCCCAGGCACTGCAGATAATAATAATAATAATAATAATAATAATAATAATAATAATAATAATAATAATAATAGCAAACTCCCCCTCATTGAGGGTAGTCCTTACGGACTCAGTATATCCTCAAAAAAAAAATTATTATATATATGTAAACACAGATATTAAATTTTAAAAGAAGGAAACGAAGAAAAGGGTGTGAAAAATTACAATTGCTATTAATGTGGCACCATGTGATTAATTAGGATTTGGCAGGATTTTTTTAACACAATTATCACAATGTCATCCCTCAGAGATGTTGGCAGAGCAAACTGCCGTCGAAATTCTTCGAAAAAAGCTGGTATAGTCCGTCGAGCACCTATGAGGAAGCCGAATACCTCAACGTGAATTAAGGCATATTTCAGCTTGAAATAGTTGACTGTAGGCTCATAGATCGACTTCTTCTCAAGGTGGACCTCGGCTGGCTGATAAAATTCTACTTCAAAACGTATCGTGGGGTCCACAATGATGCCCTGTTTAGTGTCAGCATTGTACGCTAAAATATCTACTCGTTTCGTTGACCCATTTTCAGCTAGACAGGAGATTTCTTCTTCTACTATCCAGCCCTTATTTCTTAATGCGGCAGCAATTTTGGATCTTACAAGATGATGTCTGGAGTTCCTCAAGAGCAATCCCTGTTCACAGAATCCCAAGACGTGTGCTAAAGTTTCAATCTCCGGGCAGCCATGTCTGCACCGGGTACCGTCGAGAGATCTGCCGGGAACGGAACGAACAGCTGCTAAATTTGCTGTCATTTTCAGGCTAGACATCCATTCACTAGTCGAAAGTCCTTCCTTGTTTGCAGTGTTTTCATTCATTCATTCATAAAAAATAAAATTAGTTATTATATTCAATAAAGCAATATTTAAAAAACATTGATAAAATCGATTAAAAATCAATAAAATTGTAAATGCTAAATATGTTTCGGGATTCTGCCTTCCCATCATCAGCAGCTGTATTGACGCAAATTATGTTGTTAGGTATGCTTGTGCATCTTGCTGTGTCTTGATGATACATTTCGGTTTGTAATAATTGGTGTTCTTTGGTGTACGACACTTTATTCTTTCCGTGGCTAACGAGAAAGATAGGCTTCGGCACGAATCGGAGTCACGTGATTATCATGGTCTAGTCATGGCCATCTTGACAATCGTCTAATATAAATGCATGTTCAAAGTTCTAAAAAACAAAGGAATTGCTATATTGTATTTATATATGAACTAGTTCAATGTCGGCCATGTTCTGACTAAGAATGTGAAGTCGCGCAGTAGCCTGTCTTTCTCGTTAGCCACGATTCCTTCGCGAGACAGAATATGCACTGCATTTCACAGATTTAAACTTAATCAGTTGGTGATCCCAAAAGTGTCCCCTCCTTGCTAGAGCTTTAAGAACTCTGCTCGCTTAGCAATATGAATAATTTTATTTCAGATGAAGGAACATGTAAGATAAATATAATAAACTCTATACAGATGACAGCTGCATATGACGACTAGTAAAACTGATTTTAAAGTGACAAAGTATTGGCTGGTATATTTTGCCCGAAGTGCTAACATTCAGAGACAAGGTCACTTTACGTGCTATAAACCTATGACATTGGCCTCTATACTTCACTTTCCTTCACATGAAAGTCCTCGAACATCGGAGGATTGCCACTGCTAAATATGCCACTGTGATGTGTAGGCTTTCGTGGATCGTATGATCAACGGCAGGTTCAACAATTACCTATCCATGGAAATTATTGTATTTATGAGCTTGATCTAATGGACATAATGATGCCACACACAAATTAGGTCCTATTTAACTTTAGAATATATTAAAACTTCATTTGAAGGTTTTTTTTAAAGAACCATAGTCCAAAAAATGCAAATTTGAGATATTAAGCATGTGGTGAGCGTATTCAAACGCCATCTATTCAATTAGTTGTTAGTGGAAAAAAACACCATAGGCCTATGTTATAGGAGTGGACATTTTCAGTTTTGTTGAGTTGCATCATGATGTGTTACAAAACGTTTTACTGTTCCTAAAGCAGCAACAGCGCTATTTAAGTTACAAGCTTGATGGGGGTAAATATGGACATTTCCATGAATTTCAAAGAGTGCAGAAACTTAGCAATGGACACGTACTGTATTTCGCGTTCTTACATTTTCACGGCAAACTTAATTTCGAGTAAAATTGATATAGAACGTATAAATTTCGTTTCATACTTCCGAGACTTAAAATACGATCGTATGTGTAAGAAACGAATAGATTATATCTGAAATAAATTAACATAAAAATATATGAATTTTGCCAGAACTTCAGGGAGAAAAAAATATATTAAGTAAGTATGAAAACCGTATAAATGCGAAACGTATAAAAGAAGTTTTACTGTACCAAATTTTAGATATTGTTGTGTATTCCTCCATAAACTTCAGTTCCCTCAAGTACAGCCGCCATTCGACCTGAGAATTATCTAGTAAATTAAAACAAAATAAAATTTTAACTTTTAGGGTTGCAGTATTATAAATTTTGGATTAAAATTGCTATTATATCGTTATTATAAATTTCATCTTTCAGCAAATTAACAGGTTGATGCTCAAGTTCGTAGCGCTTTTGTTTTCCATGGCAACAGGACTATTGTAAACATTTTTTAGATTTGTCTTGTGCCATTTTTTAATATATTGTCTTCATTTTTTCCATTTTTAAGGAAGTCTGTGTCAATAATCACGGGTTATAGTAAATGGAGTGTGAAGTAGAAAAAGAACGAACATTTTCACACAGCCCTTTGAGTTTAATCGAGGAATTAAGGCATCGCAGACCACTAGAATCATTTGTGTCGTTTAAGAGAAGAACGTCATCAGGGAAAGTAACTTACGACACGAAAATTTTCAAAGAGGTCATCTGCACATGAATGATTCTCTATGTTCAGAAAGACCGTCAGAAAATCTTGATTAAGACTATTTAAACGCTTTAATTCACGATGGCATACGTCAATCAATTAGGGGAACTGGCAAATATGATGAACTGTAACCAACCATCAGATATCGGTACACTCCATGGACAAAGTTCAATGGTTGTATAATATGTACTGAAAAGAAAATGACACTGAATAAGACAGGGAAAAAAACCGTCATTAGTAAAAGATAACAGCAGAATTTAAACTGCATTATTACTGATAGTGTAAATCATACTCTTAGAACGTAAAAAAAGAACTTTCCGCTTTAACGTAGGAATTTCTTGTTTTAGTTAATAACGCCGGGGTATCCCCAATATTTTTAAATTCTCCGAATTTCTTCTGTTATGTAGATTATAATATGGCGAATTTACTATGAAATCCGAAAGAAAAACAATTCCTTTAGCAATTAAAAACACATTTAAGATTCACTTTGATTACGAACTTGGCGACAAGGATCAAAGCTGAACACTCCATTTGGTGAAGCATATGTTCGAGATATTTAAAAGGTCAGTTAAAAAACAACACGCAGGGTCAATATAAATTCCTGGCACAATGATACGAAAAGAGGAAGATCATTATTTACTCTTGTTACTTCTTTTAACTAATCTCTCGGACATTTCCTCGAAAAATAACAGACCATGTTTATCTGAATCTCCCATCAAGCCTTAATATTCGTGCTTGTTAAGGATTGTAAGAGAATAAAGTCCCTCCTTAGCTACAATTTCACTGTTCGCTAAGGATAAGTTAATTAAAAAAATTACATATTATGTAACCCGTAAGTTTTTTGTCTGAAATTTCAAGATGGAGTTCATTTACAATTTCTTGCTTGATCCTTACATTATTCGATAGTTAATTAAATAGCATTTACTTTTAACTTAATTTTATTTCCTAATATTTAATTTCTATCTAATTGTCTTGTTTTATATAGTTCTTGACTATTTATAGTGTTCAATTATCCTTACCTATTTTAATATTGGGTTTGTGATTATCAGGGAACGGATTTATATGGACTAAAAATATATGAAATATGTAAATATATATGTAGTTATTTTTACCAAAATATGGAATTAAATATGGATTTTTACCAAAATATGGAATTAAATATGGACTTAAAATTATAAAAAAATGACTATGTA
This sequence comes from Periplaneta americana, assembly GCA_025594305.2. Classification (NCBI taxonomy): domain Eukaryota; kingdom Metazoa; phylum Arthropoda; class Insecta; order Blattodea; family Blattidae; genus Periplaneta; species Periplaneta americana. The sequence goes on along the minus strand of JAJSOF020000019.1, from coordinate 125,564,234 downwards.
CGTTAAATATTGGTACATTTTAATCAAACTAAACAAAAAATATAATGGACGTACCTTATCTTCCAATGTAGTTTCAACAAAACACAATTTTTATTGTCTGTTACCATAACAATAGGTTACAAACATTTCTTTCAAGTGCTGAAAAGTGAATCTTCTTCTATTGTCTCTGAGGATAGATTTATACTGACTAAAAGAGCGTTCGACGTCACAAGAAGTAACTGGTACATAATTCAATTTCACAATGTCTGCTGGGGATAAGTCCAAGTTAATCTTCACTGTTGATTCACCACTCATCACAGCAACAACCTTTTGTAGTTCTTCATATCCAGGGTTTTTGAAAGTACAGTGTCCACCTTAGCTCTTACTGCATCTGCAACTTTACCTCTACCACGATTCAGTTGTTCCACAGTACTATTTATAATTTCAAAACTTTCAGATAGTGAAAGGTGCCTATTTTGGAGACTTTTGAGCGTTTTTATGATGCATGAAAATGTATGCTGAATGTGAGCTAAGTCATTCTTCACACTTATGTCACAGGTAACTGTTTTCGCAGTATCAATTGAGACTGCATCTTCAGAGTCAATGCAAGGAGAACATTGTTAATAGAGTCTATATGTTCGGCATAATATTCAACTGCTTCTAGCCATGTACCCCATCTAGTTAAAATTGGCTTTGGTGGCAATGGAATTTCAGGGTACATTTCTTTCAACACGTTAACTCTACTGGGAGCTTTGAGAAATACTTTTTCACTGATGAAATCAACAAATCTACTTTAGGAAATTGTCTCTGACCAATTCTGCCACACGATGAAATGCATGCGCCACACAAGTAAAATGAGTCAATTTAGGATATACAACAGATAATGCTTGTCCAGCTTTGACCATATAAGGGGCAGCATCGCTAATAAAGAATAACACATTATCGTACATAATACCCTTTGGCCACAGGATACCCATAGCTTCGTTGAACAGTTTAACTATAGTTTTGTTATTGCACTTTTCTAGAACATCACAATGTAAAAGAATTCGTTCAGAATATTGTTCACTTAACAAACCGATAACTACATTACCAACAAGTCTACCTTCTTTGTCGGGAGTCTCATCAATGGAAACCCAAATTGAACTATCTTTAATTTCATCTCTTATCTTCTGTATTGTCTCATCGTAGATGGATGGAGCATACGTCTTCCTAAGTGTTGACTCATCCGGGATTGTATGTTGAGTATATTTTCAAGGAATTCCCTGAAGACCTTATTCTTTAGTTTGTAGAGAGGAATATCAGCAGAGATGAGAGAACGGCACAGGTCGATGTTAAACTCAGATCTTACATTCGATGTTGTTGGTTGTGTTAAAAACAATTGTCTCTGCTTGGAATTTAGTTGTTTGTTGGCCTGATGTTTACTAGTTGTAATGTGTTGTTGCACCAGGAACTTTTGTGTAGATGATACTGCACACTGACACAAATTACAAAATAATATTTTATTGTCAGTTGATAAACCATCTTCTTTAAATTCTGAAATGTAACTTGTTAGTTTTGATTTTAAATTGACTGAATGACGTACTTTTGGCATATTTACCGTCTTTATAGTATGATTTACAAAACTGAACCTATGTGTACTCTGACTGGCATTTAACTGTTGAGCTGCACAACTGAAGTCTGTTAAAAATTTTAAATTAAATTAATACAGTTTTGTAACTTACTTTCCCATTGTTGATAGGACTGCTAATTTTCAAATAACTCTGATGTTAAAGGGATTACTGAACATGTGTTTAAATCTCTATTGTTGAAATGTATTTTTAAAAGTTAATGGAATTTTGTTTTGTTTATTGTTAAACCTAATATAATATGGACTGTTTTATATGAAATATGGAAAATATATGGAAATTAACGAAAATATGTACTAAACTCTAAAATATGGAAAAATATGGAAAATAAAAGTAGGATTTTTCAACCCTACACATTGTGAAACATAAAGATAATGCAAAATATAAATTATATTAGCTTTATAAGTAAATATGTATTTACATATAAATCCTTTCCCTGGTGATTATTTTATTAGGACTACCTATTGTATTCTATTGTTTCTGGCTGAGTGAAAGAGAAGGCCTGATGGCAATAACTACACCAGAATTAATAAATAAATTATTTAATACATAAATAAATACATGAACATATAAGAAGAAGAAGAAAGTTAGCTTCCCTTATGAATAGGTTGCCAGATTTGACAAAGCGTATTACATGTAGACTAATTTGTAAACACACCTAGAAGTTAAAATGATATGCATTTGAAACAATGAGGGAATCGAATAGGCCTATACAAAATGTCAGAAAAATTTACACTTAAGTAGCGTTTGTGCTCATTTACAGTTAAGAAAGGGGGAAAAAATATCATCAGATAGGTTGGTTAAAATGATATGATTGCCATATACCGCGAGAAAAATAATAGTACGGATTTATTGGCATTGATATCTAAACCAATCAACAGCCATCGGTTAAGATAACTTGAAATTTCCATTATCGCTCCCATACAAATGATTTCTCAATATCTGAACCGATCCTTTGAGGGCACTAATGGCTATTTCCTTCACAATGCTGTGTGTTAGCCCTAAGTTTTTACATTTGTTGGCAAAGAAGGAGGGTATGGTACCTCGTGCTCCCACCATCAGACCTTTACATCAATGTGGGACAAGCTATATTTATCTTTATAGAACGGGATTGTTGGTTCATAGATCCGTTTCTTTTCACTATCCACCTCATTAAAAAATAAATTATCTGTAATGAAATATTATTCATTACAATTTCAAACAAATCAACGGCGTCACATTGATTTGTGAATCGTTTCGACTATCAATTGCATTGTTATCTCGAGACTTGGCCTCGTGGAATTATAAAGTAGCTAACGAGAAGGCTCCGACCTGTTACATTTAAATGCAAGGAGTATAAAGACAGGAATACCACGCTATAGGCCTAATAACAATAACAATCATGAATCCCCTGTCATTTTTTTTCTAAATCTCGCAGTGTAATCTCTAATTGCTCTCTCTCTCCGCAAGTTATCTTGATAGCTGAAGAAGAAGCGCGGGGAAAATAGGATAATCCTAGCAGTAACGCCTGTATCCCTCGTATTAGTCGGATAAAATACGTTTGTTTTGTGTGATCAAAGAATTAATTATGCTTATTACTGCCTTATGAAGCAATACGAGATTCACCAAGGCCATTTACAGTGAGGAAATGGAGGTTATAAGGATTGTGGTTGCTTCTTGTGATGAAGAGACGCATAACAAATGTCTGACTATAATATTAATAAGGCACATGACACGGTTTAAAATTTCACAGCCATGGAAAGGTGGGGAGAGTTTTGGTTAGTTTAATTTATATACGATAAACTGATTTAAAAGTTTAATTCCATAATCTTCATTAGCTCGTAAAGTGTAATTGTAGGTTTGCAAACGATATTAAATTTAGAGTTTGTATTTTAATACTTATGTCTAGGGAGAAAGTTTATCGTGTGAATTATTTGTTTTTTTTTTTTTTTTAATTTATATTTCATTAATTGTAATTATATATTTAAAGTTTGAATATATTTTCTTTTCGTTTGTTTTCACAAAAGATATTCTGGAACACAAATCACAGCCGGATAAGTGTTTCTTCAGAAATTGAGGAAAAACCATTTCAAAATCTGTCCAGAGGCTTCTAGATAGCATCCCCACCACTGGACTTGACCTAGCATCAGGACAGGTTTAAGACTCTCTAAGGAGTACTTCTTGCAATAAGAAAGCAAAAAAACAAGACCATATTTAATTATATCACTTCTTATACTACTAATTGGTGGAAAATTCACAGTTTTTTTTTTCAAAATTTTTTTTCCAAATGTTTAAAAATCTCTTATTTGGTAACTATTGCGAGTAGATCGTGGTTTTTGTCCATATCCATAGGAAATCTAATAAAGAATCATTTATCCCTTTGGTGTATTTCAATAGCGTGCACAGTTTTCGGGTAAATTTAGTTTTTAAACCTCTAAATTCAAGCCATTGCACAATGCGAGCAAGTGGCAACGTCTTGGCAGAAAGCAGCTCACCTACCAAGACACACAGAGTTCGTTGACCTCTTACATCTGTATCACGAGTAGAGTGTATTAGCGGCGATGTTGCCGGACTGCTAAAACTTCAAACTTAATTTTCTAATTAACAGTGCATTTAATCACAAAACGTAATACAGGTTTTCTATTCATTTACGTATACTCTATCGTCCCTTTCAGTCTGCAAGGTTATTTCACTTCCACCCTGTATAAAAAAAAAAGCGGACATATTTATTACGGATTTCGTAGACGACAGAATCCTGAAAAATAATTCTTAATAATGGAAACAAGAGATAGGTTTACTTTCTCCCCGATTTCCAAGATTATGGAACCAGTGCATGGCTCCAAAACGTTGTATGTCTTTAACATGCATGACACAAGATTAAAAAACCTTGCACCGCGTTGAAAGTCTCCTATCATACTTGTTACACAGACATTTCGTGTAACAACGGTGTCAACTTTGATTTATACCAGATTCCTCACGTTTTATTCGTAACTCTATCCTAACCAGCCGGAAAGTCGGACATTTCCTCTGTTTAGCAACAAAAACAGTTGAAATATGTGTTCACGTTTGCGGTTTCTATGAAGTTATTTGTTATGCAGTGATTGTGTTTTGTCGTTTTTTTGCAGTCGTGGTTACTCTCACAGCGGATACTGTTTCATTCGGACAATATCTGCTACGTTCATGTTCAGCTTCCAATGAAGGAATTGCACAGAATGTCACAAAAGATTTGACGCCATCTTCGGGAATACAGGATCTGTAGAACCATTTTTGTAATAGGAACCCACATATCTGATAACAAACAGACGTGTTACAAAGGTGCATCTATACGGTTCAACTTTTCTTTCAACTTTAAGCATTCAAGCAATGCACGTAAGAGTGAACAAAACGCATGCATGTTTTTCTTCGCTGAAAATGAGAGCGCATGCGGCAACTGAAAACTACCCATCGCCTGTGAGTATCTTATGCGTATTTCGTTCAACAGTAGCATGTAGTGAGCAGCTGATTGATTTAGGTGCCGTGAATAAACTGAAAATTTTATTGTAACTGAAAATGTAATATTAATTGTAATTTAATTTAAATTGCATTCTTGATATTATAGTTGTAATCCTCTGATAGACAGGAAGAGAAGGCCTGATGACATCTGTACGAGATTAAATAATAAAGGAAGAAAAAAGGAAGTAAAGAAATAATGAAATAAAAAGAAAGAAATACTAAAGAAATGAATAAAGGAATAAAGAAAAAGGAAGTAAAGAAATAAAGAAAGATATAATGAAATAAAAAAGAAAGAAATAATAAAGAAATAAAGGAATAAAGAAATAAATAAAAAGAAAGAAAAAGAAAGGGAGTAAAGAAATAAAGAAATAATTAAATAAAAAATAAATAAATAACAAAGAAATAAAGAAAGGAATAAAGAAATAAAGAAAAAAGAAATAAAAAAAGAAAGGAAGTAAAGAAATAGATAAAGAAATAAAAAAGAAAGAAATAATAAAGAAAGGAATAAAGAAATAAAAAAGAAATAAAGGAAATAAAGAAATAACGAAACAAAAAAGAAAGAAATAATAAAGAAATAAAGAAATAAAAAAGAAAGGAAATAAAGAAATAATGAAATAAAAAAGAAAGAAATAATAAAGAAATAAAGAAAACAATAAAGAAATAATGAAAAAATAAAGGAAAAAAGAAAGGTAGTAAAGAAATAATGAAATAAAAAAGAAAGACATAATATAGAAATAGAGAAAGGAATAAAGAAATAAAGAAAAAAGAGAAGAAGCAAAGAAATAAAGAAAGAAATAATGAAATAAAAAGAAAGAAATAATAAATAAAGAAAGAAGTAAAGAAAGAAATAATGAAATAAAAAATAAAGAAATAAAGAAAAAAAGAAAGCAAATAAAGAAAGAAATAATGAAATAAAAAATAAATAATAAAGAAAGAAATAAAGAAAAAAAGAAAGGAAGCAAAGAAATAAAGAAAGAAATAATGAAATAAAAAAGAAAGAAATAATAAAGAAAAAAAGAAAGAAATAAAGAAAAAGAAAGAATAAAGAATAAAGAAAAAGAAATAAAGAAATAAAAAAAGAAAGGCAATAAAGAAATAATGAAATAAAAAAGAAATAATAAAGAAATAATATAATAAAGGAATAAAGAAATAAAGAAAAAAGTACCGGTATCTAAATAAGTAACTGAATAATAAATACGTAAATGAATGAATGAATGAATGAATGAATGAATGAATGAATGAATGAACGAATGAACACCGTAACAGTAGACTTATCCATTTTACAAACAGCCAGGAACAGGGAATTACTTCTTGGTTACGCGCTGCGCTTGAATGCGCGACACTGTTTACATTTAACAGATTTCCAGCGCCCGCTCACCAAGTGCACGGGCGCCCAAAGTGCAAAATGCTCGCCGCGAGCACATCGGTCTGGACTCTTAATAAATTTAACACAGAAAACTTACACAGAGTATCTCTAAATTAGACCGACAAACTTCGGGATCGGAGAGATAACTTTTTAAAAACATTTTTGTTAGAGGACAAATCGTCTGCAATGTATTGAGTTCAGACTGCAAATTTAACACTACAGTAAGTGTTTTTCCTTTTCTGTAGCCTGGGCCAAATATGTCTTATTTATTAAAGTCATTAATTACTTTTCAAATAACTGATTACTTCCATCTTGTGTTCTCAGATCGCCGAATTAATGACATAGTGTTTTAAAAAAGGTTATCTATCCGACCTCAACGTTTGTTGGTGTAATTTTGGAGACACTCTGTATGTAGTTCAATTATCTGTGAAATGAGTGTTTTGTGAAAATAAGAAAATGACGATTCCAACGATCAGATAGACGCTATGCCCAAAGTCTTAAAGGAATAGTTGACTACATAGCTTGAAAACAGCTGACATGTCGTGAAAGAAGACGAGAATGAAGATTTGTCCGAATAAGTAACTTGTAAGCTACATGGTTGACAAGTTTACTTTATTTTTTTCCACAACCAATATATAATTATCTGAAAGAGACCTGTAGTTATCAAGCTAATTCTGACAATATAGGCGGAAGACACCGGTAACCTTCAGCACACGGAAGTTCTGAGTTACACAATGTTCCCAAGTTCTGATAGTGCCATTATTCTTGCTTCGAATATTCACATCGGCATTTTGTTATCAGTCGAAGGACAAGAATGTCCACACCGTGTCAGTGAGTGAGCATTAACTACGGCTTAAATTTTGCTTAGTCATTTAAATGACGGTTTCTTGCCAAACAAACTGTAATATCGATTTTCGGCATATCATACTGGTTTCGTGGATGACGGAATGGATACGGGTCAACTTCTGTCAAAGTGCTTCTGTTTTCCTCACCATCTTATCACAGTTATACAGGGTGTTAATGAACAACACCGACATATTGAGTAGGCCTATAGACAATCAACTTGAGATACAGAGGTCTATGGATTCAAATGCATAAAATCCCCAAAGAGTATGCACGCCACTGACTTCTACCATTTGAAATTATACGAAATAATAGCGGAAATTATATTTTGAAGTGAAGAAATTTAACTGAAATTCCATAAATAAAAATACAAATTACAAAACACAAATACAAAGGGAAATTAAAATGCACAGTTTTTACAGAAATTGCGGGAACTAGCGACCTCCAGCACAAAACAGAGACGACATCGATGCAGATAAGATTCTGGTACCCTATCAAAGATCCCTGGCATATCACGAATAAATTCAAAGTCTTCTTCAGGAAGGAGGAATTAGATTGCTAGTAAGTTAATAACTCATCAACAGCGTTTTTTAGCGTTATCATAGCCTGCAAAAATTTGCAGACCAATCACATGATTGCACGCCACTGCATTAATGTTGTAATCGAAACTCATTTGTTAACAATTGTTTCGGTTATACTGGCAGATATCCCGCAACATTAGGGGAAAGTAGAACGGCAACAATTAATAAAAATTATATTTCTATTTATGGTAGATATCTCGCAACACTATGGCAAAGTAGAACCGCAACAATTCTTAAAAATATATTTCGATATATGATACACATTTCGCAACACTAGGGGAAAGTAAAACCGCAACAATAAAATTCTTAAAAAAATTATTTCGATTTGTGATAGATATCTCGCAACACTATGGGAAAAGTAGAACCGCAACTGTTAAAAATATATTTTTATTTGTGATAGATATCTCGCAACACTAGGGAAAAAGTAGAACATAACAATTGTACAAAAATATATATATTTCTTATTTATGATAGATATCTCGCAACACTAGGGGAAAAGTAGAACCGCAACAATTGTTAAAAAATATATTTCTGATTTATGATAGATATCTCGCAACTTTAGGGGAAAAGTAGAACCGCAACAACTGTTAAAAATATATTTCGATTTGTGACAGATATCTCGCAACACTAGGGGAAAAGTAGAACGTAACAATTGTTATAAAATATAATTATATATATATATATATATACATATTTCTTATTTATGATAGATATCTCGCAACACTAGAGGAAAAGTAGAACCGCAACAATAAAATTGTTAAAAATATATTTCGGTTTACGATAGATATCTCGCAATGCTAGGGAAAAAGTAGAACCGCAACAATAAGTAAAAATATATTTCGATTTATGATTAGATATCTCGCAACACTAGAGAAAAAGTAGAACCACAGCAACAAAATTGTTAAAAATATATATTTCGACTTACGACAGATATCTCGCAATCCTAGGAAAAAGTAGAACCGCAACAATAAGTAAAAATATATTTCGATTTATGATTAGATATCTCGCAACACTAGAGAAAAAGTAGAACCACAGCAACAAAATTGTTAAAAATATATATTTCGACTTACGACAGATATCTCGCAATCCTAGGTTAAAAAGTAAAACCGCAACAATAAGTAAAAATATATTTCGATTTATGATTAGATATCTCGCAACACTAGGGGAAAAGTAGAACCACAGCAACAAAATTGTTAAAAATATATATTTCGACTTACGACAGATATCTCGCAATCCTAGGGAAAAAGTAGAACCGCAACAATAAGTAAAAATATATTTCGATTTATGATTAGATATCTCGCAACACTAGAGAAAAAGTAGAACCACAGCAACAAAATTGTTAAAAATATATTTCGGCTTACGATAGATATCTCGCAATCCTAGGGAAAAAGTAGAACCGCAACAATAAGTAAAAATATATTTCGATTTATGATTAGATATCTCGCAACACTAGAGAAAAAGCTGAGCAGCAACAACTGCTAAATGATTCTGATTACAATACCAATCCAGTGGCGTGTAATCATGTGTTTAGTCTGTAAATTTTGCAGATTACGATGACACTGAATTATGAAAGTGCTATTACAGATTATTAGTAATCAGGTTTTTCTCTCCATCGTTAAGGTGTGAAGTCATTCTAATACAAATTGTAACACTATTTCCTTTTATTATTGGTTTGGGAGTACCAAATTGTAATTGCTTTAATATCCTGCACCGCAGACATTTTACGCCGGTGACCATGGGTTCCCTGTCTCAAATTGCTTGTCTAGGATATCTGTATACTCAGTGAAAATATTTCAGTGTTGTTCATTAACACCCTGTATATTATCTCCTTGGAATAGCATTTGTAGTTAAAAAAAATATATAAAATGAAATAAAAAGACTAGAATTAAGTTACACCAAATGTAATTTTACGGATATAAAATCAAGGGAACTTGATGACTAAAACATCGTAGGACGGTAATTGATTCCTACTTTTGTAAGCCTATTCACCCACGTTGCCTCGGGCAGTGGTTTCAAGTCATATTGTGCGCATGTGAAGGGGCACGCGCTTCTTGGAGACGTTCTACTAATCTGAGGAAAAAATGTGACTTTATTGAAGTTCATCAAAAAGAGGACAAGCTGGAACACACAGGAAAGAGAAGGAAAGAAGCTAAAACAATTTACGAGGCTCTACCATTAATAATAATAATCATACAAATAATGAAAATGCAACGTGGAAAACTACTTTATTATCTCTGAAAAGGATCGTTAATTTGGTCGAGGTCACACCACCAGTGGCTGCACTATCAGCCGACAATGTTCCGCCATACTGCAAGATAGTAACGGTCAGATGTATTGCACTGAAGTTTGCCGCTCTTTGAAACAAAATGAGTCTGCAAATATCGCTTTTTTGTATGTTTGGGAGTACTTTCAATTACCGCTGCAAAACAGACCCAATTGCTACTGTACAGAGCCATTCTTTAGTATCACTGTCATCTACACCATGTACAGTACGCACTAAAACAGAGTTTCTCAAACTATGGTCCGCGGACCACCTGTGGTCCTAGAGGTCTGCCCTTGTGGTCCTTCAAAAAAGTCAGAAGAAAAAATAAAATTCAAACGAATTACGTATCACTCTAAAGCTGAAAATCTCAGAATTTGGAAATGACACATGTCAATCGTCTTTCAGTTTTCTCCCAGTACTGATATTTTATGAAATGTATTACCCTATCAGTCTACTGACTTTTTATTTTTTATTTTAGTAGGTTATTTTACGACGCTTTATCAACAGCTTAGGTTATTTAGCGTCTGAATGAGATGAAGGTGATAATGCCGGTGAAATGAGTCCGGGGTCCAGCACCGAAAGTTACCCAGCATTTGCTCATATTGGGTTGAGGGAAAACCCCGGAAAAAACCTCAACAAAGTAACTTGCCCCAACCGGGAATCGAACCCGCGCCACCTGATTTCGCGGCCAGACGCGCTGACCGTTACTCCACAGGTGTGGACCTCTACTGACTTCCCAATCTACTCTCAACAACAAAAGAAGGGATTTAAAGCACTATGAACGTGGCGTTTCCCTGCACATCTGGCGCCGAATTCATACCAGAGAACCGAACCTTTTCATGTATTTAATAGTTTTGCCGGCACCCAGTCTGCACATTGAAATGGTCAAATACTGTACGTCGTACACCAATAATACAACTCTGAGGTCACAATTTTAAACTTATTTTTCAATAAAATATGACGAATTTTCATGGGTTCATGATCACTTTCACTGCGATATTGAAACTAACAAACTTCTATTGAGTGAAAGAAAACAGTTAATTGAACTCTCGAATGAGACAGAAATTAAAATGAAATTCCAAGCGGAAGATATGGTTAATTTCTGGACCTCATCACAAGTGAAAAGAGAACTGTACAATGGTGCTTTGGAGATTATAATTCAGTTTGCTTCTACGTATCTGTGTGAGAAAGGGTTTTCATCACTAACTCTAATAAAAACAAAGTAGGCTACCGAAATCGACTCGATGTATGTGACGATCTCCGACTTAAGCTTGCCAGCATATGTCCAAATATAGAACAACTGTGCAAGAATCGGCATGCTCATCCATCTCATTAAGTGTAACAACGTTTATTTTTTTATTTAGTAAGTTAAAATGATTATCCAAACTCTAAAAGCCTTGAATATATTATTAAAGAAACAAAAATGAATTTTCTTCTATTAACATTACCTTAATTAGTTAATACTAATATAAAATTAATTTAATTTAATTGATTTTAATTAATTAATTCTATTTTAAAATATACCGTAAGTATACTGGTATTAAAATATGCTACAAAAATGATACATTTTGCTTTCGAAGGGAACAAGAGTAAGGTGGTCCGCGGAACTGTTCTGACTTAAAAAGTGGTCCCCACTTCAAAAAAGTTTGAGAAACGCTGCACTAAAACATACTGAAAAAGGATACTGCGCTTTTATTTAACCAGCAATCTATAAATTGCAGTTAATTAAGGCACAATGGGACTGAATTTTCTAATTTTGATAATTATTAAACTATTGATTTGAAGTTTTTCACACAATACAGAGTGTCTCAGGAGGAATGTAAAATACTTCAGGATAATATAGCTTGGGCTGGTCTACATCGATTTAACCTGAAATACCTACTGTATGTCCGAAGTCTAACGGTTGTGGAGAAATTAAGAGGAGAAATACTGGAACATCTTGCGGTTCCGTGTACTATACTTGACGTGTTACGCCAGATCTTTTGTACACGGCAGCATCTGAGCACTGCAACACTAGCGCAACACACACGACTTAATACACGTTCACTTGACATAATGTTATATATTTTTTATTATAAAATATTTTTGTGGGTTAACAAATGAAGCTACCGTTTTATGTCTGGTCACTGTTACTGCCCGCTGTACAGATAACGTAGACTGAAGTTGTACAGGACAATGTGTAAAATATTTTAACAAAAAATTAAAACACAATCAACAGGAAAATTTTTGGGAAATTAGCAAAACAAGTACGTTGTTATGAACCTAAGAGCCATCAATACCAGGGCCGAGACAAATATATATAAGAATACCAAAACCAAAAATGTTATCGAACAATCCAATAATCTTTGATGATGATGATGATGATGATGATGATGATGATGATGATGTGGGCGCAGTCCAAATGGACAGTAACTAGACCGGCTAGAGGATATGATATACGGGGAGAGCAAAATAAAATTGGTCCGCGGAAAATAAATATGAAATATTTGAATTTATATGTATAAGACTGACGCGGAAATGACCCTGCCATTGCAGGAAACCGTGATTTCGATGCAACAATGGATTGCTGTCACATGTTCGCAACGGTCTTAAACAGTCTTATAACTATAAATATTATAAATGTAAATATTACAGATTTTCCGGGCCAATTTTATTTTGCCCACCCGGTAGAGCTGCATGTTAAGTGATAAGGCATTTATCGAAGTTATAATTATCGATCCTAATTATCGTGTGTTATCACAAAGCAAGGTCTGTCTGTTGGAGCGTGGAGGTCTTGGTTGCTACACACATGCCTACAATGAATTGCAAAAAATACGTCAAGTGGGGTTGCTAGGTCACTTTTTGGTGTTCTTTAAAAATACACCTCGTAATTTTGTTACATATTTAATTGAAAAAATTTGGGAACATAGTAAATAGTGAAGAGTTATGCAATAGATGTTTCAAATATTTTTATTGTAGTAACTGTGGCTACAAAATAATTCTACATTGTGACCATAGTCACCCATCAATCTGGGGATATTATGGTCACAATATTAAAAAAAACGTTAGGAAGAGGAATGGGGTTACAATGGCAATAAAGATAATTTTTTCTAAAAAAAAAGATATATTAATCTTTATTTTAGCTTCATTTTTAACAGTAAAGAAGTCAAATTTTAACAAAATTTTCAACTAAAACTTTACTTTAACAATTTGCAAGGCTAATGAAGACAGAATCAATGTAATCGTAGAATATTACGTAAGTACTCTGGGTGGGAAATTCACAGAAATATGATACTGTTAATCAATACATTTACAAATTGTGATATCGTAAAGTAAACTCATAAATTTCAGTAAAACACAAGATTTAGAAATTCCGTTTATATTAATAGCACAGTCTAGTATACACAGACACGAAGCTCAATACGTAGGGAATATGCATCCATAGATAGTTGCTAACCACTAGGATCGCTACTATCGCCTCATCACAGAAAATGCGAAATAGTACCGGCACAGTCTATTGTTCCTAGTACCCTCACAACTCAAGCTTCGTGACTGTATATACTAGACTGTGTTAATAGAGAAAATCAAGGGGCCTAATACTGAACCTTGAGGAACTCCTGTGTCTACAATCCGCCAGGATGAGAAACGATTATTAGATATGTATAATAATATACCTATACTACACATTTTGTATAAACAAAATACGGTGTAACTTCGATATCTTCTCACACTACACTCGAGAGAAAAAACGTACTTAAATCATTCAAACCTTTTCACATTCCTTGGCCTTACGTCACTTCAATATCCCCTCAACTAACCCACTAACTTTGTCACATACCTCGACCTCGTGTCACTTAGCTGTCCCCTCATTTAACCCATATAACCCATAACGAAACGCAAATCAAATGTTAGTTCACCGTCGTAACAAATCATTCTCGAACAGCACAGCAATCAAATAAATCAATTTCTAAAATTCTCAGGCCAACATACAAAAAATTAATTATAGTCTATATGTACCAACATCCAAAACCTAAAAACTCAAATCTACTGCCTTCTAAACCAACAGACTTCCATCCTATAGCACAGCAATAAATAACTAATGCCATAACAGAACATACGTCATCTTCACAGACATCACATACGAAAATAGTTCCGTCTGATATCGGAATGTATACTAGACCCAAGAAATCAAAGGTAGACTGAGCCTACGATATAGATGTTAAACTGTCCTTTCATGAAGTCCACAGATATATTCAAGAACGGACAAAATTGACAGTGAAAGCTTGGTTCCGAAGAGACTGTCGTAAATACTAAAATTATTGTTTAGGAACAATGATCCTTCGATATCGACACCTTCTCGGAAACAAATTTACCGCTCGCAACTGTCACATGTCTGCCCTACTTTGTAGTACGAAGGTTACAGCCTGCTGCAATTTAAATGACAAGGCCACATGTGTTCGCAGACCAAGAACTTTTGATTCAAGTACCGCTCATAATAAGGGCAACACACTAGCCCCAATAATAATTAATTATGTTTCGTAACATCTGAATGGCACTTGGAGGAAAAATGCTCTGTAACTTCCTTCAACAGTAATGAGTAATTGCGCATTAGTTTTCTTTTTCTTACATGGCTCTATAGCCTTTCCGTGAATTCGTATCTGGAATCTTTTTCAACTTGACCCTAAACCAGTGGCCTTCAATCTGCGACCCTGCAAAGTTATTTGTATGGGGCCCTTTCGAATGTGTAACAATGTATAAATAATAATAATAATAATAATAATAATATATTATTATTACATTATTATTATTATTATTATTATTATTATTATTATTATTACTACTATTAGACTTCGTGGAATTGCCACGAGAATCGCAAGGTTTACTGCGCACGCGGTATAGACTGTATGAGAAGGGGGCGTGGAGCAGATGGAGTATGCCTCTGATGTAAACACTGAGCAGTATACTGCGGTTACAATAAAACCTGTATCCTGCATTCAAGAAATATAATGAATGCTAATTGAAGTAGGAAATGTCTAAACATGTAAATACACAATTATTTTATAGTGAGATATATTAAATCTTAAAATTTAATGTAAGATACATCATTCTTGAATATGTGCATTGCAGTGAAGAGTTACGTACATTTTGAGCGACTGCAAAGTAACCTCCTCCGATGGTCACTTAAACAGTTTTTATATTGGAAAATGTACGTTCAACATCACACGATGTAGTAGGTGCATATTTGAAGAACGGAAAGTCACTACTTTTTAGTACACCAACTTCAGACGTCTTGTCGTGACCTGATAGTACATCATTTATAATACGAAGTTGTGAAAAGGCAGAATTTTTAGCAATAATGTTTCTCAACTTACATTTCACTTTTCTGAAATTAGTGAATTGTTATGGTATTAAGGGCTTCTGAGAGTTGTAGTTTAGACGATTCTAACAGGGTGATGCTTTTGGACACGATTTTAAAATTAGAGTCAATGAATACAATATCTTCCAATATTCAGAAGGCATTGATCTTACAGCTGCAACAGCGTAACTGTCTGTGCTATCAATGCATCAATTACCTCCATTATTTTTCTGTAATGTACTGCATAATAATTAACAGAATCCAACCACGTTCCCCAACGGGTCAAGACTGGCTGCGGGGGTAAGGGTATTCCAAGGGCAATTGTTTGTAACAGCAACACTCTCATTGCAGTATATTCGATTGAATTCTTGTCTGCACTGAACAAATGTTAAGCTTTGACTATTCCAACCATAGTAATGCAAAAACAAGTGCTTACTTAGGTATACATTAGCTGTAGCTGCTCTATCTATTTGGACCGGTCACAACTCTTAGCATGAACTGCTTTTACTACGAGACCGGGCGGTCGCTCACCTCTTCTATACTACCGTACATCGGCAACCTGATAGCATGCTGCGTGTGGCAATTCAATGAAGTCTAATTATTATTATTATTATTATTATTATTATTATTATTATTATTATTATTATTATTATATGAAACGAGTCAAAGTTAGGATAGGAGAAGAAATGTCAGGAGTTTTTCTAGGGGTTTTTCCCCATATTAGGTACCTACATCATTCCGTCACCATTTCTCCATTCGTCATCATTCCATAGCATTCCCCGTTCGCCGACTGGCGATGCACGGAGGGGCTGGCCTAGGTACAAGGAGGGTTGTCTGCTCGAAATCTGGTTACGCAGCGAACCTTAGTGTAGTCAGCCGGTGTCGGTTTTGAAAAAGCGCCTAGCTTGAGGGTTAGCCCAATAGATCGTAACAGATCGCAGTGCTGGGCCATAGTGCCCACCTCCCGTAAATTCCATTCCATTCCAAACTAAATTTATAATTATCGGTTTTAACTAAAAGGCGCGCTTTACTAACAATGATTTGTTTCATTATATGAACTATAACTGTGGCCAGCGCGCTCACCAGATTTATAGCCCTTAGACTTCTTCGCTTGGGGATTTATAAAATCCAAAGTTTCTTTTTTCGGACTACAAGAGAACTTTGGGGACAGTGTTTCGAAATGCAAGATGATCAAGTCGAAACGTATTAAATTACACTGTACACTTCATGCTCGTTAATAAAAACTTTTCCAACAATATCATTGTATCAAAACAGACCAAGACTTTATGGACACCCGGTATATTAAGTGGAAAGAGCATGGAAATGCGCTATACTCAAAATCATACTACGAAGACAATGTTGGTTTTAAGGGGAAACAAGTGAAAGTATTTCAATGTTGCCATAGATACAGTAGCTTCCTGAGCTGAAGATACAATACGAAGGTCTGTGTCATAAGCGCGATTCCCGAGGCCGGCCATTCAGACTGACTGAAGATTTTGTGGTTTTCCACAGTCTATCTAGCAAATTATGAGATATTTGTTTCAAGAACGCTTCCCTTCATTCCTATTAGCCGAGTAATTACCGTCCTACTGCATCATCTCGAATAACCTCCGCAGTAGAGGACATTCTTATATGAAATGTTAAGAACTACGATTTCTATGTAGTACATATACTCTACTTTCCTTAAAAATTGCGACCACAAACTATACTTAATGTTATACCAATAATTGATCACTACTTTTAAATCAAACGCAATCTAATCTGAATATAATGTAATCCAATCTAATATTTGTACAGGGACATCATTTTATTTTTACTAACATTTTTAATATTAACCTGGCTATACCTTTCGATTAACGGTTGAGAACCGGAAACACCGTTTGCTACCCCCCTTTCACGACTGGAGTTCGATGATACTGGCGTAAAATACAAATAAATCACTTTACTAGGAAATATCGCAATTTGAAGTTTGATCATTTTCACTAGGTTTTTGTTTAATCAAAATACAGTACAGTATTAACAGTAAGTGTTTTTACTCACGAAATGAGTTATTCATGCGAACGTATTCATTGCGCAGTGTATATTATACTGTCTACAGCACATTAGCGTACAATATAGAGAATGAATAATATGGATATTTAAACACATTTTTTTAAATGGTGGCCGTTCATTTCGATATTATACATTATTGCATCTAATTCCAATTACCAGTTTCGTCCTTCGTACTAGTAACTCATGTTGAAATAATTCTGTACCTATGAAAGAGTACCTTACGTACTGTAAATTCAATCTTCACTTCTGCCCGACCCGCACAGATAAAATTACTCAGACATGCTATCTACTGTCCGTCCAAGTGGTTATGTCGCAGGATCGTAGAAAGGGGGGAAATCACATGACAGTTAATTACTTAACGAGGCCCTTTTATTTAAGTTACTTTAAACAGTTGTATAATATTACGTAGACGTCCAATTCCTAACAGAAATTAATGTTTTCAGAAAAGAGCTAAGACAGCCCAGCCACCAGCCTTTACAGAGGGGCGTGCAGAAGCAGGTGGGGGAAATTGGGATGTGACGTAGGCAAACGGACGACAGTACCTGTGCGAAAATATGATTCCATATTGAAAGCTCTTTGGTCACTGGAAAACGCGAACATATTTCTGGAACGTATATACTCACTAACTCAGTACTGTTTACTATATGCGGCCTTAGTTCTGTGTGGAGGACAGTTGGAACTTCATTAGTAGAAGGGGTGGGAGTGAAGTACATTCAGAAACTCAGGTACAACAAAAATTGAAGTAAAAATAAAATGATGCCCCTGTATAACGGAATAACTACTAATTTCAACGTTTTAAAATTTTATTAGTCTAATATTAAACTCTTCGAGTGAGATTCATAATAGCTATTCATGATACAAGTTCGTAAAGTTTCTCTTTTGAGGCGAAGCCTCGTTTCACAAACACATGAGGACCAGACAACTTTACGAAATTGTACCATAAATAACTATTTTCTACGATAGTGCGTGAAGTTGCATTTTACCCACTGTTATCGGTGCGTAAAAAATGTAAGTAATCACTTTATGCACTGCCAAAGAAAATGAAATATTCAATATACAAACTTCATCCAATAAGAATTTAATACCTCGATCTTGCATTACGTAAATATTACACAAATAAGTAACAAATTTAACATTAATATTTACATTTTAGCCCGTATTATTCTGAAGTTACATCTGTAGTACTCGATGCAACAAGATTTAGCATTCAACTCTTCCTAACCGCTATGCTGTTATGTGGCCGGTTTAGACGGCCATGAAATAGTGACCATGAATAAAACAGGCTGTCATTTCATAGATACTTGATAGTTCAATCGAAACTAAACTTAAACTGAAAAAAAAAAAACAGACGGTAGATTAGCTTCACTATTGTTGATATTATGTTTCAGATTATTTGCTAATGTATAGATATCTTACAACAAATTAATGTGTAACATATAATTTTCGATTAACCTCCAAATAAGACCACTTCCTTTCACTTTCGTCGGGGTAACTCGGTCAAAATAGGTCGACGCCTGCTAGCATTAGTACAAGACAAACTGTCGACAGAGATAAGACGGAACACAGAAGCCAGTTTATTCCATGCAATTAATCTTGCATGTAAAGCACTCCGGTCTTAAGAAAAAGATTTCCAACGTAATCTTCACACTTCAAACAGTTGTAGCCTGGTAGCTGTGGGTAAACACGTTGACTTTTAATCCCTGTTTGAGGGATACGATGTAATTAAATTTTAACAACATTTAATACATTCACGTGTCCATCACCATAACAACGCATGTACATATTTCCTCAGAAATTTCAACGGAAAGTCACGCATGTAGCATATGATGATATTTGCAAGAATTTTATGGCATTACAAGCTAAAATAAAAGTTAATGATGAAATTCACAAAATAATTCAAATAGAACTTTGCCGATACATTTTCGTAATAATAATAATAATAATAATAATAATAATAATAATAATAATAATAATAACAGAATTCTCACTCTTCTGTCCAGGAACATAGAGCTCTTTGACCACTTCTTGCCATCTATACTGCGTCCCAAAAGTCATGGTGGGGTTTTTCAGGGGATTTTATTTTTTGAATGAATAGAGGCAGAAATGTAATATTGGTGCCAGATGAAAATAAAACTCTGTAAACTTCGTCTGTAAGCTTGAGGCTTGTGTGACTTCCTCTTTGCTATGACGCATTCATATTAGTCGTGAAGATAGGTAAACTGCCACGATTCTGTTCGGATATAATTAGTAATTATTATTATATTATTACTATTATTATTATCATTATTATTATTATTATTATTATTATTATTATTATTATTATTATTATTATTATTATTTCGCTTTAGAATATGTCATTAGGAAAGTTCAGGATAACAGGCAGGGTTTGGATTGAACGGGTTACATCAGCTTCTTGTCTATGCGGATGACGTGAATATGTTAGGAGAAAATACACAAACGATTAGGGAAAACACGGAAATTTTACTTGAAGCAAGTAAAGCGATCGGTTTGGAAGTAAATCCCGAAAAGATAAAGTATATGATTATGTCTCGTGACCAGAATATTGTACGAAATGGAAATATAAAAATTGGAGATTTATCCTTCGAAGAGGTGGAAAAATTCAAATATCTTGGAGCAACAGTAACAAATATAAATGACACTCGGGAGGAAATTAAACGCAGAATACATATGGGAAATGCGTGTTATTATTCGGTTGAGAAGCTTTTATCATCCAGTCTGCTGTCCAAAAATCTGAAAGTTAGAATTTATAAAACAGTTATATTACCGGTTGTTCTGTATGGTTGTGAAACTTGGACTCTCACTCTGAGAGAGGAACATAGGGTAAAGGTGCTTAGGAAAATATATGGGGCTAAGCGGGATGAAGTTACAGGAGAATGGAGAAAATTACACAACGCAGAACTGCACGCATTGTATTCTTCACCTGACATAATTAGGAACATTAAATCCAGACGTTTGAGATGGGCAGGGCATGTAGCACGTATGGGCGAATCCAGAAATGCATATAGAGTGTTAGTTGGGAGACCGGAGGAAAAAGACCTTTAGGGAGGCCGAGACGTAGATGGGAAGATAATATTAAAATGGATTTGAGTGAGGTGGGATTTGATGATAGAGACTGGATTAATCTTGCACAGGATAGGGACCGATGGCGGGCTTATGTGAGGGCGGCAATGAACCTTCGGGTTCCTTAAAAGCCATTTGTAAGTAAGTAAGTATTATTAAATGATGGAAAGAGCAGCCACGATAAACAATGATAGAAGAATTTGTTTTTAAAGAAACGAAGATATGACATTAAAATTGATCTTCTTTATTATTATTATTATTATTATTATTATTATTATTATTATTATTATTATTATTAAATTATGGAAGGAGAATCCAAGAGCATCAATGATAGGAGAACTGCCTATTACGAAACCGAAGATATGACACCAAAAATACATTTATTATTATTATTATTATTATTATTATTATTATTATTATTATTACTATTATATCGTATATAAGAAAACAAAATTAAAATTCTACAAAGTTATGGCTGTTCCTATACTATCTTACGGAAGTAACTGTGGACAACTAAAAAAAAAACTCGGAAATAAAATAAAGATTTTGAGAGGAGTTAAAAATGTACAAAACTAGATCACATAAAAAAGAAGACTTAAGAGAAGAATTACAAATGTTTAATATGAATGAGAGATTAAAAGATGATAAACGACAATGGAGAGAAGGTTCAGAAAGAATGCCAGGTATAAGATTAACTAAACAAATATGGACATATAAACATAAAGGAAACAGATCTGTAAGAAGACCAAGGAAGAGACGGTGAAAGATCTATGAAGGCAGAAGAGGCAGGTACAGTGAAGAATATTATTATTATATTATTATTATTATTATTATTATTATTATTATTATTATTATTATTATTATTAAATCGTGAAAGGAAACTCCAAGATTATTATCAATGATGAAGAGTTTCTTATTACGAAACTGAAGATATGACACTAAAAATCGATTCTTCATTATTATTATTATTATTAGTCTACTATATTATACCGAGCACGGTAGCGCAGAGAACATCGCTCCGGCCTTGTATTTGGGAGGCCCGGGTTCGATCCCTTTTGCCGGCCATCCTGACTTGAGTTTTTCGTGGTACCGTATCCCAAGTTTCTCCAGGTAAATCTTGGGACAGTACCAATACAAAGAGCTACGATACGCCTACTTCCCAATCCCAAACATCCTTCAGAATAACTTCTCATATATCATCCGATCGTCTTTCAGTATAGACTCGCCACCTATCCGTCAAGTAAGTACTGCACTGGAATGTGATGTCTGTGAGACTGACGCAAAACCACGGTATTGTAGAGAAATCAGGGAAAAAATGTCACATCTTCTTCAGCATCTGATTATATCTAATGAGTATGCGTACACAGCTGCAAAGTAAATGTTGAACATTGGTCAACCTTGTGTAAGTTCCACCTCGGTATGATAATTTTGTGTAAACGGCCTTCAATCAGACATACGTGTGAAACTCAGACATTGAACTGTCAGCTTAAATATGTGATCATAGAAATCAATAACACAAAATTATTATTTTATCACCATCTTCAACAATTTCTTCATCGATGGATTTTCGAGAAGCCCAGTTCAGATATATAAAATATATAAATAAATAAACAAACAAATATATAGATAAATAAATACATAAATAAAGATAAATAAATCTATACTATAATAAATCTGTAGCCGAAATTTTTCTGGTAATTTTCAATTTTCCAAAAATAATTGGTCCTAACATATATAATTAACCGCCCTGAAACCGAAAATCGCTTTTTTGACATTTTGTTTGTTTGTATGTCTGTCTGTCTGGATGTTTGTTACCTTTTCACGCGATAATGGCTGAACAGATTTATATGAAAATTGGAATATAAAGTAAGTTCGTTGTAATTTAGAATTTAGGCTATATGGCATTCAAAATATTTTATTTAAAAGGGGGTTGTAAGGGGTTTGAATTAAATAAATTGAAATATCTCCCTTATTATTAATTAAATATTTTCATGAAAATATTACATAACAAAAGTTTTTTAATGATTTCCGATAAGTTTTATTCCATGCAAAATTTTGATAGGACTGATATTTAATGAGATAAATGAGTTTCAAAATTACAATAACAACACCATCTAAGGCGGTGTAATGAAATAAAAACAAATGACTTCGTGTATAAGGGGTTTTGGACAACAACAATCGAAAGCTATGAAACATAGCCTACAGAGAATGTTTCTGTGTTTGTATGAAGTAATATCAGAAGCTAAATTAACTGATTTGTATAATTAATTATTAATTCACCATTGGAAAGTGTAGTTTCTCTAGATGGACATAATGCTATAATGTTATTACAGTAACTTCTGAGTGAATCGAGGACAGGTAAGATTAAAATAGCTTCTTATGCACAGAAAAGTTGATAAGCTATTCTGTACATTCGTTTCCTGTATTTCTTAAAATAATTTTTATGACCAAATGAGTGGTCTCTGGATCAAAATAATCGCATTTTAATTTTTTAATACAATTTAAATTAAGTAACATAATAAACGATTTATCCTTCTATCAAACACGAATGTTCCCTGGATCAAATGTCCTATTTTAATTGTGTAATTAATTTATATTTATTTGTAATGGGTGCAGCGGAGCGCACGGGTACGGCTAGTCAATAAATAAATAAATAGATAAAGTAAATAGATAAATGAAGTAAATAGATAAATAAATAGATAAACAAATAAATAGACAAATAATAGTATATTATGCAACGAGGCTATAATGATGGTAATTAAGAAGTGAGTATGGATATTTATGGAACGAGCGCAAGCGAGTTTCATAATTTTCATACGAGCTTCTTAATTACCATTATAGGCGCGTTTCATACGACTTTTTATGCTCGACCATATTTCTAACTTGATATTATTAATTTTTGAGCAATGTCCCGTATGTTGTGAGATGTGCGCAGACGCGAAAGTATCGATTTTTTCCGAGGAACAGATGTCCACATTGACCTCGCTAGGCCATAAGAACCTACAGAGATAACATTGAAATAAAATTAGACATTGAAAAACGAGATGACAAATTGAATTTATTTGAATATTATTTACAATTAACGCTAATTATTATAGTAACAGAACATAACCTTCTGCGACAGTATTGGATTTCCAGCTTCCGTGACTTTTCGCTAATTCTCTTTCGATTGCATATCCGAGAATAATCGATACTTGCGGTTTTATAACGGTACAAAGCTGGCCTGTCATTGGCTGAACAGTTGTAACCTGAGTCGTCATTGGCTGAAAGACCTGACCTTTAATGAGTAGGTGTACTTTAATGACATGCATTAAAGATCTGCTACCAGGAGTATAATTACTACATTTCGGCATGGTCGAGCATAAATAGATAAATAAATAAATAAATAAATAAAATAAATAAATAAATGCAGTTGCTATTACATGTGGTTAACCTTCATTCCCTTAACGAAAATCAACTCCAAATCCTTTGCATTTGTAACTTGAAACGCTGTGCTTCGGGCCAAGGCATTATACGTAAAGTCGTGAAGCATGATTAGAACAGGTAAGTCTAAGCAAAGTTATGTTATGTTTGTGTAAATGACTCCCATTTCCATGCAAACGACCTGTCTGTCAGTCTTGAACTTAGTAATACGTTATGCGGGTCCATGTAAAGTGTGATCTGTGCACGAATTCCTACGTCATCGCAACAGTTCGGGTTTCAGGCGGTTCTGCATCGGATTACAATTTCCGGTAGCAACATGGGAATTTTCTCATCACCTGCATGTTTAGCTTTCAAATTCCAGATAAAAATACTTCAGTTCTTATACACAATTTGCTAAAATAAAAAGACAGACGTTCACTTTTTTTTTTTCTTTTTACAGGAAGTTAAAGTACTGTGATGCAACAAAAAAAAGTTTATTTCTAGATTTCCGTGGAAATACAAGTCTTCAGCATCACCGATACCGAAAAAGTGGTTTTTTATTTGCTGTCTGTAAGTGTTTACAACGATTTCTCCTGACCTATCGGTCGGATTTTGTTCATATTTAGTATCTATGATCATCGGGAAATGAAGTACACAAAATAAAATACTTTTAATGAAAAAGTTAATGGATTTGAAAAAGAACAAATCTACAAAATGTTGCTAAGACAAAATATTACTTAAGTAAATAAATATTTCTACATTTAGAGTGTGTGAACCCAAAACGCGTTAAGTCCATTTTTATGGAAGGACTTATTTACTTACTTACAAATGGCTTTTAGAGAACCAGGAGGTTCATTGCCGCCCTCACATAAGCCCGCCATCGGTCCCTATCCTGTGCAAGATTAATCCAGTCTCTATCATCATATTCCACCTCCCTCAAATCCATTTTAATATTATTCTCCCACCTACGTCTCGCCCTCCCCAAAGGTCTTTTTCCCTCCGGTCTCCCAACTAACACTCTATATGCATTTCTGAATTCGCCCATATGTGCTACATGCCCTGCCCATCTCAAACGTCTGGATTTAATATTCCTAATTATGTCAGGTGAAGAATAAAATGCGTGCAGTTCTACGTTGTGTAACTTTCTCCATTCCCCTGTAACTCCATCCCTCCTCTGAAATATTTTCCTAAGCACCTTGTTTTGACTGAAAGGTCCGGGGTTCGATCCCAGGTGGTGACAGGATTTTTTTCTCGTTGCCAAACTTTCAGAAGAGGTTCACTCAGCCTCCTATAAAATTAGTACCGGGTCTTTCCTGGGGTAAAGGCGGTCAGACTGGTGCCGACCACACCACCTCATTCTAGAATTTTTGCCGAGGTCATGGAAAGCATGAAAAATTCAAATCTTGGAGCAACAGTAACAAATATAAATTACACTCAGGAGGAAATTAAACGCAGAATAAATATGGAAATGCCTGTTATTTCTAGTCTGCTGTCAAAAAGAAAGTTAGAATTTATAAAACAGTTATATTACCGGTTGTTCTCTACCTCCATGCCCCTAAGTGCCTTCATGGCATGCTACGGGGATATCTTTACCTTTACGTTTTATGTCTTTTAATTATTCTAAGTTGGATGTATTATTATTTCCACCTTTCCAAAGAGATACATTTCAAAAATAAAAGCACTTTCAATTCTAATGATTGTAGTTTTATGATGCGTGCTTCAATCAATGAAGAGAGTGGAAAAATATCATTTGGAAGGTTCAAATGTTAATTACATTCTTCAGGATGATTCTTGGAACTCCTGGATGGCTCAATATTATCTGTCTTTCATGATCCAAAGCCTGTCCAATTCGAGTGAGACTCGGACATTCGTTAAACCGAACATTGACTGTCAAATGAACGGAAGAGCTTTATACTGTCTATAGCGCCAGGCGTTCAGTAGCAATCTGTCTGTTCTATCTTTCGTAACCGGTTATGCAGGACTCTACTCTGTATTACATGCAAATCGGTAACCTCAAATTATTTCCTCCACGCTGGAAACAGACGATAATAGTAGCATGCAATGACAATGTCACACGCTGATGATTCAATTTCTGTCTCCAGATGAAGTTATGTCAGTTCGACTTCACCAGTGAGACATACGGAAGCGTCATGCGTGTGTCCTTGAACGTGCACTTTGTAATTGCCAATTACAATGCATGAAATAGATGTGACATAACGGTTGACTTAACAGTAGACCGTCGTCGAAAATGGTGCACTTCCTGTGGAAAAATTATCCTGTACCTAGGTTTCCAGACTCAAAATGCCTACAGATAAAAAGGACGAAGGTATTCCCTTCAGACGCCATATAAGGGACAACGAGGTAGAGCTCCATGTTCATGACTTCGGCACTAGATTGAGGTGAAGTGTTTGGCATTGTATTGCAGCCGCGGCGAAAATGCGACTCACGAGCACATTGTGGTTCGCTTAAGTGCCAATAAGCTTCCTACCTACAAACCCCACCCTCTTACTCACAAGTCAAACTCCGTTCTACTTTGTCTTTAGTGGATTTACTTTGTATTTGTCTCGGACCTGCGAGTGGCGTATCGTCGCAATATCTCTTTCGAAACCATGTTCTTATAAAAAAAGTTTCAAGTAGGATGGGAGGATGCATTCTTTTTTACAATATGATGAAAATATTAAATGTATGATTTGTTATCAACTGGTCTACGGGCTGAAAAGTTTATCATAAAATGCATTATAGTTACTACATGCTGATGATGAAACATTAAAAGGATAAGTTTTATTACAATTATTATTATTATTATTTTATTATTATTATTATCATCATCATCATCATCATCATTATTACGTCCATTCTTGGAAGCAGATGTACGAATAATGTTAGATTTTCAATTTAAACCACACTGATTTACAAGTTTCGTTAAATGAAAGCTAGATGAAGTTACTTGACAGTATTGAACTTTTCAAATCTTTGAAAAATAAATATTTGAAGCTTCGTTCTTTCGCTTGCTCCTTGAAGCCATATTCGCTGTAACTTACGTTTGTGAAAAATTATTTTCAACAATGAAAATGGATGTAAAAATCAAATTTAGATCGATTTAACAGACAAATACCTTCGTGATCAACTACGATTCCTGTGTGAATAATTCCTGATTTTGAAACTTTGTCGCAGAGACATTTCAAAAGACAGTTAATTTTAGGTCGTGATAATGTGTCCTATGTTTTCTTGTTCATTTCTTTCTTCGTTACGTCATAAACAACGGTTGTCCGCCTCCCTCCAGGTGCTATGACGTTGGCACAGTGATTGAGGTGCAGTGTTTGGCCTTTTCGTCCACGGCTGTTGTATTGTATTTTTTAATTGTATTTATTTTATTGTATTTATTAACATTCCATGGTTATTTATGCTTCTAGAATATGGAACAAGGAAAAAACTTAATACTATTATAAAATCTTAATTTATAGTCACAGTCTAGATGAAATATATATAGACGAGATTTACAATATAGTCTACTAGTACAACACAAAGTTTTAGTATCAATTTCTTGAAGTGTTATTGAATGTCATGAATTCACCTACAGAATAGAAGGCGTGAGAAATTAGGTACTTCTTTAATTTTGCCCTAAATAATTTTATGTTTTGAGTTTCATTTTTATATCGATAGGGAAAGGCTATTAAAAATTCAGTATTACTGCCAACCTAACACTTTTTGATAACAATTTCCCTCTTCCGATGGAGTATGAAAGTCATTTTTTGATTTTATTTTTATGAGCTTTTAACATATTATTTTTAAGACGATTAATATAGTAAGATTATTAATTGAAAAGATACCACTGACAATTTCACCTAAATTATTTGTTAATTTTTTTTAAAATATTTGCAAAAATTTGTAAACTCTACAATTCTAAATTACTCTTTTTGTAATAGAAATATATTGTTACTATCTGTGGAAAATTTCAGAAATTATTCCAAAACTCATTTACCGACATTTAAAGTGAAAGTAAAAAAAAGTATATATTGTTTTTAAGGTATTGATATTTACTATCTTTTGAAAATCATTTTAAAACAAGCTGAATTTAGTTTGAAGGTAATTTTTTTTTTGATTTGCCGTAATTTAACAGAAACCAAGATCGATTTTTGCAAGAAATTAGACATTGTTGTTGTTTCTAATAAGGGATCTTCAACCGAAAATTTACGATTCAGAGAAGGTATGTTTTTTTTAAATTTTAGTAGGTTATTTTACGACGCTTTATCAACATCTTAGGTTTTAGCGTCTGAATGAGATTTGATAACTTTGCCGGTGAAACATCCGGGGTCCAACACCAAAGTTACCCAGCATTCAGAGAAGAACCCGGTACTTAATTTTACAGGAGAATGAGTGGACCTCGGGGCCTAAATTGTATTTCTTACTCGAGAACCAAGACCTAACTTAACAATTTCTAGCTCTGGGAAGGAGAAACTTAAATGAAAGGACAACTGGACTTTTGACAGGACATAGTCATCTGAATGAGCATCTACATAAGTGTGGATAGTAGGCTTAAATATTTTAGGGGCGGTAATATGAACTACTTTATATGGGGCAGAAACTTGGCAATTGCAAAACGCATTCAAAAATAAATTTTTGGCCTTAGAAATGGATTATTGGAGACGATCAGCAGGCATTTCAAGAAGAGATAAAATTAGAAACGATATAATCAGACAGAAAATGCAAGTTAAGAATGATATTGTAGAGGATATTTTCACAAAACAACTATGGGCATATGATGCGAATGAATACGGAAAGATTACCAAGGTTGGCATATGATTGGACCCCATCAAGAAGAAGAAAAGAAGAAGACCTATGACATCATGGAAAAGGGCATTCTGGAAGCTATGGAAAGAAGACAATTAGGAGAAGACCTATGGAGAGATAGAGGGGAGTGGTATCTTGCAGTGCGATATATTTATCAGTGACTGTAAATTAATATTTGGCTGTCAGAAAATGTCAAAAGGCATTGTAAACTGACTAATAAGTAAATAATATGAACTATTCTGTGTCCAATCATCAATGTGTGTGGAGAGACAGCTGTTTGAATGTTACGCATAATAAACCTTACTGGTATTACACTATCAAAGTTCTTTGACAAAGATATTTTATAAAATACATATTATAAAATATATGACAGCGTAATAGGTTTACTTTTAGAAAAGATTTTTTTATGAAATGTAAGTGCATCTCGTTATCTTTTTGCCTAGCTTGAAAACAATATGGTCCAGTGCCGAGTTATCCAGCATTTGCTCTTAATGGGTTGAGGGAAAACCTCTGAAAAAAAATAACTTGTTCCAACCAGGATTTGAACCTGGGCCAGGCTCGTTTCACGGACAGGAATGCTAACCGCTACTCCACAGCGGCGGACTCTTCGATGTAATCCGTGGCGCGACATCCCACGAAGGGCCAAGACAGACAAGTCGACTGCTGGCCTCACGTCCACAAAGCGGAGAAGAACGATCATCCAACAACGATGATTTCCCTCCCCCCCAGATCTCTCTAAAATATCACTCCAAAATCTTGGATGACTAGCCCTATATGAGCCGTTCAGAGCAGAAGTGGTGTAAGTCAAAAATGGGTAATGAGGGTTAAAGTAAACATTCTGTAAAATACAGCGCAAAGTAGCAATTAATATTCAATTTATTTAAACTATTAGTAGTCAGTGGATAGCAAGAAGGACATATTAATTGCTACTTTGCGCTGCATTTTACGGAATTTTTACTTTAAACCTCATTACCCAATTTTGACTTACACCACTTTTGCTCTGAGCGGCTCATATATAGTTTGCAATGGTCGCCAATGGATCTTCTGTTGCGTAGAACTATAATAATCTTACAAGGGATGCGTAATATTGCATCTGATTGTTACAGATTATTAGAATGTCAGTAATATAAGATTAATCACACAACCTGGAGACATGATATCGAGTGTTCATACACCATATCGATATGGAAACATAATCTAATCAATATTAGATATCGTAAGAACTTGATCTGCATTATCTTCCGAGTTATCGACCTCATAAGATGCCCTGCATGCACACAACCACTTCAGGCCGACCGACGAAATTATCTACAGCTAGACATTGTAGAACAACAATGACATTGTACTGGGTGCCGCAGATAAAAGTAGCTCGCTTACCGTTTGAATGCGAATGCGATATTTTGACCGCTTGAAATTCCATAATCATATAATAATAAATTTAGCTTCCCTTATGAAAAGGTTGCCAGATTTGACAAAGCGTATTACATATAATTTGGAAACACACCTAAAAGGTAAAATGATACACATTAGAAACGGTTAGGGAATCAGATATGCAAAATGTCAGAAAAATTTATACCCAAGTAGCGTTTGTGCTCATTTGCAGTTAAGAAAGGGGGGATCTTATCAGATAGGTTAGAATGATTTGAATGCCGCGAGAAAAATAATAATACGGAGTGACTGGCATTGATATCTAACCCACAACAGCCATCGGTTAAGATAATCGTATCGTATCATAACGAAATGAGTAAACAGCTACAACAATGGACAATTTTATGCAATAATCGATTGTTGGCATTCTTCCTGTCAGCATTTCATCAGTCACCAGTCGAATTATACGTCTGTTCGTGTTCGCAAAATGATTTACTCGATACAAGAAAGAGTGGAAATTGTGGAAGCGTATGTGATTACAGGTTCGATTAAGGAAATCCGCGAAATTTTCAGGGGCATGTTTCCGGATAGAGGACAACAGGCAAAGAGAGCAACACAGGGTTTGGTTAAAAAGTGGCGTGCTACGGAATCTGTGCAAAATGTGTAAAGAGTTCCTTCAGTTCGCACATCAGAAGTTATTGACATCCGCCGAAGGATTATTCAAAGTCCAAAGAGCCACTTTCAACATCTGTTATAAAAGGTGAGTCCTTTTCAGCACTTCGCTTCTGTATTAGTTTACTCTATACTTACAAGGGCTAATTTTATCTGCGCCAGCCTGTAGTTCATTTCGTTTAGTTATCTCTCTTACAAATACAGATATCAATGAAATTAAACCCACTTGTCCTTGAGACTGTTATGCAGTTGAAGTATCTCTAGCATTTTTTTTATTTATTACTTTTTTGTCTTCAAGATATCAATTAAAACAACGAGACAGACATGAAATTCCACATACTTTCTCCTATGCTTAAGTAACGAACGATAAAACTCATTAGGCCTACAAGCAAATATGAAATTAATTTTTTGCACGATTATGTTTTTGTCGTATTTACAGCTTATGTTGTTAGGCCTTGAAAGTTATCATTCCCACACAGAAACTTGTTGCTAGGGAAACCATTCTTCATAACATAAAACTATACTGAAACAGATCCATTACAGTATCTTACCGTTACTTAATTACGTTGTTAGGCCTTGAAAGTTATCATTCCCACACAGAAACTTGTTGCTAGGGAAACCATTCTTCATAACATAAAACTATACTGAAACAGATCCATTACAGTATCTTACCGTTACTTAGTTACCATTACAGCATAGTTTTGCGAAGGCTTTGGAATAATATTGCTCTAAATTTTTAATGCAAAATATATTGTATTTCCAATTCTAAAAATATGATCGTACAAAAAATGTTGCAGAATACACGTTTGTGAAGTGCATTACAAAATCTCGGAAAATCTCGATTTTGTAAAAAAGCACTTCCCAACCTTATCGTAATATATTATTTGAGATCTGTGACCGTCTGTAACAGAGATAACGGACTCAACAGATTAAACTTAGGTGACCGTTCAGATAGGCTATATTATACCAGGCCTATATTGCTGATGGAACACGTTTTTTTTTTTCATTATCAAAATATTGCATTTTTTCCATTTTGATGCAATTTCATGCTTTTCAACGAACTGCAATGGACACTCCTATGTTTGTTTCGGTATTTCTTGAGTAAAATAAGACACTGAATGTGAAAAGTGGCATGTTGTACAGGAAACGTCTTTTCAGGCGTACCAGTACTATCCCCAGTTTCTGTCGTGTTAGGAGAAGTGTGACCTAAGAACTGAAGTCTTAAGACCCATTCACAATGAAAATTAAACATAACCGTCACATAAACACAGAAGTTTGCGGCCAGGCTACCAAATGGGATCATTCACAATGATTCACATAAACACTGACATAAAAATTGCTGTTAGACGTTAACATGAAAGTTCGCAAACTCCAAACTTTCATGTTTATGCTTACGTGATTTGCAAACAGAACACAATCGTGGAGCGCTGAAATATACGACAGAATATGAAGAAATGGCGTCGTTGTTATGTTTCCATGATTACCAAGTATGTTTGATGTTATGTTTATTTTCCCATCGTGAATGATGGTATGTTCTTGATTTTACCGTAACGTTTACATTCTTAAGTTAACGCTTACATTATGTTTAATTTTCATTGTGATTAGAACTGACAGGAGTGTAGGTTTGAGAAACGAGACTTGCCGAGTTTCTCAATACACGATTGTCAAAATACAACTTCACGAATGTGTACCATACAATATTTTTTCTTCGATAGCCTCAAATTATTACTTCAGGCACACTTTTCTTAGTTCACGCACTAGTGTTATTACTTCACGCACACTATGCTCACTTCACGCACTGGTGTTGAAAAGGCTCACTTCACATAAGTTACTGCTAACAATACTTTGCATGTATCTTTTTAAATTTTCATTAATTGTATTCCACAGATCTTACATTAGCATAGAAGCTTTAAGATTTGGAACAACTCAAGAGTTATATACAATTTTTTGGCGAGATGAGGCGATGTCTAACAGTATGTACCCTTCATGCTCGTACATAGTTTATATTTGCAGATTTCAAAATCAAGCATTTGCAAACATTTATACAAAATCAAAACAACAATAATTTCAACATTAATTTATTAAGTAAACAACAATTAGAGAAATGATTGATTTTTACATTATGAAATAAAGTTTAATTACAATACGGGATTTCTGCGCGTCACGACAAAAGTTACGGGAATTGTCCCTTTTTTTCTGGACGTGTGATAAGCTTAGGCCTAACACTGAGCCACAAATAACTTCAGAGACTTTGAAGGAATGTCTAAGTGCAAGCTGAAGCTAAGTGAAACAAATCGCCGGTTTACACATTAATTGAAAAATATTACTTCTCAGATAAAGGTGTTTGAAAGTTCTTGATAAAACTAGGGTGACCAGATTCACATCGATAAAAAAGAGGACACAAAGCTTCAAAAAGTAGACATTGTTCGGAAAAAGAGGACAGAAAATATGTACTTAGATTTAGGCTTAGGCCTATATTATACTTTGAATTACATCATTACAAAATATTTACAGTACAGATTTAGGCTTAGGTATATCATGCTTAAAAGTATATTAATATCTATTTTATTATAAAATAATTACGCAAAAAAAAATAATAATGATTTTACAGTTAGCTACTTACGAGAGTCAAGGAAACTATAATTATTATTAAGAGAACAGAAAATATCTATTTATATTTACATTCGCACCTCGATCTCTCGATTTACTAGCTACCTGTGAGCAACGTTCATAACAAGAAGGAGCAAAAGAGAGTCATGATTATTGGCAAACAGTATATTCCGTCGATGCTTCTGCCACCTAGAGGCAAATTACTTGAATAAGGGGTCAAATCAGATAATTTCAAAATATCAGGCATACAAGTTACGAAAAGGAGGACATTTCTTGATTTTTAAAAATCCGCCCGGACCCCGGACAAAGACCTAGAAAGGAGGACATGTCCAGACAAAAGGGGACGTCTGGTCACCCTAGATAAAACTGAATATCTACGCCTTGTCTCAGAAGTAATATTTTTTACTTAATGAGTTTTGCTTGCAAACCGACGAAATTTTGTGTAGAATGTTGGGGGAAATTCTAAGTTACACAAGAATGAACTACCATTCTTGGACTCTATTCTCTCAATAAACATGATTAAGGCTCACAATATTTGTTCGTAAACTGAGTATCGACCACGTAAACTATTATTTATTAACAGTAAAATTATTTCAAGGACGGCATAAATAAAATTCGGGTGTCCAACGTTTTTGTACGCATGCTTTGGTGTAAGGAATGATATTTTTTTGTATATTCTCATTTAATTTGCTATTACAGAATTGTACCATATTCGAACAATGTACGACCTTGTCTGTAAATCCTACACATTGTCTGTTTTTAATTAACTTTGGTTGTATAACAATACTGTTACGATTCCACTTAGCAGAAAATGCTACCACATGTCAAGGATAGTCTTTTCTCACAAAACGACATACGCGCTCGCCTTTATCATTATCAACTATCAGAGTACCGTAGGTTTTTCTTTATAATATACAATGACATACTTTCCCTTCACACATTTTAAGAAAAGTGCACGGACTGTCTAGAGAACTAAACGGGACCTGTAGAGTTAAAACAAATGAACTATAATATAATTTTAAAAAAGTGTGTCAAAATTATGGTAACACTTTCATTTATTATTATTATTATTATTATTATTATTATTATTATTATTATTATTATTATTAATGCTATAGTAACTTGGTGCATATACAGTAATTTGTTTAGAAAATTCTAAAAAAAATTGTATTGACACGTTAGACGTTACAAACACTCAACATGAGGACCTTTTCTTACACGGCACGCATCAACACGATGGTCAAATTCTTGCCACACTCTCAACATACCCCTGAATATGAATGCAATTGCAGCAATGATCGAATGTCTTATATCTTCAAGCGTTTCGGGAAGAGGTGGCATATAAACTGCATCCTTCACATACCCCAGACAGAAAGAGACACTGTTAAGTCCGGTGACCTGGGAGGCCAAGAGCGATAGGCCAGATCAGCGGCGGTAGCACGCCCATTCCAACGATGTGGTTGATGGACAATTCAGAAATGTATACGAAACAATCTTTGTACCATTGTTACTGAATTTTGTTTTTGCAAACTGCAGAACGCAAAACGGTGTTGTGGAGTTACCATTTTTCAACACTGTCTCCCACAGCAACGTAAATGATACTTTTCCGAACCTCACAATTAGAAACCTTGAAAGTTTTGTTATTAAATGGCGTGTACCATGTTAATTTCTCATTATTTGTAATGGACAAAAAACCAGCATGATAATAAGACTGCTGTATAATCCGAGATATATACATGAAAACAAATGTACAATCATTTTCAATAAAATATTAGTGGATCTGCTGTATATCTGAAATCAAAAGCACACAATGACACAATGATAAAACCCGGTATCACCAAGACTGTGGTGATATGTTTCTTCCTCCATACTCCCTGGATAATATTTCTTCTTTTTGTAGTTCTTATCTATCAATTTTATTCTTAGAATTTATCTTTATTTCGTTTAGATCTCATCTATGTCGTCTGCACATAGCTAGAAAATTATTTCTGCCCTTTAAACATTTCATGTTTCATTTCCTTACAACCTAACAATAAATTAAAGGTTGTCATATCATCGTTCTAGTTGTTTCTTTTCTCAAGTAATTAGAAACGCGTCAGAAATAAAATGATAAAAATTCTTTTTTTTTCCCCCTTTTCTTAGGCTTTTTTTTTCAAAGTCCAGAATGTGCTGTACATGGTGTTAAAACTATTATCACTGACGGTGATGCAACAGCTGCTATAAATTGAAAAATGACGTCTACTTCAGACAACACTGGCAATTACACACAACTAGTTAAACTTCCCTCCACTCAACACCAGAAGTTCCCAAACAATGGTGCGTGTCCCATCCAGAGGTAAAGAGCAAGTAGAAGCTGTAGAAGAAAATTTAAATGGCATTTTACTACACATCAATCAATGAATTTTTATAATTTAAGAAAATGTGTTTTGACATTATACACACTGCAACTGCAATAGATTAGCACTGAAATGAAAACTTAGAAAATAATTACCTTTTTTTGTTTTTCAGTTTGCTTGTATGCTATATAATATTTACGTATGAAGAGATTATTTGTTCCTTTCTTCCAATGCTTCGTAACACAATATAATTCAAGTACATACTGTTTTCTCTTAGAATAATATATTATATAATTTAATGTGAAGTAGTTAATTTATAAATAAATAGTGATAAAATCATAATTAGCTATATATCACAAATATTTCATTTTTCAAATAATATTCGTACCTTATTCCTTTGTCTTTTGTAGAAGTTGTTATACAAATTCATGACAATTTATTTACTGCTGATGATTATCATTATTATTATTATTATTATTATTATTATTATTATTATTATTATTGTCCATGACGTATCTCAGGCACTTATAACATAAATTGTCTCATTTGTATGATTGTGATTTTCCCTACAACTATGTACAACCCTTACTTACTGTAACACTTTCTACATCACTGCCTGAGCACTAAATAGTCGTACAGTTAAAGGCAGTCTTTTACAACAAGCATAACGAATACCTTCAAAACCATAAGTTGCCGTGCTGATTTCGTGACATCACTGCAATAGACGATACAACGTTTCGTGTAGAACGCTTTTAAATCAAGCTGTTTATTCTATTTTAATTTTTACTGTACTAACAATCAGTGGTAATGACCAGTGACTGTACAAGAGATTCTTTCGCGAGTACCTTGAGGGCCGCATGACGGAAGCCGACAGCGTATATGCGTGGAATAAGATGTGCCGCTTAGCAGCAAGGTTTTGAAACGGCTGCACTATTCTAGTGTGTTATGCATTAAAATCTAGTATTAGTAGTACGTTATTTTAGTAATTAAATTTTATAAACTATTAAATAAGCGTGTGTTTACCATAGATTAAGATACTGTAATTGTATATTTTTTAAGAATTTGCCATGAAAATTGTATTCCAACATCTAGATTGAAATATCTATCTATCTAATCTGGAATGTTAACTATCTATCTATTCATCAATCGCCATTTACCCAGATCTATTGTGCAACTTCGAACAGACATCTATCGAATCTGGGCTATCTATCGATTTCTATCTATCTATCTTTATTGTCTCATCTAGTGAAACCTAATCTATCTTCTAATGCTATGATCATCTATCTATCCTACCTATCTATCTATTCCATTGTGTTTGAATCTATCTATCTATCTATCTTTATCTATCTGAATATTCTATCTATCATATCTATCTTTTCTATCTATCTATCTAAATCTATCTATCTATCTATCTATCTATCTATCTATCTATCTATCTATCTATCTTTATCTATCTATCTATCTATCTATCTATCTATCTATCTATCTATCTATCTATCTATCTATCTATATCTATTTTATCTCTATCTATCTATCTATCTATCAATCTATCTATCTAAATTAACTATCTATCTATCTATTATCTAATCTATCTATCTAAAACTTAATCCAATCTATCTATCCTACCTAATATATACCTACCTACCACCAGATAAAAATAAATAAAACATCTGCAATCTATCATTCTATCTATCTATCACTATTTGCAATCTATCTATCTATCTTTATCTATCTAGAAATGCAATCTAGGATCTATCTATCTATCTAATCTATCTATCTATCTGAAAGATCTATCTATCTATCTATCTATCTATCTATCTATCTATCTATCTATCCTACCTACCTACCTATCCTGAAAAGGCTATCTATCTATCTAGACTATCTAGCTATCTAATAAACTCTATCTGTCTGTCTGTCTGTCTGTCTGTCTGTCTGTCTGTCTGTTGTCTGTCTGTCTGATTTATCTAAACCTAGATGAGATCCTATTTATTATCTATATTTTAAAATCTACAGTTACTGATTTTATAAACTACTGTTTGTCTTACGTAACTATTTTTAAGAATTTAAGTGAAAAATTGTACCAGATTGAAATACTAGTACAAAAGAAATGTTAACCACGTCTAGTTCGATTACATCAACCGCCGTTTACCGAGATCTATTGTGCAACTTCGAACAGACATGGCGAATGTGGGCTACTACGATTTCCTGTTTATTGTCTCAAGTGAAACCAATTTCAATGCCATGAGCATCTATGTAATATTCCATTGTGTTTGAAGGCTGCGTCGTGTTTTGCTATTGAATATTCTGATTACATTCGTTTTTGTATGAAAATGAATTATTTCAAGTAATCGTGTAGTTTTTTCTTTAGATCACGTTGATATAGTTTTTTCTCCGATCTCCGACAATCGAAAATTAACTGAAGGGGGAATTAGTAACAAGAAAACTTAAGCAACATATTACATAATATATTACTCACAGATAAAAATAAATAAAACACTGCAATGTACATTCTACACACTTTTGCAACGTACTTTTACGAGAAATGCAATAGGACTACAGCAAAGAATTGGTGAAAGATACCTAGAAAAAAATAAATAAGTGTATATAGTATTTGTGGATTTGAAAAGACAGACTGAGCTGGAATAAACTTATTTGTGTGGATTTAAAATAGATGAGACTATTTATTATCTATATGATGAAACGAATAAAAGTCAAGAAAGGAGAAGAAATGTCAGAGAGAAGTGCAATAGGAAGAGGAGTATGCCAAGGATGCCATTTATCACCTATCCTGTTCAACACCTACCTGGAGGATTTAGTGAAGAACTGTTTTCAGAACATGAGAGGGATGATAATAGGAGGAAGAAGAATAAAGTGCATAAGATTTGCTGATGATTTGGCATTGTTAGCAGAAGAGGAGATGATACTAAGAGACAGGCTACTGAAGCTAAATGACAGCTTTGAGCAATATGGGATGAAGATTAATGCAAACAAGACAAAGACCACGGTTTTGAAGAAAAATAAAGAGGTAAAAGTGCGAATTCGAAATGAGTCAGTAGAACAAAGGGACAGCTTCAAATACTTGAAGTGTACTACAAGCAGTAATATGAGCTGCTGCCAGGAATTCAAAACGAGGATAGCAATGGCCAAGAAAGCTTTTAATAGAAAAAGGAGCATCTTCTGCGGAGTGAAGTGAAGTGCTTTGTGTGGAGTGTGGCATTGTATGGGACAGAAATATGGAAAATACGACAAAGTGAAGAGAAATGATTAGAAGCATTTGAACTTTGGACATGGAGAAGAATGGAGAATGTGAAATGGACAGATGTGTCTATATTGTAGTTATTTCATAATCAAATTATCTCCAGCCATTTTGTAGATACAAATCTTTTTACAAAGAAAACCACAATACCTAAGAAAAACTTAATTCATTTTTAAAAAGACAATAATGAGATAGGCTGTTAATTAAAACGGAATTTTAAGTTGAAAAATGAGATGTCTATGTTATGAAACATTTATTATACTGTACAGTCAAATGAAAAGGCTGGAAATACACTAAAACTTCTGAAATATTACGTGCAACAGAATTATTAATATATCAATCAGAACAGTAAGTTACGGTAATTTAGTATGGTACATAGGAAATGTACTTAGGGTTGCCAACCGTCCGGAATTTTTCCGGATTGTCAGGAAATCAGTCCTCTATGCCGAAATAAAATTAAATTGTTTTCAGGACACTTAATGTCCGGAATTTTGTTCACTGCAATATTATATTCTGAAATTTCATATTGATATTTCATTATTAGAGATCCGACATAGTTTGCAATGGCTACCAAGGACATTTTATAATTATACGATATACTTTTTGATGAATAAATACAAAGAATTTGTAAGCTCTTTGGATAGAACACAGAAGCGAGTTTGTGGCGCTCATTGGTGACATGGCTTGGTAGTGAATCAGCATTTGAATAACTTGAGTGATTCTGATGTGCATCTCTTTAAGAAGGAAGCACTGAATGTGTATCAGAGGGACATTGACTATTTGCAAAAATGGTTTGATTACTATTCTTCACTTCTTAAGAAAATCACTTTTCTAAGCCTTAATGATACTTTCACATTCAGTGTCCTTACTGAAATTGTGAATATGTTGTTGTTTTCTAATGCCAGACGTTTGACAATAAAGTCATTTGACCTCTTGCACTCCAATATTTTTCAAAGATATTATCATGGCCAGCCACTGAAGCACAGATTTTGAGGTGTTCCGAATCCATTTCTTGGTTTGAGTTGCACAATGGGCAGTTAGGGGACTGATATATTCCAATTCTATGCAGGTGTTTGGCCAAACAATCATGGCCTGTTGCCAATCTAAATGCAGCTACAGACGATTTTCGTGGTAAATCGGGAATTAACTGTGGATTTTGATGCAGAGAGTTCCATTTTTTCCCTTGGGATTGAGTTATCAAATTTTGTTTGTTGAAGTCTAAGTATGTAGATTTAATAAATCTTTTCACAGAGTAATACGTAGATTTAGTAACAGGTCTGTAAGTAGCAGTGCTGCCCTTCTTTGCTAAAGCATCTGCATTCTCGTTTCCCAGGATTCCACAATGGGATGGTATCCATTGGAATACAATTCTTTTATTGAGTGATATTAATTGAGAGAGCATTTTATTTATTTCTGCTGTTTGAGATGAAGGTGTGTGTTAGAGATGATTGATAGAATAGCTGCTTTGGAGTCTGACAATATAACTGCATTCCTAAATTTATTGATGTGGCATAGAAGATTCCTGAGACATTCACTTATTGCAATGATTTCACCATAAAATTGTGAATATAGAACTGGACTTTAAAAATGGTGATGCATTGTACCAAGAGTATTGCCTATTGAAAGAGATGATGCCGATACTAAAAGATCTAGCAACTCCTCAAGAATGCTGGGATACTGTTCTGAAGACAAGCAGTGTGCCAAACTTAAAGAAAATTGCTGAACACATACACGCTCTTCCAATTAGCAATGCTCATGTGGAGCGAGATTTTTCAAAAATGAAGAATCTCTGAACTGACGAAAGGAAATGATGAGGCCAGAACTTGTAAAATCAGAATTCTTAGTAAAGACGAACATTAATATGTCATGTAGAGAATCTTTTGATTATATTTCAACAAACAAAGAGATAATAAACAAAAACAAAAGAAGCAACAAGTATTCTTTTAAACAATGTTAATGTAGTGAGTGTAGAGACATGTATACTTACCAACCTTGTGTTTTTCAATGTGTACAGACTTATGGCATGTTCTTTAATATAGGGCTACACCGCTACAACCAAATATTAAAGCGAAGGCAGTTCTAATTGATTAATTGAGCGTCAAAATAGAAGTGTTTTTACATTGAAATTCATTATAAGTTTATGTGCTTTTTTATTTCTTTCAATGTGTCCTGAATTTCCGTCCTCTAGATTGGCAACCCTAAATATACTTCTAGGTAAGAAAAGAACAACTAAGAACATAAAATCTAAATTGTAAATACTGTTCAATAAAAATTAAAGAATTTTAACTTCTTGTTGCGTGGATATAGGCTATAAATAACGTAACGACTCTTCTGAGTGTTGACATATTATATGGATCATACTTGATCCAGTTTTTAGGTCACACTTTTCCCAAAACGACAGAAACTCGAGGTACCGATACACCTGAAAACACGTTTACTGTACAACATGCCTCTTTTCACATTCAGTATCTTATTTTATTCAAGAAATACCGAAACAAACATAGAAATGCCCACTGCAGTTCGTTGAATAGCATAAAACTGCACCAAAATAATGGAAAAATGCAATATTTTGATGATGAAAAAAATAAATTACACGTTCCATCAGCCTGGTATCATATATCTGAACGGTCACCTAAGTTGAATCTGATGAGGTCGTTATCTTTGGCTAATCAAAACAATTGTCATTTACAAAACTTTCTGCCTATGTATTTCGTTGAACGAGTAAAATATTGTTGGTGTTATGTACAAATAATGTATTAATTATGTAGTCTGTATAGCTCAACTGATGAATTGTTTATGATTATAAATTGAATTAATCTACTTGATATGAATTGTACAAATTTGTATAGTTTAACGAAAGTATGCTTGTAAATTGAATTAATCTGTTTACTTTGTATGGGCGAATCCAGAAATACATATAGAGTGTTAGTTGGGAGGCCGGAGGGAAAAAGACCTTTAGGGAGGCCGAGACGTAGATGGGAAGATAATATTAAAATGGATTTGAGGGAGGTGGGATATGATGATAAAGAATGGATTAATCTTGCTCAGGATAGGGACCAATGGAGGGCTTATGTGAGGGCAGCAATGAACCTCCGGGTTCCTTAAAAGCCAGTAAGTAAATAAGTACTTTGTATTGTATATGTTTGTATAGTATGGCTGATGAACTGTATATGCTTTAAATTGAATAGTAATCTGTATAACTCTATTGATTTATGTTTGTAATTTAAAGTAATTTGCATGATATGTATTATCAATTTCTGTATATCTCAACTGATTGAATTGTTTATGCCTTAAATTGAATTAACTTGTTACGTATTATATTTTATAACTCAACTGATGAATAATCGTTTGCATTTGTAAATTTAATAATCTGATTGGCTATGTACTGTATATTTTTAATAGAGTCATCGATGTAGCTCAGTCAGCAGACTCGCTGGCCTGTTGATCAGGAGCTGTGCTCGGGGTTGGGTTGGATCCCCCGTTTGGTCTCAAAGGTTTTCCCCAGCCGTGGGACTGATGCCGGATGGTCTATGGCGAGTCCTCAGCCTCACTTCATTTCACCCCCTTTGATCTGATTACCTGGTTTGGTTTTTTCAGAGGTTTTCCCCAACCATAAGGCAAATGCCGGGTAATCTTTTGGCGAATCCTCGGGCCTCACCTCATCTCACTACATCTCGCCAAATTATTGTAAAAAACTGTAGAAAGTTGTAAAAAATTGTAAAATTGTAAAAATTGTAAAATATTGTAAGAATTTTAATTGTAATTTCGTGAAATTTTGACTTGTTCCACATCTTAAAGCTTAATTGCTAATGTAAGATCTATGGAATATAATAAATGAAATGGAAAAAAAAAGTGAAAAAATATAAAAATATATACTTAGGCCTAGCCTTTTTGACTAACACATTTACATGCCAAGACAAGCAATTCATTATGTAGGCCTATCTTTCGTCCACTGCTGTTGAGTAATGGTTAGCACGTCTGACAGTGAAATGAATGGGCCCAGGTTCTCCTGATTGGTACAAGTTACCTAGTTGGGGTTTTTTTCCGGGGTTTTTCCTCAAGTGAAGCAGAATTGCTGGGTAACTTTCGGCGTTGGACATGGACTCATTTCGCCATCATTAATTTATATCATCATCATCATCATCATCCATACCATTGCTCAGGTTAAGTTCACAGTGCAGTGTGTGCTGAGCACAGCTGTTGCACAGCCTCAGGCTGAGGTGCAAGCCTTCGGGTCCCTTCTCCATAGAGGG
Organism: Periplaneta americana; assembly: GCA_025594305.2. Classification (NCBI taxonomy): domain Eukaryota; kingdom Metazoa; phylum Arthropoda; class Insecta; order Blattodea; family Blattidae; genus Periplaneta; species Periplaneta americana. The sequence goes on along the minus strand of JAJSOF020000019.1, from coordinate 125,520,950 downwards.
AAAAAAAAAATGTACTTACGGTACATTTCCTGTTTAAAATGGTTTTTTCCATTATTAAAACTTATAACTTCTACAATTAATTTCTGGTAGCTATTTTACAAGGAGTAAAAAATATCAAATTTTTATATTCACATTTAAAAGGTTAATATGTTTTCATAGTCTGGTGATTTACTGAATACATCCACTAGGCTACATTATAAAAAGGTAAAGGTATCCCCTTTACATGCCATGAAGGCACTTGGGAGGCATGGAGGTAGAGCCCCATGCTTTCTAGACCTCGGTAATAGAATGACGTGGTGTGGTCGGCAACACGCTCTGACCACCTTTCACACCGGGAAAGACCCGGTACTGAATTTTATAGGAGGCTGAGTGAACCTCGGGTTTGTTCTGGAAGTTTAGCAATGATAACTCCTTAAAATAAATCTTAAGAACAGAAAGCATGAAAAGTTCACTTACTGTCGGACAACTTTCACCAAGCTCGTTACATTCAATGATACCAACCAATGTTTGCATCTTGTAAGGGAAATCAAAATAGCCTATCATAAAAATAACTTGTGAAATTCGAATTTACTTTATATAAACTAACATAACCTTAACTAATTACATATGGTAAGTTATATATTCGTTGCTGAGCTAAAATGAGTTGAAAGTTTTAGGAAATATTTTCTTCATAAATAGCTACTTACAGTAAGCTTATGACAATTTTAAATTCCACAGCCCAAAGTTTGTACGACATTGTTTTAGCAACTGAGAAATGAAAAGGCAGAGAAAAGTACATTCCATGAACTTAAATCTTTAAAGACTACTTTGAGTGTTATGAATGGTGAGAAAATGACCTCTCTTAAAGAGGCCCTGAGAGAACTTGGTCACCTCCAGCTGTGTAGTCATGAAAGTATAACAAATAATGGGTACCTACGAAGGAGTTAAAGTTTAAAACGTCTTCTTTTAACAGCTAAATGTCATAAAATTTCTACTGCGTTTATTCACTTACAGTGAAAATTAAAATTTCAAAATACAAACAAATTTACAGTCTCATCTCTACTTGTGAGCAAAACATTACTCCCTTTTTTTTCACAATTCTAACAGTCCACAACATTTACCTATACGTATAAATTAAAAAAATATGCCAATCACAAACAACATTCGAGTTTTCATATTACTCATATTAGACTGAATTTACAATAACAAATGGGGCTAAGCTTAGCCTATACCAAATATAAGAACTTATTGATATTTGATAGTAAACTTTATTCAAACATATGGCACATAGCTTTTGAATAGATTATGACTAACAGTATAGCAGATAAATTTAACATACAAAAAATTAGAAAGCTGAAGGTCAACCTATACCTTCAGTAAGTTTCTAAACAATCTAAAGCTATGAATTACATGTCAATTTATATGCTTACCGTTTTTTGTTTCTTAATAATCTCTTGGTCGCCAGGCATGATGAATGATGTGGTCACTTACTTCAAAGCTCTTTTACGGCGAATGTAAGCTATAGTCAGCTACAATAAGGATATATTAAAATGTTATTCGATATAAATAACCTGTCACTTTCAATTCTTCCTAAGCCGGTTAGAGTTTGTACTGGTGACCTAATTTGACACAATTCTTCAGTCACTCCCTTTTTGTACTCCTTCGTATGTTATCTACTTTTCTACTTTAAAAAATATGGCTATAGTTTCTTGTAGATAATGTGAGGTTTTGCTGACCAACAAGCCGGTAACGCCGCGTAGCTCAATGTACTTTGCTCCCTATGTCACAGCACGATACGAACGGTGTCAAGTACAAATGCATGATGTATTCGATTACGTACAAGCACACGTGCTATCTTGCTTTTAATTAACCTTCTGTTATACGCTTGCGCGGTTATTGTTTTCAACCAACAACTATTAGCTACGTAAAATAATATGTTGCCTTGGTATAATTTAAATATATATTATTATATTCAAAATCTAAGGTTAAGAATCACATTTCTGCAATATACAAGGTCGACGTTCTAACTGTAAACAAGAACGTATGGATTTGTAGGGTTAGGATCGAACAGGAATTGCCAACCTTCGTACAATATTTGGAGGAAATTTATATTACCCTAGAATCCTAGATCATAATATAAGTGATCAGGGATGTTACTTAACGAAATGAAGAATATTATACAATTCAAGAAGATTGAAAAGGAGGACAGAATACTACTAACTAAACATAATATTATATATTCTTAAGTTATGGGCGAATCCAGAAACGCTTATAGAGTGTTAGTTGGGAGGCCAGAGGAGAAAAGACCTTTGGGGAGGCCGAGACGTAGATAGGAGGACAATATTAAAATGGATTTGAGGGAGATGGGATATGATGATAGAGGCTGGATTAATCTTGCACAGGATAGGGACCAATGGCGGGCTTATGTGAGGGCGGATATGAGCCTGCGGGTTCCTTAAAAGCCTTTTGTAAGTATGTGCCAAGAAATGAAAGTTTGACATAAAATTTCGAATTCAAAAGGTGGCACTTTAAGATGTCCTTTTAGCTAGAAAAATAAAATTATTTGTTATGGTGGATACAGAATCTAATGCCGAGAATTCTCTGATATCGAGAGCATATCCCATATAGAGTAATAATAATGTGCTTGTAAAAGGTAAAAGGTATATCCTTTACACACCATGAACGCGCTTAATAGATATGTAATGAAGGTATAGATAGATCTCCATGCTTTCATAATCTCGACACTCCGCCTTCCCGAGAAAGACCTGATATTCAATTGGATGAGAGATTGAGTGAACCTCGGGTCCATTTCTAGCAAAGAGAAAAATCCCCTCATCACCCTGAATTGAACCCAGGACCCTCCAGTCTGTAGTCAGTTGCTCTACCAACTGAGCTAGAGCATGGTTTTAGGCATAGTCCTATACCTAGTAATGACTATTCCTTATACAATTTTTTTTTTAATTATAAACTGGCTATATGTATCTACAAAGTCACCACTTGAAATTGAACCCAGGATCTTCTAGTCCATAGCCAATTGCTTTCCCAACTGACAAAGGGAGGGTTTTCTGTAGGCCACGATGAATTTGGCTGAAAATGTTAATGTAAAACTGATTTGAAGTTCCTGAAAATGATGGTGAAGGTCTCTCATTTCGGGATTGCATATTTGTGAAAATGCAGCAATTTTAAAAATCTGGACTGCATATCATTCTTGCGAGTTATTCCTCGAGCTCCAATAGGAAGACCCAAAACTTCCACTTTGTTGAGTTTGTATTTGTTCATAAAATATGAAATTGTGAGGATAAAAATGAATCTTTTTTCCTCGTTCACCTTTGTTGATGCCCTGTCTCAAAACTAATGGCCGAATCTATTATCCTGGAGTCATTATAATAATAAGCTAAAATATCGACTAACCTAGCAGATCCTCTTTCCTCAATGCAGTGAAGTTCTTCCACAGTCCAACCCTTTCCTTTCAAAGCAGCAGCTATCTTCGAGTCAATAATATGATGAACATTTCTTACAACAGCTCAACAATCACATTGTCCCAAGACATGAGCAAGGGTTTCTGTCCCCATGTAGCCATGTCTGCACTGGGTACCATCTTGGGACTGACTGGGAAATTCTCAGATTGCAGCAACAATGGCATTCGCTGCTATCCATTCAGATGCTGACATCCTCTCTTATTTAATTTTCATTTATTGATGCCAGAAACTTCATTGTACAATACAACTCCTTTTCCCTACTGGGCAATAATTTCCATGCTTCAAACTCTCGTTTTCGTAGACTCATCTGAAGCTAAACATACTTTTGTTTTACAAAAGAAAGCTATAAGAATAATGACAGGTCACCATGTAAATAGATTTTCCAATATTTAGAAATACTGACCTTACATTGTGAGTACATAATTCTGCTGATGATGTTTTATTAAAAAACTAATCAAAACATTCATAATTATAATACAAGACACAAATCAGATCTCCATCTACCCTCTGTTAGTCTATATATATTGTTCGCCATTCACGTATTACAGTCTTTAATGCACTGTCTAATTGTCTTAAAGCTTTGACGGGCCAAGAGAAAAGGTTCAGAACAGAATTAACAAAATTTCTGCAAAATTTCTGATGAATTGTTTATGTTTATAAACTGAATTAATCTGCTTGCTATGTATTGTATATTTTTGTATAGAACCCAACACAACCCCTTCCGAATTATGGAAAATTTGAAGGTTATTGGACTTGGAAGGGCTAGTGAACAAGCAGACATTCCCATCCCACTTGACCGCTTGAATGAACACTTTGTAAAGGACCCGACCTTAAACAACACAACGATACAAGACACAGTTTGCCTGACTCAGCTCCCCCAACTCGAGACAAGTTCTATTTTACCGACATCACTCCTATTGACGTAATGACGTTATCTCTACCAGGTTAAATAAATAAATACTAAATAAAAATGCTAATACTGTATAAATTTTGATGTTCCACAGCTTAAAGCTAGTGCTGATGTAAGATCTATAGAATACAATAAATAAAGTGAAACGAATTGAGTTCACAAGGTCAACTCTCACGTCACGTGACAACATAGCATGCACAAAGTATTCTCTCCAAGTACGCACAGCAGTTTTCCAACAAGTTTTCATTGTCCCAAATCCACAAGTGATGACTAATGAGCTCATATGAGTTTCTGGAATGCAGAGAAGTTGGTAGAGGAACTGGCTACGGACTGAAAGGTCCGGAGTTCGATCCCAAGTGCTGACGGGATGTTCTCATTGCCAAACTTCCAGAACGACCCCAAGGTTTACTCAGCCTTCCGTCAAATTGAGTAGAGAGTCTATACTGGGGGTAAAAGGCAGTCAGAGCGTGGTACCGACCACAACAACTCGTTCTAGTGCTAAGATCTAAAAAGCATGGAGCTCTACCTCCATGTCCTCCCAAGGTTCCTTCATGGCATGCACAGGGAATACCTTTACCTTTTGAAATTACTGCTTAATGTGGAAGTTCTTAAATGCATGTACTCAAGACTGGAAGAGATGAAATACATCACAAATAGGCTTCTAAGTTTAGATTTCTACAAGTTTTCATACTAGCAAACTGAGGAGTAACAAATTAAATTATCATTAGTCCGATAAATGAATGAACACTGAAATGGGCAGATCATGGAAAAATATTGAATTCTGGAATGATTTCTACAACTGCAAACGAAGACAAAATAGGATACGAAAGTGGTGACCATAGGCGGAGTTATGGGGGAGAATGGGGGGACACTGCCCCCCCCCAAACTTGTCTGATCTTTTTTTTTTCTATTAACATTAGAAAATATTGAATTCAAAAGATTTTCCTTGCTTTTGTTTATGATTAAGTTTCTGTGCTCAAATTGACGAATAAATGTCTTCAGATTATGTGTCTGGACTATAATATTTATTTTAAATTTCTAAATGTATAAAAATTTGTATACCTCATTTGGGAATGGAAGCACTGTAATGTTTCTTTTGTAACAGCCTGTACTGATGTATTAGAAGTTTGCAGATGTTCAGGCCGTCACTGGGAGAAATATGAATAACATACTGGAGTATAATGCAGAAAAAAGAAAAGTGATCCTGGTACAACGTGTAAATTTAAAGACGTGAGATTAAGTAAAATAATTAAAGTCCTGTCGCTCTAATTTCCGGCAGCCAATCGCGTTGCAGGTCAGCTACATTTAAACGTGTGCATCTTGTGATTCGCTGATTGATTTCTTAAGGCTCGATAAATACTTAATATAATTGCCCGCCATTTTAGCTCTTTCGTTGGGGTTCGCAGAAAGCATACAAAGGGATTATTTGCCGCTCAATTATTTGCTGAATTACATTGCGTTTGATTTATTATCATAGGAGCTACAACATGATGATGTTTAACAGTGTGGCAAATAGATTCCTCGTATGGTAGCTCAGCAACGTAAGAACAAAAATGGCGAACGATACTACCTACCTAGACTTTATAGAGCCTTCACTTTCTAAGACATAAGCAAAGAGGCGGAGTCATGCCGGAAATAACAGCGTCGGGACTATAGAATTTACTTTCATTTATCTTCAGGAAGGTAAGCTTCAGATGAAAAAGTTTATTAGCACTGTCACGTAGTGTTATTGCTGTATACATTAAGGAAATACCTACAATTGGAAAATTTAAAAGATAGTTATTCGAAATTTACAGGAAAAATATTATTCATTACAGGAGTATTTGAATAAAGACTAAATTCAGGGATGATGTTCCTGCATGTTGTATGTCATCATCTGGGGTATGAAGAACTCCATCGCTAGAATATACATCCATTTTATCATTGACTATAAGACGCAGTAAACGGACTATGAATTATTATTTTCAGTTATCTTATAAAATACTAATATATGTATAGTTCATTGTAAATAGTTATGATTCTCAGTCATTCTGTTATTCAATGTAATCTTTCATTTCCGTTATTGTGTTTAGTTTTAATGTAGTATTACTAATTTTTAAGTGTAATATTTTATGTAGCTTTAAGATTTTGACAATGTCAGGAACTTATATACAAGTCTATACAATGGTTTGAAAATTTGCTTCACAGTTATTTTGAAAACTGGACAATCTTGTTTATATGGACTGGCAAAACAACTGAAAGTAAACTGTACTTCCAACTACAAAATATATAATATTATACACCTTCGTTTGTAACACACATTTTTACTACCTCTTCTAGATGGACTATAAACTTTCCAATTTCTGCGACCATTTTTCATCTTATACTAGTTTGGAAATCTAACTCGCAGAATAAACTTTACTGTATAATAACATTTCTAACTACTAGTGTGTACCGATATGTAGGTATATCAAATTCATGCTCAAATCACTGCATAGTTGATAATCAATTATACCGAAGACCGAAGGCTTAGAGAGAGGAATTAGTAGGGTAAATGATGTTGACATGAACGTACTTTACACAATTTAACAGAAACCAAATCTCTTTAATTAAATTTCACCCCTATAAAATAGCTGTGACAAAATGAAGTACATTTATAACAAACTTACAGAGAACATATAACAATCCACATATAAACTGTCTCAAACTATGAACTAATTAAAGCAAAGAAGTTACATTCTATAATGAAATATGACCAGAATATTATGTATATACATTCACCTAGCCTCTTGTAACCGCAGAATATATTTCATGCAAATATATTAAAACACCATGTTTAACTATAACTGCAATAGTTTGTGTGAATCACTGACGCATTCCTTTCAGACTATCAAGTCTGCAAAACTTCAAATGCATTTTAAATTCAACATTACATGTTTAACCTACAATAGATTTTGTAAAGAATTATTATTGACAAACAAACGAATACCTCATTATAGCATTCATACATTTACTTTGGGAATTAATATTTCCTGTATGTGTAATACCAGAGAGTTACAATGAGCACATACAAAGCCCACGTTCACAGCATTCAGAGTTTTGCAGAACTTGTATAATAGCGGAGAAAAACAAACTAAAATATTTTCTAATTTCTATAGTAAAATACATCTTTTACTAATACATATGCATACTGAAAACAATATTCTTCTGTTATATGCTGTAAAATAGTGTACTAGGCAAGTTCTGTGGTCATATAGTAAAAGCTTTGTTGTTGGTTTATAGCATGAGTTATACTTCTACAGTGTTATTTTTCTGAACAGCTGATCAAAACAGAAATGTTTACATAAATAAAAATGTTAAGAAATACAGAGTGAGGTATTAAAATCTAAACGTTTTCTTATTGATATTAAGGGTACTGTAAGTACGGTCAGTGCAATTGAATACTTGCAAACAGATCTGCAGTTTAGTCACACTACAGATCTGTTCAGTGAGACACAAACTGTTTGTAATGCAAACATTCTCACAGTACCGAGTCATGGTAAATTTCTTTTCTATAATTAAAACGTGTTAAAGATCTTAATGAACACTGGAGTGAACAGGTTTGTTGGACGACATATTCAGTTCGCATGTCTGAAAGAATTTTAAGATTTTAGTGCTGCAGTGCAAGGAACTCGAATGTACTCAACCAGGCGAAATGAAAGTTGCTAAAATGCGCCAGAACTACAAGACTGTTTCACACGAAAAACCTTCAATTTCTCCGTAAAAAAAACCCAAGTCATTACTGAATTTGGAAGAACAAAATGAAGTGTCTAGTGTTGATTGAAGCTTTGAGTGTAAATGGAAATGTTAATCATATCAGATGATGCTCATATTAATCTTTGAAGAAATTTTCACAGTAAAATCTTTTGATATTGGAATGACACGAATTCAATTTAACTTTTTCGAAAATTCTCCTGGCAGGTAGAGTGCAGGTCCACCAGTAACAATGAGGTGTAATGTTCCTGTATTTGAAGCAGTCTATTTTTACTTTTTTTGATAACAATACAGCTGTGACTTTGGAGTCTTCTCACAACTGGTTTCAACAGAATGGCGCTATTCCACACAAAGAAAGCAGAAATCTTCCTCGTCGTATCCCCAAGTGGTTTTGAGACTTCGAATGACCAGTACAATATCGCAATTTAATGACCCTAGGTTTTTTCTTAAAGTTATATAGATAAAATTGTACCAAATCCTACTGTATCCAAGAACATAAATCACACACCGTACATGAAATTGAATGAATTTATCTCGCTGTGTGGAAACTTCCATGCATGACTGCAAGCAATGTGGGTCGCGACTCCTTGTGGTTGTTACCATTTTCAATTTCGAGATTTTTCGCATTTGTTTTGATGGCAATCGCAGATGAGAATCTTACTTTGTGTAAATACAACATCGCGAATGTTATAAAAATATAAGAGTTTCTTTTGCAAGCCTGAGGTATTCTTTCATTCTTTCGATTCAAAACTGATCTACAAACACTCTGCGAAAAAAATCTAGTTTTAACATTCGATCAGTATGTCCATATTTAAACGAGTTTCTCCTTCACATTTTTTTTTTAATATCATCCAGTTGAACGCAACTGTATAAAAACAGATTCAGTATTCATCTATGACTATTGTAATTGTTTTCAGTTTCTTCCAGAAAATACTCCAAAAGCTGATGATTAAAACTGTGCAAGTTTAATTGCATGTCTGTAAAAACAAACTCAGTATCTGTTAAATATATGTAGTTCTTAATGAATCAAATTTATTTTTGTTATGTGATGTCGACCAGGTATCCACTGGTTTTAGGTAAAATTATCGTTATTTTCGAGTTGATAGGGATGTATATTTTTTGAATGGGGTTAAGGGTATATGTACGTGAACGACCACAAATATTATCAGAAAATGCAGGCTCTAAATTTCTAAAATTTTATAAGGAAATGAACTCACAATTGGACAAAAATTAAAAGGTACCACATCAGGACTCAATAGAACTTAAATATCTGATAAAAGTATAAAAAAGGTTAGTAATAATATTAAGAATTCACTTTTTACTTTAAATTATATCTTCCAAAATTTGAACATTTTCACACATTATTTCATAACTCACAACCATTAGAGATAGAATTCTGAAATTTTGTACACTGATTTAAGATGAATTTATGCAAAAAGTAGACTACAATAATGCCTATTTATTAGAAAATAGACAAATTAATCACAAAAGTTATGTAAATTTTAATGTATTTTATATAGAACAAATAAAGAATTAATTGCATTAAAATAAACAACTCTACATGTCTGAGAGTAGTCTACTTTTTAGAAATAGTGTTTATTACATGCAGGAAAAATATTAAAGATGTCGGAAGAGACCATAACAATGTTATGGTTACCAATTGACGTAACTGCATAATTTGTTTGTTTGTTTTTTTTTTTTTTTTTCATACTCTGATAAAACTGGTTCGAAAAAATATTAGTAACCTTTTTATAATTTTATCATTTATTTAAGTTCTAATAAGTCTTGTTGTGGTACCTTGTAATTTTTTTCCAATTATGACTTCATTTTATTATAAAATTTTAGAAATTTAAGAGCCTACATTTTCTGATAATATTTGTTGTCGTTCACGTACATATACCCTTAAGTACGGGTACTATAGTAGAAAGTCGCAAACAAAAGAGGTCATGAAGTCATGATTTCAAAAATCTTGGAAACCAACAACTGCAAGAATGCATTAATTGTTGGAAAAACCACTTTCCTAACGAAATTATCAGCATGTGTACTGTTTCAATACGCCATAATAAATACTTACTATATTTTTAACCTTTAACTCTGATAGATTCATCCATAACACTGTAATAATGAAAACCATCAGATCCTTGCATTGCATTCTCAGACAAGTGATCAACAAAGCTTTCACTATATGATATTAATAAACCACAGAAAATCCACGTTGTTTGTTAGACTTTACTATATAGAGATAACAGAAGAATAAAATATTAATAAACCTGGTGTTTGTGTTAGAGAGATTTATTATACTTAAATTATTTAAAGATCAGTCTTCCACACTACCTCGAGCACACTCAATTCTGAACCTGCACTATGATTTTTCATTCAAGAGAATAGAGTACTGCAAAAGTAAAGGGGCGAGCTACAAGACAGAACTGAAGATCAATCGATACACATATCTGTTACATACTCCATGAACCAATAACAAACGTAATAATCAGACTTTTAGCATAGAGCATATAAATTAGAGAAAACTAATTGCAACACATGCACGTAACTTTCTCCTCGAATAATATATAATATTATTTACTTAATATTACTCCCACACTTAAATTATAGATTATATATATATACTTAATGATTATTCATTGTACTGTAGCATGTCTTATATTATTCAGTCTATAGTTCGTAAGTGTGAAAACTGTATTATATACCAAAAACTTAATTTCTCAAAGCAACCCATCATGTATCACAATCTACCACAACTCCCGATCCAACCACGCACATTGCACATTAACTCTTCTTCAATCTTTATCCAACGTATTGAAATGATGTTCTTGATATAAAATATAATTTAGTTAAAACAAGAACTTAACTTAGCTTATTATGTAGGTGACATTTCCCAGATGTTAAAGAGAAATATCTACATATACATCCCAACTACCGCATTCACTGATCATACCTAACCTTATCTTCCTAACACGGAAGATTAATACCGTACTATAGTGTTATCCTGAAATGTGACTATCTTAGCTTTAAATGTATGTATTATTTTCTCCTTAGTTTAATACATGCAATATAGAGGTCTGCTTTCCATAGTAAAATATAAACAAGCTTCACTGCAAAGGTCACCAATGTTATTGGTAAGCAATAGTTCAATTACTTACATTTTAAGGAACTGAAGATTATTACATATAGATTACAACTTAATTTGGCAGATTTCTGTTATTTAATTGAATGTCATAATAATGTTCATTGATTATATTGCTCCTAAGTTAATGAACGATATCTACAGATACTACGATATACTATAAATCCTGACAAATAATATTATTATTGCATATCTCGTAATTTGATTCTGAAGATATTTTATTCTACTAAGTACAATTCAATTTATATTAATAATCCGAAGAACTAATAATACTTTCAATTAATTTAAGTAATTTCAAAGTTGAATTATGAAATGAATTGGTGAGTAATAAAAAGCACTAAGTGACAATTTTTGGTAAAGTGAGTTTATACATCTAGCCCTATCGATTGGTAATTAAAGAAACCACCTACAGCAACTGTGTAGGGGAGTCGATTACAACCTATTCTTTAGAGTTGGTGAAGAAAGCAACTAACTATTGAACTTAGCTCCATTCAATTCCAAAAGTTGCATCACCTGACTTGATACTGGCAGCATTTATGTGACAAATAAATGATCATGTGTCTGCATGAAGTGAATCTTAGCACTCTTTTAGAGTTTAATTTCTTAGCTTTTTAAGGTTTGTTTGAAATTATTTAGGAAAACAATAGTTTGGCATGGATTCTGAAGAAGCATAATATCAGCTGGACTTTCTTGGTAAAGGTTAAGACACGAACTGCTTAGAAGTTTGTAATAATCTTTTTATTTTATTTTTTATTTTCACTGTGTATCACAGAAAATGGTTTTCACTTTTGATCTCACACTGCAGTCAAAAAGATAGCAGAGGTTACAACAAAATGTGTCATGCAGTTCCACGAGATATCCGTAAGGGGATTTATTATAACATAGGTTCTTTCCCAGTTAAAACGTCATTATCTGCACCCTAAATTAAATTCTTATTTTAGAGGTTGCATTTTAATTTTATGTTTTCAAAAATAACAATAAAGTAATCTGATACTTCCATGTTGAATTGAAAGGAACTAAATACAATACATTAATTTATTTTTCCATTTTGAATCTTGCGTACACCACTTTTAACACTTGAATATAATTATATTCAAGTGCAGTGGTGTATACTGGTTAAAGGGTTTCAAGACCTTTCTACGAGTCAACTAGTAAGCCCTAATTATAATTACAACTATAGTAAAATATATCTAACAATTACTTTAATTTTAATTACTACCAGTCTGGTAAAACATAATAATAAACAAAAATTATTACATTATGTTTATATTATAAACTTTTTTTTTTACTATGCCGCCTTTTCTTATCTTAAAAATAAATAATTTGCATTAACGTTTTCGATACATATGTATCATCTTCAGATGTGAAGTGTTAAATTAACATTTATAATGAAAACCTTGCCTAAAATACGCACATCTTGTATCAGTAATATATATGATTTACATCAATTTATCAATTGGATGAAATGTTTTTCACATTTTTAAAAGTGGTGTAACAAAATTCAAAATGGATTATCAAGACCTTTTCAACAAAGTCAACTGGCAAGTACAGCCAAATACAGTAATTATAATTATTTTTTTCCAACTATAGTAAAATATAAAATTATAATTTATATTAAATTTTAGACACCAATGACTCATTTTTCACCAGTCTGAGAAATATAATAAACATGTTAATTTAACAATTGAAATGATACACATTCGAAAACGTTAATGCAAAATTTATTTTTAAGATAACCAAAACTAGTAAACAAACAATTAGTTAGTTCCTGTCATGACTCACCAATTCAAATGTTTCAAAAAGAATACATAGAATGAAACTCACATTTCTAACCTTCTGCATCTCTCATGTTCAACTCCATGCAATCAGCGAGATATAATTATATATACACACTGTCTACTTATAAATCCCATGCTGTAAAACAGACAAGTTTCCTATTTAGATTCTATTCCATAACAAATTCGAGCACATGGCAGTACACTGTGGTGCTGCATTCCTAAGAATCAACGTATCTAACTGCAACTGCGCAATTCAATCAATCAATCATCACAACGTTTGTTGTAAAAATAAATTCAGTTTTCAATTGTTTTGTGTAAGTGGCGTAAGACAAAGTTACTGAACTGCTATTTACCACTACTGAAAGAATATCAACCAACCACGGAAGATTTTCAGTAAGGGTTTTTACTGTTGACGCTGCAGAAATTACTAAGTAATGCTGATGCAATGTTATTCACAAACAATGTCGTGTTCACATTTTATCTAAAATGTGCGACAAATAATGCACGAAACTGGCAAATTATTGTAGCCATAACATACCCAGTTCCATGAACAAAGTCTTAATTGAATAACTTGCATCTTTACACAGTGAACACCATCTTAAACACGTAGAATCTTATTTTCCCCCACATAATTCTACAAGCGGATTCCTTCCACAGTGTAGACTTAAGGTGGGATGTGTGGAACAGTTGTTCGTAGTTTACAACTGTCCCCTCTGATACTGCAGCTGCCACACCCCATGCATTCTCCCTTCTGGTTCGGTGATATATTATTGGAAGAGGGGTGACAAGGCTTTGTATATAGAAAGAGAGACATCGGAGATCAATTACATATCAATATTATGACATTATAGCGCGTACAAGATACATACATGTTTGGCTTCCCCAGGATTAGAAATTATCTTACTTTCAATTCGCATGTCCCTCATTATTGCTGTTTCATTGTTTCAGCATAATTTCCTCCTGTGTATATTATTTATCAAGCCATATATCAGATTCTACTACTAAAATTCATAAATAAATTGGCTGAAAATTCTACATAAATCTCGAGTATTCTTGACTCTACTTAAGTATCAACACAGATTTGCTTCCACTTTCTAATACGTCATAATTTAACATTTAATCGATTTCACATTACTGTAGGTTAATATTATTGTAGCTACCAATAACATACCTTCATATAAAAGTCCTTCTTGATGTTTCATTGGCTTTAAAACTCGTTTCAGAACATTTTACACAAATTTTCCAGTTCTCTGAAGTACTAATATTCACAGACGATTTCCATTAAATCATTTTAAGATTCTTCTGTAACGGAAATCTTAAAATACTCCATCAAAGCTTTGTATTTAAGAGCAGGGAAAATCAATCATCATAATTATAGCAATTTTCCCTTTATCAATTTCAACAATTATATTATGTTTTATCAAAGCTTGATAAGTTGCATTGTGAAGTACTGAAGCAGGCTTTTACTTGATAGGTACCATGGGATTACGTAAGTACTGAATCTCTTTAAAAATGGTTATGGTTTAATTTTCTTGACCCAGTTTAGGTCTGTTTTGTTACCAATGCTTCTAAGAGTCTAAGTTTTGCCTTGGCTTGCTTGTAGGCTATGTAAACGCTCTCCATGGGAATCCGGTCTTCTCGCTGAATTTTCTTTCCCGTTCGGCGCTGGAAGTCTTCCTCATACTCTCGCAGTGAGCGCCTCAACCTTTTCTTCTCTTCCCGTGTTGTCCTCTGTTGATTCAGCAATTCAGAGCTACAAAAAATAACAATAATAATTTTTATAATCAATTTCAGTGCCTATAAAATATACCCTAACATTTGTATTATTTTCCATGATACAACAGAATTTCTGTAATCGGCTTTCTTTAATTTCGATACAGATATTCAACTACATGCTCTCCCTTCATAACTTCTCCAGGGACAAAATTTCGTTTAAAAACTGCATGAGGGGAGAGTGAAGAGTAATAAAATAACTACGAGATAATTTCGACTATAACATTTTAACTTATAATTAATTTAAAGACAAGTTTGTTTCTGGACTAGATAGATGCAAAAAAATTTATGAAAAATTTTTGGATTACTCTGCAAACATTAAGAACATATTGGCATTATATGAAATGTGCAGGGACCGGACAAAAAAAGCGTGTTACATGGGATAGTATAATAAGTGGGCACATCTTATCGAGGTTTTACCACAGTTTAGTATATACAGTTGCGAAGCTTGGGATGATTTTTTGCAAATCTCGTGATAGTTGCTAGACGCTTGGAGTGCTGTGAGTACTAGGAACAATAGACTGTGTCACTGCCATCGTGATCTAATACAGGCCGTAAGGCAGACCATGTAACTGGCTTAACCTGATCACAAAGGGCAGCGTTTCAACCATATAAATTAGTTGGAATGCATAAAGAGTAACATATATTTCTCTAAAATGTAGTGTAATTTCATTAATAAAATTTAAAACAATGATTATGAGACACTTCAGACATAAATCACTTGCGAGTTAAGATGAAATATTATTTTTGGTGTGAAAATTACGTTATTCGTATGTGTAATACTTGCCTTTATTTCGATTAAATATTGCGAAATTCTTGTACATTCATTTATGCATGATTCAATAATTTTCAGTTGCACCGCACGGATATTTAGATATGTTGAAATTATAGTTCATGTTTACTGTACCAGTTGCCCCTTTCTGTCTAATTTTAGTGGTCTCCAATGCCCTGCCATTCATATGGAAATATTATAGGTTACATTTACTATATCTTATATTCCTAAATTCGCAATTATACATTATAATTAAGCATAATGTCATGTATGATACTCCGCACATTCAATTTGTCTGTATTTTAATACTACAATTGAGTATTGAATTATTGTATTTATCTACTACCTAAGAGACGAAGTAACAATCGTACGTACACTAATTTCATAGGAATGGTATGATAAATTTTCTGTCTTTATTAAGGAAGGTAGATGTGCTATATCAAATCACAATATAAATTCTTTTTTATTAAACCTCAAAATTGCTTCCATTCTAAACTTAAAATGTTGATGTGAAAAGATTATGTTAACATGTAAAATTCTCTTCACATTAAAATAACACAGTTTTGTAATTATTTCTTCCACATAGGCTATTATGCAACAAGAAGTAAAGGGACACATTACACTAAATAAAACTTAGCTATGATATGCAATAAAGTTATAATATAATATATATTTTCTCCGTTCCATTACTCTTTCATCGTATAATATAATAATTCACTGAGCTCCATACACTGAAATAGAAAACCTAACATATATTACGGCCTGGTCTAGATCGAAAAGGCATTCACTGTGCCGTATTTCGCATTGTTGTGAAAAGTTATGTAAACTGTGAAATGTTCGTTATCGGTTGTAATAACTGTAAATGGCTAAAATACAATAATTTCAATAATAATATGGGACAAGGAGACGTTTGTAGCACTATAAATTCTAAGAAAAAGAGGTCAGAGTTATCCTTCTTCCGAAAGATGGAAGGTGAGTTTATAAAATATAATATATACTTTATGAAAATAATATATAAACCTTATATATTTCGTATTTCAATAGTGGAAGGAAGGTGTTAACTTTTCAAAAGAACACGATATCAAAAGTACAATACATTTTATCGTCTGCTAGGGAAAGAGTCTGTGATGAGGCGATAGTAGCGATCCTGGTGGCTAGCAACTATCTATGGATGCATATTTCAACTGTCTATGTTTGCATATTTAGTAAGTATTGAGCTTCGCAACTGTATATACTAAACTGTGGTTTTACTATATTTAGAAAGCCAAAACTTACTGGCAATAGAAAAAGCCTTCCATGAAAGATCAACTTGAAAGCATTCTGTTTTTAAAGGCACATCTCCAGATATTCAGAACGATTTGATCCAGTCTATCACTAATGCTTTAAGTGAAAATATATTAGTTTGCTCGGAATTACTTAGGCATTTTGCATCTACCCATACTTTTTTGTTACGCTTCGTCACTGAGTGTTACAGATTAAATGTATGGTAGAGGTTGTAAAACTTACAGCGGCAAGGCATGGAGGTTTTCCCAGAGTGAATCTGAGGATTCGGTTGACTGCTGGCATTTTGTTGGAACATCTGCTGAGGTGTCTGGTGTTTCTTCTTGTATTGAAAGGGATGGTGGAGAGCTGGTGAAGTCCATGGTCTCATGCTCCAGAATGGTAGCCAGTTCTGACACACTGTCTTTCAGCTTTGACTGAAGAGAAGAAACAATCATATTGATTAATATAAACAAAGCACTCACTTTTATATTTTATGTATGGAAATCATGCTTTTAAGTTACATTCCATTCAGAGGCGAATTTGCCAAGACACTAGATAGAACACAGCCTAGAGTGGTAAATTTCAGAGAGCCAATTCTTTTAAAGAGCATTTTTACGTCCGTTATAAGAGCTAGGTTTGAACAGAAGATGAATGAATATCGAGATAATTAAGAAACCCAAGTACTGGTGCAATGAATTGTAAGAGGGGAAGTCTAGCCACTCATCGCCTGACATCCTCCTTTTGAATTCAGGAACAATACTCTGATGAATGTAGCTTTCCTTATTTGAGGCTTGCTTTGAAAAATGAATACGACAGCAATCATAACTGGTCAATAAAATGGGAGGTCTACATTTAAAAACATTGCTGTTTTGGTTAAAAAATTGCATAAAAAAATAAGTTGCTTCAATTAACTATTTTACAATGTAACAATTAAGCATTAAATATAATTACAAAAAATTAGGAACACCCGGTTCTGAATTGGGGATCTCTCGATCTGCAGTTGTGCTATATCACTGCTTGCTTTTAATGTAATAAAAGTTTCACTGTTACAATGAAGGGGAATACAGAAACCGATAAGTCAGCCTCATTTCACAAACACGCTGACTCACAAAATACAATGCTGTTTAGACACTTGTATCTAAATAACTATTATCTGTCCATCAGATATTATTGTAATAACTATTATCTGTCCATCAGATATTATTGTATCATCAATAGGAAAGTAATAAAAATGGTAGGAGTGTGCCTGTCGCATTAGATCAGTTGATTAAGACATGTTGCTAATAATGGTTTGTGGGTTCAGATCTTACTCTATGTATGTTATTTAATGCTCTTGTTTTTTACCGTGGGAACTCCGGAACATTACCTATCTATATTTCCTCCTCTTTGATTCCACGTCAGCAGTGTTGCAAATGTACTGCAAAACGTGGCCAGCACTTCAGGCATGTATTTTCAAATGGTTGTACTTTCAACACTAACACCTCACATACTGGTACTTATAAATAAATAAACATACGAGGGGTTCACAACCAGAGTGGACCAAGTCCACCATTGATCAGTTTGTGGATTAATACAATCTCGGATGAAGAAAACTTAGATTTATTCATTGCCATAACAAACAAAGTCCATAACTCATTTGTTACTCCACAGAGGGCAGCATTTCCTATGAAAGTGAAGGTTGCTAAGCATGAGCCAGGAACTTTAAGACTCAATATCTCAGAACTATTCCAGATGGACTTGGTCCACTCTGGTTGTGAACCCCTCATATAATAAGTCATTAAA
Organism: Periplaneta americana; assembly: GCA_025594305.2. Taxonomy (NCBI): domain Eukaryota; kingdom Metazoa; phylum Arthropoda; class Insecta; order Blattodea; family Blattidae; genus Periplaneta; species Periplaneta americana. The sequence goes on along the minus strand of JAJSOF020000019.1, from coordinate 125,502,340 downwards.
ATTCGTCAGTATAACCTAACCTATCATACGTCCTTACCTCGTTAGCATTTTAAAACAAAGAGATGTCCAATACCAACTAGTGCTAACTTTTCTTTTGTAACCAAATAAAATGTGGAGTTGCCTACTCATGCTGAACGTATAGAAATATCACACCTAACATTACGTAAAAACCTTTCAGAAACAGGTAAGGTACCACAATTTCGCGGCAAGCTATAAAATGCAGGGTTGCATAAAACTTACTAGTAAGGGTCAAGTGAATCAAACTGTATAAATAATTGATTAAATGGCGATTTTACTCGTGTTAATTGTGTAAGTATGTGCGGCTTACAGCTGTTTCGGTGCTTCTTCACACCATCCTCAGAGCCTACTAGATCTCTTCGTCATCTCGAACTTCGCTGCCTGTTGTGTGGGTGCATTCGACTGTTGAAAAGTGTTGAAATGTGGTGTCAAATAGTGTGCGTGTTCTGAAATTGATCTGTGTGTTGAGAATTTGATCAGGGTGTGTTTTAGTGTGTCTGTATATTTCATATTGTTCTAGTGTGTTGAGTTTTTGGTTTTTGGGTTGTATGTGGGTGCGTTCGATTGTTAAAAGTGTTGAAATGTGGTGTCAAATAGTGTGTGTTCTGAAATTGATCTGTGTGTTGAGAATTTGATCAGAGTGTGTTTTAGTGTGTCTGTATATTTCATACTGAATCGAACGCACCAACACAACAGGCAGCGAAGTTCGAGATGACGCCGAGATCTAGTAGACTCTGAGGATGGTGTGAAGAAGCACCGAAACAGCTGTAAGCCGCACATGCTTACACAATTAACACGAGTAAGATCGCCATTTAATCAATTATTTATATTCAAGTGTTAAAAGTAGTGTACGAAAGATTCAACATGGACAAACTGTATAACTTTAAAATTTGGTGAAATGCTGTCTAAAGTTATTAGTGATAAAGTAGAGACCAGATACATCTTACGTACTTAAAGGGAAGTAGACTAAAATCTGAGTCAAAATGTTCAGATACTGAAGTAACATTACACAAGAGCAAATGCAGTATTACTTACTGGTCCAGAGCGTACTACAAGCCGCTTGAGTGCTCTGTATCTATCGTACAAGGGCCGTACCATATCCCTGTCTCCTCGTGTCACAGGACGACCGAAAATGCCCTCGAGGTACAGTAAAGCTTTCTGTACAGCAACTTTCTCATCCAAGATCTGATCTCTAGTAAGCTCATCCAGATTTTCAGGCCTTCCTGCCAGCAACCGCTTTTCTGCCAAATGCTACAAAAATTAAATAATTAGAGCCTTATTTATTTTGTGAAAGTGTATCGAGCAAATAACAGAATTCCTGTTAGAAACACTAATACGAGTTGTGGGAAAAAGTTTCATCACAATTTATTTGTTAACAATCTTTTTCTACTTGGTGAGGTTGCCAAAGACAAAGACTGTTAAACAGTAACATTTAAGGTATCACACATATAAATGTCTCATAGAAAAATGATTTACATAAATTGAAATTTACTGTAAATTAAATGACTTACAATTTAAGAAACGAAAATTTATAATCAACTAAAAGACAAAGATAACAATAAATTCGAAGTACAAGTGTCGCGTACGATCTGTAGAGAACCCTTCAAAGCTAGCATAGAAATTTCCTTTGTTGATGTTGCTGGGACTCCACAACACAGTACACATTTATAACAGAGAGAATAAAGGCCCATTCACAATGAAAATTAAACATAATCGTAACATAAACACAGAAGTTTGCGCCCAGACTACCAAATGGGATCATTCACAATGATTCACATAAGCATTGACATAAACATTACCGTAAGACGTTAACATGAAAGTTTGCAAACTCCAAACTTTCATGCTTATGCTTACGTGATTTGCAAACAGAACACAATCGTGGAGCACTGAAGTATACGACAGAATATGAGGAAATGGCGTCATTGTTATGTTTCCATGGTCACCAAACGTGATTTGCAAACAGAACACAATCGTAGAGCACTGAAGTATACGACAGAATATGAGGAAATGGCGTCGTCGTTATGTTTCCATGGTCACCAAATGTGATTTGCAAACAGAACACAATCGTGGAGCACTGAAGTATACGACAGAATATGAGGAAATGGCGTCGTTGTTATGTTTCCATGGTCACCAAATGTGATTTGCAAACAGAACACAATCGTGGAGCACTGAAGTATACGACAGAATATGAGGAAATGGCGTCGTTATGTTTCCATGGTTACCAAGTATGTTTGCTGTTATGTTTATGTTCCCATCGTGAATGATGGTATGACTTCTTGATTTTACTGTAACGTTTATATTTTTAAGTTAACGCTTACATTATGTTTAATTTTCATTGTGAATGAGAAGTACAAACTATTACTAATTTAAATATTCAAATTTTTATTTTAATTTTAGGGAATAAAATTTATTTAAGAAATTAATATTCACCTTCTCAACTTCCTGTAATTTCTCTTCCATGTTGGGCGTCTTATCACTACTACTGCCATTCTGTGCATCTTTTACTGCAGGAACACTTTCAGTCACTAATTCAAGAGGCTTTGCTGAACTTTCCATCAGTGGGCAATGTGGATCTTCTTTAAGGTCTGTGAAGAGTCCAATAGGATTATGTATCATTACGTCACGAAATTGTAAGATTTTGTTTTGAGGGGGAGAGGAAGGTGAGAGAGATGGAGATAGGGGGAGAGGGAAGGTGAGACAGCTGGAAATAGGAGAAGAGAGGAAGGAGAGAGAGAGAGAGAGAGAGAGAGCACAACATTTTCATTTCTATAGTTCAAATACTCTTAAGGCAAAATTAATTACCTCGGTAGCATGACAGCCAGCAGAGGTAATAAAAATTCGAAGCTATGCAATACAATTTTTAAAAATTCGAACTCTTGTACTACCATTAAGGCTATGGATCAGTGAAAATAACGAAAACATTTAAAAATGGAAATTTTGTTTTTGTATCTAAAAAATAAGATGTTTCAGTTTTCTAAATCTGTGCTTATTTTTCGCCCTACGACAATTTAAAGCTCCACAGGACGAATTTACAGGGACCAGCGCAAGCGTGGAGTTACAGCCCTTTAAACTGACACTCAGCTGTCATTCTGACAGACTTTGTTCTTCATTATAACTAATTTTACTTTTCATTCAGTTCATATTTCGCGCTGTTATGTAGGAGGAAAATGTATGTGATAGACCTGTATAGGAAGGCAGGAAATTGACACTATATTATATCATATACATGCTGTACTTTGACACTCATTTTCTCGATTTTCCAATTTTCAACATTTTGTAACATTCAAAATACTCTAACAAATGCAGTTTTTCTGCAATCTTAGTGAAATTTTGCACACAAGTCCACAAAAGCATAGGAAG